>VZTI01002188.1:948586-1049091 GCA_013397865.1 Struthidea cinerea | reverse complement strand
TTTTTTTAATAAAGGTTAAAGAGAATAAATGATCGCACCACTCCACAGGAATTTTGGTAAGTGCAACAGTGTTCACAGTATACTAACCCCTTACTCATAGTATACTAACCCCTTTCTTTTTTACCCTGTTAAGGCTGATCACATACAATTAAAAGATAAAGTTAGAGCTACATCTCTTGAAGGCATTATTTCTCAAAAAGAGAAAGATAAGATATCCAAGGACAGTAAAACAGAAGGGAGTGTAAGAGTTACAAAGGGAAATCAAAGCCTTGTGGAATACAGAAGAGAGAGAACTGGTGTTTCCCATTCTTCTTCCCAGTTAGTCAAAGCAGATTTTTAAAGAAAAATAATTTGCATTCAGCCCTACACAGTAACAGTAGCCAGCTCATTCATGTTAGTATTTAATCATCATCACGATATAGTCTTTAATTACATGATCACATACTGGGTTTCCCCCTGGATTCTGCCTTGTTCAGAGCACAGAAGAGTTGTGCACACTGAAAGAACAGCAATTCAACAGTTATTTTTTTCCCTTTGTTAGTCAATGTTCAGACCCAAGCCTGATTCAGTGCATGCTGTGCAAAGTCTGTTCTCACATCCACTTTATTCATTTTTTCCCTAGGCTTTTTCTAACCATCACCTTTCATGTGCCCTGTGCAAAAATTCTTCCAGTGTTACAGAGCATTTTTTGAGGTGTTCAGGTTCATCTCCATTGTAGTAATGTGGAGCTTGGATGCCTAGGTATAAAGCTAGATACAGCCACTTATTTTGGATACCCCCCTTGAGATAATTAGTGCCTATATTTTCTGGGTGCTTAGCATTGGAAGGTATTTTGTGTTCAAAGCCCAGCTCCTTGTTACTTCAGGTGCAGCTGTAGTTGCATCTCACAGTCTCAAATTAGAAGCTTCTAGACTGGGTCCTCTAAAATGAAGAAGAAATTTGTGAGAGTAATATGTGAGCATTTGTAAAAAAGCTTCATTACAATGGCTTGCTTCACATCCTAAAGGAATCCCCTGACAGCAGCAGGGACTGAATCCAGTCCTCCAGGCAGGATCCAGCTACTTTAATGATAAGGCTGTTGTAGGAAAATGATTTCATCAAGTCTGTTCCTTTCTATTGCATGCAGAAAAATCATATAATGCTTTTAATAAATTAATCATGTCATTTCTTAAAACCAATAAATTGTGCAAAGATACTACAGAACCAACCAATATTGGTTGGTTCTGTAGTATCTTTCTAAAAGCACCAATACTGGTGATTGACAATATTTTTCTGATTTCTAGCCCTAATTTTTTCAAGGTCAGATGTATTTATATGTCTGCTGGTATAGATACTGTTCTTTGTACTACGTAGTTAGTTTTACTCTTTGTGTTTACCACTATGTTATATTTATGGATCCCAATTATATTTTCTCTTAGCCTTTATTTTACTGTATCTCATTCCTTAGGTATATAGCAGCCCTTCTCTCAGTTTATTGCCATTACAGTTGCAGTTGATGCTAAACTCTCTACAAAATTTGAGGTGAGGTATTACCAGTACTAGCTGCCACACAGTGTAAATATTCACCTTTTTCTGTGACAATATCATACTGCTGGCTGATGGTCATCCTATGATTGATCAAGACAATTAAATCTTTTTTATTTTCTTGCGTCAGCATTCAGAGGAAAGTGTTAGTTGTCTTTAAGTGCATGTTAATGGTGCTTAAGTGAGTGCAGCATATATGTGTGCTCTCTTCCAACTTCTCTGAGAAAGAATGCAAGGGTCTTAAAAAATGTTCTCCCTGTGCACCTTGACTGGCCGTGGAACTGAAGTGCACTGCTCACAAAATGGAAATGCAGGTTTGTTGCAAAACTGACTGTGACCCCATGGTTGGACCACACTTTAATGCCCTTTGAAAAGGAGGCCAAATTAGGAGTAAAAAGAATATTCTTTCTGGCTTTACTTCAGACTGGAGGGTGGGGCTTTTCTGAAATGGAGGTGCAAAAGTAATTGAGTACTGCTGAAGAAGCTAGGTCAAGAGCAAATTTCTGCAACATTTCTTAGACTTATCTTGATGCTAATGTGAACCATTTAAAGTCTGCTGTGTGGAACACTGCTATTCCTTGATCTTGAAAAACTTAGATTGTTATACTGTAGATGTACTGAAGTGAGATATAAGTTTTCAAAGGAATTAATAGATATTAGTTGTTTGCAGAACAAGCATACCAGTGTAGGTTTTGGAGAGATTGTAGACTCCCTTCCTCGTTCCTTCCCTCATCCTCTCAAATTCAATGCTTTGTGCTTTTAAAAAACTATAAAAATTAAAATATGGGGAGACTGAGACCTCATGCTCTTCATTAACATGATATGTGATTAATTTTGCCTTGCATTTTATTGTCTCCTGTTGGAAATATATCGTATTGATACAAGGAAAGGACACACCTGATTGAGGAAGAAATCTTTTATAACAGCTGTACGTTAGGGCTCTGGGGTGTGGATCCTGGTCTGCAATAGACCTTTTGGGCAACCTTCAGGCAATCCTTACCCTCCCTTTCTCTCAGCTCTTTGTAAAATCAGAGGAATAGCACCTCCTTTCAAAACAGGTTTAAATATCTTAAAAACTCTAAGATGCTAAATTATTGTAATCTAGAGACCATATGGGAACGCAAGTGTGTACTTCAGTTAACCTGATTTTTTCATCTGGCTTAGTATCCTGCCCTTGACTGTGACAGCCCAGAGGTGATGATAAGGAAAGGACATGGAAATAGGAGCAGCATGAAGCTCTCTTCCCTAAATCCCATCATTCCCCCTTGCTCCACTGCCTTTTTGCCCTCTAGATGGAGACAAATGTATCCTGCCTCAGCAACTTTAGAATTTTCTAGATAAGATTCATTTACCTAAGAATTTTTTTAGTGATGGCTCAAAGAGCCACAATGAAGTTAGTGGTTATTACTGTTACCAATTATGTTTAATTTTACGATTTCTGATAGGAAAGAGAGCAGGAAGAATCCCCTCAACAGCCTTGGGAACCACACACCTTAGTTCCTAGAAAATGATCCAGCGTATTCTCTCAAAGCTTTTAGCTGTTTACAGGAAAAGTCAGATGAGGAAACCGTCTCTAGTTTCTGTTGCTGGCAGGAACTCAACTTTTCAGCTTTTGGCTGTGTATGTGTTCATTATTGGTCTCTCTACCTGGCCACAAGTGAACAGAGAGACAGTACTGAGCCTGGGTTTGGTGGTGTAGAATAGGTTTGACAGGAGTTTCTCTCTCAGAAACAAAAAGAGAGGGTAAAGCTGCAAAATAGTAGCAAGTCTTTGATGGTACAGAAGTGCAAAGAGAGCAATTAATTTCATTTAATGTAGTGGCCTAAAGACCCACCTGTTTAAAGCTTGATCCTACAGTCCCTTTGGAAAGATACATAAACTGCCTTTTGTCTGGAAATTCTGCCAGTTTGCTGCATCTGTTGTGAGGTGTGGCAAGCACTTTGCTAACGTTTCACCTGTAGTCTCCAGGCTCTCTGGAACTGAACACAGATGTCGTTCCACAGTGAAATCCATTAAATAACACCACTGCAAATTGGTGCTTACCTCTGAGAGTGGAGGGGTGTGTGTGTGTGTGTGTCTGGTGAAGAAAGGAGTGGAATAAATGCTCAGAGACATGCCACAGCTAGTAGAAAAGGGAAGAGAAAATGGAAGAGCTTACTGCCAAATGTTTAGAAGGACTCAAGAAGAATTTAGAGATAGAGGTACAGGTGGACGTCTACTGAAGTGCTTTTTGTTCCTATTCCCTAGAGATGCTGGGAAAAAGTTGTTCTGTGAGGACTCAGAAGAATGAATGAGCAAGTCACCAGGGCATAAGAAGGCAGTGCAGTATGTAATCCACAACCTGGAGCACAATAGTGAAAGTTGTAGGGCCCTTTGGGATGGGTTTAGACACTGCAGGTGATGTCTGCAATGAAGGTGGTCTTATTAACTGTGCTGCTTAAAGTTGATATGCTCATTTGCATGTGTATGGCAGTGCATACAAATATTAACAGTACTTAATAGAAGAGAAAATTCTAATCATACACCTGGAAAAAAGCTAGGTAACCATTTATACTCAAAGAACTAGAGTAAAATAGGACAGTTGATTTTTAGTAATTAACATGTTTTGTTTGGTATGCCAGGATTCTAGGCACTCAAAAATATGGTTTATTTTGTAACTGGCATAAAATCTCTTTTGAAAGTTGTTTTTAAAAAAATGTTAGGTTATGGAGATAGATTCTTTCTATTTATTTTTATTCTAGCTTGATAAGAAACAGGTAATTATAGAATATTACAGGTGTTTATATATTAAATTTTGTAATTATCCCATAAAGTCTGTTTCTGCCATTCTTGTTCTCTCAGGCCTGGAGGTGTAGTGATATTGCAGCTCAGCTGTAAGGAGACAGGTACACATGAGCTAAGGCCAAAAAGAGATTTGAGATCATTTGTTGTGCCTGGTTTAAGCTGGTGTAAATCCTCATGGAAAGAATGTGGCCTGACACCTCTCTGGTGGGTCTGTGGATTCTGTGAATTCCAGTCTCCTACTGTCCCTGGCAAGTTCTCTAACCATAAGGGAACTTCCAAGCAGTCGGTTTTTCAACTTCTATATGGAAGCTGTTTCAATTAGCATAAACAAATTACCTAAGCATACAGACTGGTGCTCCCTTTATGAATGTATTATGCTCCAAAATATGGTAGGTTTGGCTTTTTTTCTGCTACGGGGAGTATCTAATCAAGAGAGAAATGTGAAGACCTGCCATAAGAGGAAGAAGTACCTTATGTTAATATGGTGGGAAAAGTGCACTGCAGATAAAGATAGATAATCCAAGGTTTTCATAGCCGGTGGAATATTCTGGCTGTGAGGTCCCTGATGCTTGTAGGGTGCGTGAGCATAGCAGTCTGAGCAGGTGTCTGGGGGCAGCAAATTGGGGCACACAATACCTGAAGGTAAGGTACTGAGTTATTTAATGTAATGTACTGAGGTATTCAATGCCTACGAGCCAGGACTTCGCCCAGTATTATACAGAACATCTGCCTTTCCTGTTCTCTCTCCCGCCTGGTTTTCTGCTTGCTTTCCCTTTGCTTGCTGATTTGATTTGTTTTGTTTTCTTGGAAACTAGGTCTGTACCAACCAGATTTCCCTATTTTCTTTGTTTAGTGAGATGCAAAATCTGATTGTTGAATCCAACAGTGTGTGTGTAAATCACTACTTTGTAAAATTGTGTGGACCAAATTCTAGTCCCCTTGAATTCAGTGGGAATTTTGGTTTATGTGTCAGCAAGGCCAGGATTACTTTCTCAGTAACTTGTACGCATAAAATGAAAATTGCTGCAGAGCTGTATTTTTAGAGAACAATTTACTAGCTGTTAAATTCCAACAAAAGTATTTTTATCTTCTGAAGGCAGGAAAATATTAGCTTTATTTCATGTCATTGCTTAAGCTACATATTAATAATTAACTATTATTATAATGGAAGTCTTCCAGGTACAGAATGTGCCCATTACTGAAAAATAGAAAATAGAAAAATGAGATAGGTCAGCACCAATATAGAGCTTGAGCATCTTAGACAAGACATCAGCAAAATTGCAAAAGCAGAGGTGTGATAACATTGTAAATAGACTCAGGTGTATTGATATCTGTTTTTCCTAGTGTATGGATCTTGCATATTTAACTCCATCAATACTAGAGCATCTGAATTGCAGCCTCTGACTCACAAAAAGTAATTAGCTAGCCAAAATGTTCTCCTTTTATTGGTTCTAGTAAGGAGCTTTTCCCTTCTTCTTCTATCATGTTATTCAACAGTCTGTATCACAGAGACAACTGTCACTATAGAGAGCAGCGTGAACCCCCTGAAGTATTGCAAAACAGACCTTTCTCCAGGATATTTTTTTCTGTTCCAGAGTAGGTACTAAGGGCTATGTGAACATGCAACCATGCCAGACCTATACCTGTAGCAGTGTCCCGATTTGAGACAAATTTGGAGGAATGCCCGAAATGAACATCCTGCGGTAGAAGGCAGGTTACAGCCTCTCCTCCCCCACCAGGTTCGGGAAAAAAAAATTTCCTCAGAGGAAAGTGAAGGAAAAAACCCGCTATTTATTTAACAAACACACAGGAAAATAATAATAATAATGCTGAAAAATAAAATCTCTCACTGTGGAGAGAAACCTGGGAAGATTTTAAAGTCCTTTCTGTGGGTATGGTCTCTCTCTCTCCCCAGAGCTGGAGCTGGAGTTCGGCATGGAGGGCCCCTGCTCCGGGCTGGTGTAAGGTCTCCTGGTGAGGTTCTGCTGTTCTGAACAGTTCCAGAAGAGAAGAAGAAGAAACCGAAGTCCCAGGGAAACAAAGGAGTTTGACTCTCCATCTCTCTCTTCCGAGAAAAGGAGCCAAGAGCTGGGAAAAGCCGGAAGGTGCTTGCCTCTGCTCTGCAGCAGCAGCAGTAGCAGCTATCTCTGTGTCCTTGGAGCACAAACTGCTTTGAAAAGTTCGTCTGGCTTTTTTCTTTCTCTCACACCCAGTTTTACAGGCACAGAAAGGCACAGGATTCATGTCTGGGCATAGAGCAGGCGATACAGCATCGTAAAGTCACCCCAAGACAAGCAGGCTGTACTGTCTTTTTTCCGGTAAATGTATTTGTGGAAAAGAGAGTGTAAAAATGGATGCTTGACAGTATGCTGGGCCAGATTCTCTGGTAGTTGCATGACAGCTTCACTCCAGGTTAAACCACAAAAATGGTGCATGATTCAAAATGTAGGTGATAATCATGGTGTTCTATATCTGCTGTGTATTAGTAACAGCACCTGGTGTTTGCTGTTGGGTATTACTTTCCTGGAAGAACTATGCAAAGACCCTTTGTCAGGCAATCTTATCTCCTCCTGAACTGCTTTTGAGCTCTGCTTCCTTAAATAATGTGGGTTCCTTAAGAAGGCTCAATATAGACAAATCCTTCTGAATTGTATATTAGAAATATTTCACCATGCAGGAAAAAAATGTGTTTCAAACAACACTGGTAATGTTACTAATAAAGAAATCATTCCTGTTTAGAGTTAACTTCAATATACAGGAGGAAATGTGTGTACACAAGACCTACAGAGCCCCCAAACTTTGAATTTAATATGTGCTATTATTTTGCATAATGTAGGCTTGTTGCCTGTGTTCTGCATATAAATTAGGCTACTGGATTGGGGGGAAAAAAACCCAGCACACTGTTTCTTCTCCTAGTTTTCTCTGCTATTTTTACGATTCTTGTGGACAAATAATTGTGGGAGTGTTGGGTTGCCTGGAATTGAAAACACCGTTGCCATAATTGAGGGGGTAAAAGGGTGTATGCTGCGAGTATCTCATGGTGCCTGGGCTAATGCTGGGTCTCTGCCTGGGGTTATGAAGGTTCGTTCCACAGCTCTGAGAGTGGCAGGGACTTGCTGGAACATGGTGCCTCCTGGAGCGAGGAGCAAACACCTGCTCCATACCCCCTGCTAGCTCAATCAGACATTGGAATAGGAGGTGTTAGGGGTACTGCTCTAAGCGATATCACGTTATTCCAAATATTTGGAAGCTTTAATTATGGAACCTGATTTTAGTCTGCTAACGTTCCGTTTTTTTACTAACGTGTTGCAGCTGAGCCAGCCGAAGCATACCATGACTGAAATATTTTTTCGCAAGTCCTGTTCTGCATGCAGAAAGAGTTGTTTCAGCTCAGATTCAGAAGGAATCGCTGCACTGGGGTCCAATGGCAATACTTAAAGCCAATATTGTCAATGAAGTTTATATATAGGCAAACCACAGAGCCAGTTTCAAAATGTGTAAACCAGAGATTGTTAAGTCTACAGATTTTGACAGTGCTTGAGTAGATGAGCAAACAAACACTTGAGAGATCCAGCCATGCTGTTAATTTAAAATTTTTTTACAAATATACTAGACAGGTAGTAGTGATGCCTACAGTTAAGGAAGTCTGATGCTTTCCACGATGGGATTCCATTTTCAGTTGCTTATTACTTTGCCAAACTTAAATCCGCAATGAAATATTTCAGGCTGACTTGGACTCTGTGTGTGTGTTTGCTGTGTGCAAATTTCAGATAACATAATTCAATCATTTTCTGTAACAAGGTTAGAGGAAAGTGCATTGCTCTATGCTTGTTAAAGGAAAATAATAAATATGTAAATATCTCACTTGCAAGTTATGGCACTTTGATACTTTACCAGAGTAGGTGTTTGGCATTCAGCAAAGAAAACTGACCACACACCAAAGATGTGCCTTTTATTGTGACTATAAAAGTTCATAAAAATATGAGTAATTAAAAGGCTCTCACATGTACAGGATAGAAAAGCTGGTGTCTGACAACGAGAGGCATGGGGCTGGAATGTGTGCTCTTCAAGAAGCTGAACTGGCAACATGAACAGAAGTTTTCTATGACTTGGATGCTATGCATGAAGAGATCAGGGAAAGGATGATACTACTGATTCTGAGACATCTTGGCTGCCTTATCTCTATTTTCCTAGCAGAGATTAACGTATGAGCTTTTGGAAGAAGCATGCTTTGGGGATTTGTTCCTTTAGCTGATCCAGCTCAGACAGAAACAGAGTAATCATCTCTGGACAAGGTAACATGGCACTGTCTGTACAAATTCTGAAGCATAGCTGTGAATATGGCCATAACAGTCCTTTATTCCTCTTGAGTCATAGGGAAAAATTATATGGTTCATATGCTTCTGTTTCTAAGAAATAGACTTCAGCGTTTATGTTGAATTGTAGTACAGTGAGCAGAGCTGCTCTCATTCCTTAATTCATCATGGTGAGACAATGCTGCTGCAGGAGAAATATGTTTTTGCTTTGGTTTCCTTTTACCCTCTCCCCCACATAGTGTTTTCTCCTTGATATCTTCCTTTCTCTGCATCAGTTTCTCAACCTACTTCCTTTTCCTACCTCCTCTTGGGCTAGGAGGGATTTTGCGTGTGCCACTTGCTTCTCACGTTTCAGCAGTGCAGGCTCCTTCCAGCAAGCTCTCTGCAAAATGAGCAGTTTGTAAAGTTCAGCTTGTAGAACACAGAGGCTGCAAAGAAAAACAGTTATGAGGGGCCACCTAAGGCACAAGCTAAGATATGAATCACTTCAGCTTGGGAATGTGTGCGTTTGTTACTACGTCCCTGTGTTCTGGAAATCAGCCTGTTTGTGATTGTTGCTGGTGTGAATTGACAGTATTATTTTTTGCCTTCCTGATATAGGAAAAGAGTGAGAAAGATACTCCTAAGTTAGAGAGACAGAAATAAATTTCTGTATAATTTCTCTTACCCCTTAGATGAAATGGTGAAAGAGAGCAGTCTCATTCCCTTGCAATGTGCCAAGTCTCATCTGAGAGAAGGCAGTTGGGGATCTAACAAGGAGACACCAATATGTTCCTGATAAAAAATACGTCAGGAGTAATATAAAAGCAAGGAGTAGTGATGGGGTACATTGGGCACTACAAACTAGGGGCACTCAGATGCAATAATCCTATGACTCATGTCCATTTGAGATGGTGAGTTTTGGATTTTTGTGCTGTGTCACACGTCTGCAGGCCCTCTTCTGTACTTCAAGCTATTCTCTGGTAGTGGTTGTTGCTGAAATAATGTTTGTCTGCAGAAGGTGAGGTCATTGTGAATGCTACAGTGTGGTATTTAAGGGGGAAAAAGTGCTTTGTGGAGAACAATTATTTTCTCTAACTAGAGCAAGAGGTTTTCTGAATCCACCAGCCAGCTGTCTCCTTGTTTTTCCAATAAAAATAGCTGAGGCAAGGTGCCAAACAGGATATGTGAGGCATAAAGAGAAGCACAAATGGGCTCATGGGCAAGACTCGTACACTAACTGGGAGACAAGTTAGTGTCTCTTGGCCCTGCTCGGTGCTACTGCAGTAGCACATGCACCTAGAATTTGAGTGCTGCAAGCATCAAATGGTTTTTTATGAGCATGGACTTCTGTAGCTAGGGACCTTCTGCCATACTCTGTGTCAAAAACGTGCTTGATGTTAAATAAAATTACATTATTTTCATAGTCATGCTTGGAATTTACTGAGAGCTTAGCTTTATAGAGTTAAATAAGAGACAGATAACCTTAAATTCTTGCCAAGGGTGTTTTGTGGTCTAAAGGCTGTTGTTTTGATATGATACTTCTGATTTCTGGTCATTGCATCAGCATAATTTGTCACCTACTCATGCCTAGCAAATTGTTTAGAGTGAGGCCTTCTAGTAGAGTTGTGAGTTTAATTGAAAAATATGGCAATAGATTTATTTTGCTGTTCAGTCAACCAAAGACTCTTTACAAAGGAACAAGCCAATAGCCATTTTTTTATTTAGTTGAAAATCTGAATATTTGTGGATTTCAAAGGGTATTTTTATTGGAAATCTTTTTTCACAGTGTGAGAAATGAGAGAAGAAATTTTTAAAGCACTTGTCCAAAATTTCAAGAGAATTGCAAGAAAACAAGCTGGAATTTCTAATCTGAAAGGACACCTACTTTCTTTCTAACTGTACTAATGTTTACTCTTGTTTTTCTTTATGAATATTTAATGCACAGACCCTGAAAACAATCTCATTCTCTCCTGAATTTCTGGAAGTATTAGTTCTTGGTGTTCAAGATGTTACAGTTGGACTAATGTGCCAGGTACTTTTCCAGAAGATTGGTTTTGAGCAGATGGAAATTTACAGTGTAAAATAAGCCAAAACAATAATGAAGTGTTTCCAGTCAGCTTTGTTGTAAAAAACCAAACCCCAGTAAAACTCAAATTATTTTGTCTTTTGAGATACCTGTAAGAACAGATAAAAGTAGCTTGCTGTAATCTCAAAAGAAATTAAAAAGTAAATGCAAAAGTATGAGGTAACTTCTATAATTCTCTTACAGTGTAGAAATAAATTTATTCAAATAATATTATTTTCCTCTTATTCTTGAGACCCAGTCATTTTGGATTCTTTTAAAGAAATTATTTAAGCAATAATGTTTTTTGTTTGTTTAGTGGGTTTTTTTGGCATCATACTCTCTCTTCATTTCTTTGTTTATTCTTTTACAAAAGGCTGGAAAATAACAACATAATCTTCTTGTATCCTACTTTGGTATTTACCTGAAATGGGCTCCTTGAGAGCTAAAATGAAATTTGGTATCTAGGGTCTCCACGGTATCTTAACAAAATATTTCTTTCAATAAAAAAGTTCAGATGAGAATTGAATGAAGCATTAATTTTCAAAGTCTTCTCTTCCCTTTAACCTTGTTTGTTCTTTTGTCTGTCTCCAGCAGATGGCTGGATGACTGGCATCCTCTAACAATATTCACTGCTCATTAGCACCATGTCATTTTAAGTGTTCTTTCCATCTTTCCTGTTCTTTTTTCCTCCTTCATTTATCAACCTATACGTTCATATGTTCAGTAAGTCATTGACAGTGATGTAGGTTTTAACATTTGCCTTCATTATTTTCTCCAGAAATCCTGCTTGATGGCAAGGAGAAAAAAAACCCACGTCTGACATACAAGGTGATTAATGAAATATTAACCTCAGTGACTACTTTTCTGAGGAACCCTCAGAAGCATGAATTATTTAGTTTTACCCATCGGTTGCTAAGATCAGTGTATACACTTGAAAATTCAAGCCAACCTTCTTTTCATAATGTTTAAAGAAATGCTGATTACAGTGTATACAGGGTGTCACAATGTTAAATAGGTTTATTTGAACAATGCAAAACAACGCTATTTCTGAAATGAAATTAAGAGTTTATTGGTGCTCCTACAGATCTCATATTGTCAGATCTGCTACGCACCTAGAGTACATAATCTGCTCTCTCTTGTAGTCCATGTTGTCAGGTCTGATGAGTGCTGTACTGGCAGCTTCCAACACTGCAGAAAGAATTTCTCTCAGAACCTGCTGATCTTTAGTGGAAGAAATCTATCACTGAGAAATTTACTTTATGCAGAAATCTGAACATATTCCTCTATAATGCCCATTTTTGTTTAATTTATATCTGTTGAAGTATTTAAACTGATACTGGTGAAATCAGAATGAAGCCCCAGAGTATGTTCATACCTCTTCCAAAGGCTTCCCTGAATTCTGTTCTCAGAGATGGGGTTATCAAAATCTTGCCCATCATTTCTCTGACTCTACTATTGATAAGCTCAGTGATGAAATTCCTCTTGATTCAAAGTAGTAGAGGGACAGTGTTCAGCAGATTTCCCTAATTTGGCTGATAGCAAGGGCAGGGAAATACAACTTAGTGAATACATGAGCTTTACTCTATTCTGAACCCAAACAAAGAGCTTGTTTTTCTCTCTCTCTCTTTTTTCTTTTTAATATGAGAACATTTCAGTGTTAATCTTCAGAATATTATGTTCTATAACCTTCTCTGAGAGATTGTAAAATACTTTACACCTCTTGTCCTGAATTATTGGCAGAAGACCTTTCTCAGAAAACCACTCTTTGAACCCTCATATTTAATTTGTATTTCACACGTTAAGTTACAAAAGCAAGAGAAGTCTGACTGCAAATCTTTGATTAATCATAGCAAATTCTCCAACTGTGTGAAACATGATTCATTCTGCCTCTTGACTACTATAGCACTTTAGACTTGATTTTTATAAATTACCTGTGCCACCACTGTAGTGTAAATGGATGTGCAAGGGATTGTAATTACCAAGAAACTCAATGATGTCCAAATGAAAACGATACATAGGGAAAGAATTACAGTTTCAAACACTGTATTATTGAATGCAGTGACTTTTAAAGATTTTTTTTCTTAAAATAGAACAGCTGTATTTTCTGGTTAATGCAGATCATTATCAGAATCTTTTCATTGCATAGGACGGAATGAATGACAGCATATGTACAAGGCACCTCTATGAAACCACAGATAAAACATAAAATTGTAGAGTATTCTGAGGTGGAAGGGACCCACAAGGATCATAAAGTCCAACTCCTGACCCCACATAGGACAACCCCAAAAAATAGAAAGCAAAGACGTATTTATGTAAAAATGCATAATTTTGCTTTTGTCTCATGTTCAGTGACCAAATGAAATAGGAATTTCACAGAAATTCATGTATGGTATCGCTCAAGTGATTTGGGGTATGGACTCTGCTAAAATATCTTCTATTCAGTAATTGCACATGTAACTAATGAAGGCAAATGTTACAAAAATGAAAAAAATGATATTTGAAAATGTCAAGCGAGTTGCTGTTAGTGCAGATTGCACCTGGTATGTCGAAATAAAAAGGCTAAGTATTATAACAATCAATAAAATTATATGTATAAGTCAATGAAAATAAAATCATTGGCTTGAGCTTAGATAACACTTCTTTCCAACACATATTTCAAACTCAGTTTTCCTTACAAATGGAAACACTTATTTTTGTGATCGAGTTTGTATTTACTACAACCAGAAGGATTGCTAGGGTATTTGGATTTACTCAGTGTTTTATTCAGGCCTGAGAATAAATCTGCTAGCTTTGAGATTGCTGGATTGGTTAATGGATCTACTGGGCAGCAATAAGCACTTTCTGTCAAAGCAAGACTTCAGTTCCCCTAAAGGTTAACTGTTGGCATATTTCCATGTTATTTGACCTAAATTGGATTAAATGATTCAATATCCACTCAAAATTAGGATCAGCACAGATGTCCAATAAGATCTAATCCCACCAGGTTCTAATCTGTTTCCTTAAAGGTATCAGATGTTTCCTAAAAGAGAGTGAACAGAAGCAAAATCTGAAGAACAAAAATTACCATAACAGTCTGTGAGTGCAGTGACACCTGGTAAAGGGGAGTCTTATTTCAGTGTGGTAGGTGAAATTTTTCTGAAATCTCTTGGGAGGAATCAATGAATAGTCACTGAAAATTAGAAATTAATAAGTGGCAAAAGTTCTGGGTTTCCTCTCAGTTTTGCTGCTGTTTCTTTCTGTACAAGAAAATTCAAAGAGTGCTTTTTTAGAATTATACAATAATTGTGGTTGGATGGGACCTCTGCAGAAAATTTCATCCAAATCCTTACTCAAAGCAGGGCCTGTGCTGCTCAGGTTGCTCAGGATCTTGTCTGGTCAAGTTTTGAACTTTTCCAAGGAGGACAATTCCACAAAATCCTTGGGAACCTTTTCCCAATCTATGATGGCTCTCATGGTGAAATCTTTTTTTCTAGCACTGTAAATCTACAGTGCTGCAGTTTGTTTCCATTGCCTACTCTTTTTTTAGTTTGCTGTAATTCGAGATCCAAATCATAAAGAAATGATGAGCATGTAGCAGCTTAATTTACTGCAGCAGCACTGGACATGTCAAGCCAGGACAAAGCATGGGCCAGGTTTCTGATGGGGAATGTTTATTAATTCACCAGCTGCATATATTACAACTTTGTCAACCTTTTTAACCACCTCAGTAATGATACCGAGTCCTTGTTTCGACTGAGAGGCTCTGAGATTGTCACAAAGAAGTGGCCTCAGTGGATGACAGATTTAGTAAAGGATGAATAGTCTTTCATAGTCTGAAAGTCATGTGTGTTGAGAAATGTAACTCTCGTGTGCAAAGACTTGTTGGTTTAAAAAAAAATCACATTTTTATCTATGGTAATCCCATAATGAAGACAAGGCCATGTCTAGAGTACTAAATATAAAACCAAGTGTCATTGGAGTTAAGGTTAGCCTTAAAACAAAGACACCAAACACAAAGAAATCTCACTCTTTCCTCCAGCAGATACGCACACTGTCCTGCAGGGAACAGAATAAATATGTTGAAGCTTGTGGAAGGTAAAGAATTTTCACTGTCGTAACCCTTGTATGACTAATCTGCTGAGGCCTCTTAGTAGTTGTGGGGGATAAAGTGGGAGAAATGCTCCTAGTAGAGGAAGATTCCAAATCCCTTTCACTTGGGATACCAATCATGAGAGGAAATGAGCCCAGTTAAGCTCCACCTCAAATAAGTTTTACAGTAATGCTTTAATACGTGCTGGTCTTTTCCCCAAAAATTTGTGTCAGTGTAGGCCAGACTCTGAATAGTATTGTTCTGAAAAGGAGAGCATGACTGACTGAGTTCCGTGTGCATGGGAGGGCAGGTGACTCTTAATTGTGCCAAAGCTACTCGTGCTTTCTCAATGGAGTAATGCAGGCATTGATACAGATTTATAAACATCTCCTCTTGTTTGTTCTTTCTTAAAACTCCTTGTAAAACTCAGATAAAACAAACAGGAAAGAAAAAAATCAATGGAAAACATCAAAGGTAAATTTGAATCTGTATTACCTGAAAATCTATGCAGCCCTGACGAGCCTTAACACAGTTCAAATATGAAGTTCAATAACTCAGTGAAATATAGTTCTCCAGTTTAGCTCAGTTTTGTGAATCTTTTAGTAAACTTAATCTGTATGTCCAGTTTAAGATTAAACTAGACATCATGAAGGCACTCAGCCTTGTTTGGGGCTTTGCAGAAGTTTCACACAGCCTCAGCCAATCATAGTCTGTACACAAATGACTGTACACCCCTTTGGCTTGTTTGTTTACTCCTCCTAGCTGGAAGCTGGCAAAGCACATGCTGGCTCTCTGCTTTTCATTACACAACAGGCAGCTGTCAATCTCTGTCTAATGCTGTCACAGCTTTAGTAATCTTGAGTGATGAACAGCTGTGCCTAAGGATATGAGTGAGGATAACTGGTATTCATTTTATTGTCGATGTGGTACTGCCATGAGCTCTCTCCCCACATTATTACTGGTTTCTATGTTCTTTTAACTTAGCACCAGTCATTTTCTAGTGCAGAATTCCCAAACTGCACAGAAGTGCTTTGTCCTTAACATGTGAACACACAATGAAAAACAACTGAGTTTCTATCAAATGAGTTTAAAGCTGCTTGTGTTTGCTTTGCTGTAAGGCATGATGGAACAGAGTCAGGATGATTATCCTGGCTCAGCTGTAGAGCAGTAACTGCTTAGGCCTTTTAACTGTTTTGACTTACTTTCCTTAAAGCAATGCTTGGTGAAAGTTACTACCCTGATTTTTTTTTTTCTTGGTTAAAAACTGGAATTGCTGCTGTCACAGGATTTAATCAAGCATGATACATCATAGTGGGCTTGGCCCAAACTTGCTAATGTGTGAGTTTTAATTTGAGAAATTTGGTTTTTACATTGAGGCTATAAAAGTACCAATTTATTAATCTGTCACCTGAAAAATGCAAAGTGATTAAAATCAAAATATTTTGGTTATGCTTTCTTCCATTTTGAGTTTCTGTATGAGAAACTATCTCAGCTTTCAATTTTAACATACTCCTGTGTATGTATGTCTGTATAAATTTCATAATGCATATTTCATATCATATTGATGGTTTTGGCAATATTAAGCCAAAACATCTAAGAAAATTTTTTAGTGTTTTAAAATCAAATCCATTTGTATGGATGAACTAAAAATATTTTCTAGGTTTAAGAAAATACCTGCAATTTGGATGAATGTATGTTTTCATTATCTCCCAAGCTTTATTCAGTGCAGAGTTTATCTTGTATTTCACCCTTCTCCCCAGACTAATTTTCCACTCGTTCAACATCTCCATTTTCAAAGATCTTGCATTACAGGAAGTAAGGCAGGGATTTATGCTACTGCATGGGATAAGACTCACAGGAAGAGAAAAGGCACCACCAACATAAACCTGGAAGTTTTGCCATTGCTGAGGCCTTTGTTTTCTTTGTTCTGAAGGGGAGGATACGTGGGGTTTGGTGTTCATCAAAGCAGCTGCAGGTGTAGCAAATCTTCCAGGTGGTGGGGGAGGGTTCCTCCCATCTGTGCACCTCCTCAGTGCCAACCCCAGTAATCTAAGCTTGATGCAGGGTTCTTGAATTTAGCTATAATATGATGGTGATCATTCATCTTTGGTGTCTGGAATTGGTCCTGTGCAGGATGAATTTATTCCTTTAAGGCTGAGATGTGGGTAGTATGTTCATTCACCTACAGTGAACCGGGTGTATGTCTGAGTGTGCACACTGTGTACAAGTCAATCCAAGGTAAAACTCTTCATTATTTCATTGTCAAACACCTTCAAAAACCACTCTCATGTATGCTGTGCTCGAAGTGCAACCATCCTACCATGAAAATGCTGTTCTTTTAGCTTCTCACAATCACAGAAGACAGAGCTGAGATCCCTGTGCTTCTGTATCAAATAGTAAATGTTAGACTTAATTATTACTGGGCTCCCTTTAACTCACTGCTGAGCTGATCCCCCATGTTATGGCATGTTTTGTCTTTGTGAACAGGCTGGGTAGGAACTTTGTCTATCTTAGTGTGTCTCTCCCATGGGAAGAGAATAGTAAGGTGATGAAAAAGCAATGTGAGGTTGAGTGATTTGGTAATCAATTTCACTTACAGTTAGACACCTATCAATTCCCACTCATAGTTAACCCTGATCAATTTCCATTTATAGTTAGTTTTTATGTCAACTTATGTGACTGCTGTTGTTGAAAATTAAGTTCTTCTCTGTTTCTTCTGTTTAAATTTGAGGTTTGACAAGATTGGCCAGTCTCAGTGACAGGCTAGCTATGGTTTTCTAGAGAGCAATTAAAAGATTTTGATGAGGTTACTTTATCAAGAAGATTAAGTTCAGTTGGCCAGACACTCTGCTATGTGAGAGACAGCCCTGGAGAGCTGTTAACCACTGCTGACAGATGGCCCCCACGTTCCTAGGTGCTGTTAGTGAGAAGGTCTGAATTATGTCCCTGGTAGATGCATCCTTATTAGATGAGCACAGTGAAATAGAGCTCCTGTTTCTCCTTCACACACTCTCTGCTTCCTTGGCATGGCTTTGATGTCAAGAATAGATCTTAGAGGCATGGACTGACCTCCTCCACAGTTACTTCTATGCCAAGACCTGCTGCTTTTCATCATCCTCAACAACTGAACAGAACAAGTTTTCATAAGAGAACGCTGGTGAGTGTTTTAATTTCATTTCTGCTTTCTTTATCACAGAAGAACTACACAAGAGATCTTCATTTGTGTTTAGCAGGCTGAAATTAGGGTCTTACATTGTGGAAACACCACCATGAGGGAATAAATAGGCAGACACTGCCTGAACAAAGCAGAGGAAGCAAAAACCAAAATGCTAATTTACAGATTATCTTTTACTGAGAGTTATAAACCACATTTAAATAAATAAATAAGTAAATATTCAATTAACTGTGATTAATTATACTTCTGTACATTAGTCCTGCTTGTCTTTTGCCTCAGCCTAGTCCAGGAAATGATTCCAAATTAATTCCTGGTCAGCCATGCGGTTCCTGGCAGAGTAAACATCCTATTTTTTAGACAGACAAGTGGTGATGTATCTTGGATCTGCAGAGTTCTTTTTCAGCAGTACTGACAAGCGTGTAGCGGTGTAGAGATACACGTATTGCAGAAAAAACTTTTGGCTCTAAACAACGTCCTACAGACTTGATGCTCATTTAGTTACTTTGCAAAGGTGTCCAAGAACATTTCCAGTGAAAGAAACAGGTTACTGAGTTTTCCAGCTGGGACAGATTGGAGAGGAAACCACAGGATATTTAGTAATCACCTACCTTGGTAATTTAAAGAAAGACAACTGAAAAGCTGTGATAGAAACACCCACCCCACTTCTTCTATAACTGCAGAATCAGGGGAAGATGCACATGAAAGACACAGTGTAGGATATTCCTTGAACACATGACTAGAATAGATCTGCTTTCCTATAAGGAGAAGGATTGGAGTCTGTATCACTGAATCACAGAATGGCTGAAGTTGGAAGCGAACTCTGGAGGTCATCTTATCTTACTCACCTGCTCAAGTAGGGCCACCTATATAGCCCATTGCTCAGGACCATGTCCAGATGCCCTTGTGTACCCCTACAGGGGGAGACTCCACAGCCTCTCTCTGCAACCTGTGCCAATGCTCAGTCACCTTCACAGGGAAAAAGTGTTTCCTGATGTTCAGAGGGAACCTCATGTGCTTAACTTTGTGCCCATCACCTCTGGTCCTGCCACTGGGCACCACTGATAAGATAAGAGCCTGGGTCTATTTTCTTTGCACCCTCCCTTCAGGTATTTGTCATACTGATGAGATTCCCCTAGTCTTTTCTGGGATGAACAGTCCCAGTTCTCTCAGACTTTCATCATAGGAGAGGTGCTCCAGCACATTAACAAATTTTCTGATCCTTTGCTGGACTTGCTTCAGTATATCCCTGTCTCTCTTGCGCTGGGGAGTCCAGAACTGGACACAGCACTCCAGGATTGCCTTCAATAGTGCCAAGGAGAGGAGAAGGATCACCTACCTCAGCCTGCTGGCAATACTTGCCTTAATGCAGCCCACGATATTTCTCTGCCTCAAGGGCACACTATGGCTCATGTTCAGTTTGGTGTACCCCAGAATCCCAAGGTCCATTTCTGCTGAGGTCCTTTCCAGCTGGGTCGTCCCCAACCTGTACTGGTGCAAGGTTTTGTTCCTCTGTGGGTGCAGGAGTTTGCACGTATCCTTCTTAACTGCTCGAGATGCACTTTGTACCCCTTTGCATGAGGCTGACCCTCCAGCCTCCTGCAGTCCCTCTGGATGGCAGCACAAGCCTCTGGCATGTCGGCCACTCCTCCCAGTTTTGTGTCATATGCAGACTTGCTGAGTGGACGCTCTGCTCCATCATTCACATTGTTAATGAAGATGGTAAACAGGATCCCAGTGTGGTTCTCCAGTGCAGCTGAGAAATTCTGATTTAATGAGGAAAATAAAAGCATATAAATGTGTGTTTTTAATAAGCTGGAACACTACTTTTTTTTCTTTTTGACTGAACATTTTGAGGGATTACATTGCCTCCAATATCCTTCATCTGCCCATTAATCTGCTAACAACATTTAAGATTCTGTGTATTCATCTATTTACTTTTGAGGTTCTGGTATGTAAAATAATTATCTTACTTTGTAACAGGATGTGCTGCTATTGCATAGTTAACATTTTGTAAATTACTCTGCTAGCATTCTTTATCAATTATGCTTCTTTGAATAAAAGGTAATGCCTCAGGCCCAGAGCTAAATTATTTACTTGAAGCTTGCTGATGTATCTAAAATTCCACTTTACCTGCAGCTTTGTCAAGAAGCTCTGCTTTTCTTGATGCTCAAAAGATGGGAGAGATGTTGTGCTGGTTTAGCAAAAACCTGGTATGTGAGGCAGAGAGAAAAAAAAAGAAGAGCTGTTTGAAAGCTCCATGTCCAGCACAGAGCCAACAGGTGAGGGCTCTGGCGATGGGCAGGTTGCTGGGCCAATTGGACGGGCTGGAAATGCCTCTGTGATGACATATTTAAGAAAGGAGAAAGTGTGAAAAGTTCCTTTTCCTGCTTCCCCTCCGAGGGGTGGGGAGAGGGCCGCCGGGCCCTTCCTGCAGAGCAGTCGGGGCCATGCCGCTGGAGAGGGGAAAGGGCCACCCCGGCACTGCGAGCAGCCACACGGCCAGAACCCTCCTGAAGCCGTGGCCCGCATGGTGCCAACGGGCCCCCTGAGGCTGGCGCGGCTTGCGCGGAACCGAGCAAAAACACCACACAGCCGGCAACGAGAGACATGGTGAATATTTCCCAGATTAGACCAGCTGCAACTTGCAGACACCAACTTTCTTCCAAGTCAGAGAAAAGGAAAAGTAAGGCCCCGTGAGGAAAACCAACATGGCAGCACCGAAGTCAGTGCGGGAGGGGAGAGGGCGGAGGCACTCCAAACACCGGAGCTGAGATTCTCCTACGCGCCGTAGTGAGGACTATAATGCAACAAACTGTTTCCCTGTAATTCATGAGGTGCATGGTGGGGTGCAGAGATCCACACGCAGCTCGTGAAGAGGAGTGCTCATGCTGGAGCGCATGGAGGCTGAAAGGCTTTTAAGATTGAAGAAGAGAGCCTTTGCTTCCAGGCTGGAACAGCTCATCCTTAAAAGACTAAACCCCATGAGCTAGAATGACCCGCGCTAGGCAGTTGTGGAAAGACTGCGAGACCCATGGGAGGGATATTTACATTGCAGCAGGCTCGGGTGGGCTGCTGCTTGTGTAGGTTGAAACCACACTAGAAAAATTTGCGGAGAACTATCTCCCATGGGAAGGATCCCACAGCACAGCAGAAGACACTCTTTTCCTTAAACATACAGAAATATTCTTAAGAAGTGAAATACTGACCAAAATCCCGTGTTTGTTTCCTTGTGTGGTCGGTGGAAAGAGGGAGGGACTGGAAAAGAAAGGTGTTCTGAAAGTTTGCTTTAGTTCTTATTGCCCTTTTTACTTTTAATTCTGTCAATAATAAATATTCTTTATACTGTTTAAGTTTGAACCTGTTTTGCCTTAAAGTGTTTTTCCCCTAATCCTTATCTCACTTGTAAAAATGACGTTTTAATTCCCCCTCCTCTGCTCAGCTATAGCAGAGGAAAATAAGTGAATAATTTTTCGTGGTGCCTGGCGCTTAACCAGCGTCAAACCACGACAGATATGAAGTCAAATAGACTTGTATTTTTAGTAGGGAGAGGAACAAAGACATTAAACAGCTTAGACGAGATAAACAATATCCTCTAGAATGCCTTCAGTATGGGTGAACAAACTGTGATGACATATGATGGCAAGTTGTTGGTGAGTGTGAAATGTTCTGTGGGTTACTATGACTGGAGTCTTTGCACCAGCCAAGTCTACCAGCAGTCTGCTTAAAGAGAACCGGAAAGTGCACATTTCATCCTCTCCCATTCCTGTCTTCCTATCTCGAGCAGATTTAAGGCAGCTTCTTGAGTAACCAGGACAAGAAGAGGGAGAAAGTTTTCTTCTCATTTTTTTTTACATGTTAGCAATGAAGCAAACATAGCTTTCATGGAGCTGATCAGTTGTAGTGATTCATCTGCATTACAATGAAGATGTTGATAGCATTATGCAGGGTGCTCTGTACTGTGCCATCTGAAAAGGGGAAGGAACTCAGAAATGCTAATAAAACATTAATAATGGTTTCAGGAGGCATTACTATATTTAACTTGAATTAGTTCACATTTCTTTTGAATCCTTTTATGCCCTTATGAAAGCAAACATTTTCTGGCTTGGGTGCCTGAATTTGGCCGACTGAATTCATACAGGAGCTCTTAAATAAATGTCTCATGTTGCTAAATCACATAATTTCTTTCTGATGCTGAAGCATTTTCAGCATCATTCACCATATGAAGTATTGCAAACCTTTAAATTTTTATTAATGGCTTATATGTAGAACAGCAATTTTTGTAAAGCAATTCAAAATCTGATGATAAAAAGGACTACATAAAAACCTGTTATTTACTCTTCTTCCACTGCTTGGTGTATACAGAATGTTCCAGGAACCCTCTATGTTGTTTTCATTTTTAATAATGGGTAAAACTATCGCTTCCTAGGGCACAGGTTGAATCATAATCATTTCATCTTGCAAGGAGCTTCCTTCTGTGCATAATGTTTTCTCTGAATTCCAATGGGGGAAAGCACTCATGAGAGTGGAAAGAAGGTAGTATTGGCAACAGAAGGGCATAAGATCAAGTTTTTGCTGATCAAGTTGCAAAGGTGCCCTAATGTACTAAAATGAAACTTCCTCTGTTGTATATATCTAATCTAGAAATCACATTGATCAATACATAAGTTTATAGACCTGTGTAATTATTAATTTTGAATTCACTTAAAGCAATATATAACAACTTGACCAAAGTTCACAATTAATATGTATGTAAATATATTTTTATTATATTGGTTTGGGTTTGCATTTTTATAGTTCAAATCCCGTATGTTTGTGATTTAGAGTTTAACAGGAACTCATTCACTTCATAAATATTAATTGCTGCATAGGCTTTATTCCATATTAGAGCATCTGGGGGAAAAGTGCTGATCATTACATTGCTTGTGAGGATGTATTTTTACCTAAAAATACCCCTGGATAAATTAAGTCTGATTTAGAGAACATTAGTCTGAAAGGTGTAATGCATTAATTTCAGGCATAATATTTTAATAGCAGCAACTGCAATGTAACAGTGTGTTCAGCCCTGCAGTCTAAGATGTGCTGCATTGTCACAGTGTCCTCCAGCAGAGTTTGAGTGGCCAAATGGGAGAGTGATGTCATCAGTTTAATGTTATATGGTAGTAAGAGAATATGCATATCCATTGCCATTAAATTGCAAAAGAATAGTTCTTAGGGCAGCTCCCGAGGTAAAAGTAAATCAGAAAACTTCCCTGTCTTCATTAGCAGGATCATCAGCTGGTGTCAATCAGGATTGCTCCATTTATTTCAGCGCCAAGTCAGAGGAATGACTGACCTTTGTGTCTTTAACACAAAGCCTGAGCTTGAAGTGTTTGTAGGGTGCCTGGGGTGCTCCACCTTTGCTGCATGGTGCAGCATGGATTATTTTCCTAGGCACCTTGACTTGCTGAATAATTTGATTAAAGTTAGTCAGTGCCTGGAAATTCACATTTTTTCTTTTACCAGCTCTTCATCATCTTAACATATTACAATGCCTGCCACCAGTGCGTTTGACTTGTTCAGCTGGCTAGTTCAAAAAAGGTAGGTGTGGTTACCTGGTCTGTATGTGGAAGGTGAAATCCATGACAGGCTTCACCTGAAATAGTACATGACTCTTTATCAAGGTGATAACAGTTTGTTGTCATGTCTCCTGAGCACTGGTATTGGGCTCTGGGTACAATGTGTCCACCAACCTGTGCACAGTGCTCATCTCAATTTTTTGTGCCTCAGCCATAGTGTGGGCTGTCTTAGCTTGACCTTGAAATTCTGAACATAGTTGCTATTTTCTGAGTGTTCTGAGCATCCAGGGAAATTCTTCAAGTGTAAACTGCTTAGAATGAAACTCTTGTCATATATTTTAACATGCCATATATTTTCCAAAGCTATTTAGAAGCCGAATCTGAAAAAATGCTGGGTTTCCTCATAAACATGATCTCTGTGTTACCACCACAGTCTGTTACCTCCTGGTTTATTCACAGGGAATGGTAGGGATTACGGCTCAAATGACCCCAAATCCCTCACTACTGTCATGTCCAACAGAGGATCAGTAACTGTATACAGCATTAAGCAAAGCTTGGTTTAAGTACAGATTTGCTATTTCCAATGTTCGGATAATCATACTGCAATAAGGCAAGAAGTTTAACAGGAAAATTTGCAACATTGCTTTTAATATTTCCTTGAATAAGTATTTTGCCTTTTTTTTACTATCTGTATTTTCTAATTTATGCATGAGGAGAACCATGGTTTGTGTATCCCATAGCAAACGGTGATTATTGTTGCCAAAAGTAGATACTGGTTCTTTATGAGAGTGAGTACAAAAAGGAGCAAAGTTCTGAAACAGCCCAGTCACTGATGAGTTTGTGAGGAAAAAATGTGAGAAAAGTCACGCATTCTTGAAAGAAGCAATGGGTAGCAGAAAGCCTTTGGGCATAAATGAGAGGTCAAGCTTCAGTCTAAAAAGATGAGAGATGTTACAGGATTAAATCCTGCTTCTATTCATGTCAATGGAATGATTTATTTTCTTTTCCTTGTTTCTTCAGTTAAATTATTGAGACTTTTGATATTTAAGTACTTTATGTGTAATCGCTGCACTCTTGTAATATGATCAAATGCCCATTCTGTTGCCTTGAGTTGTTACATAAGCCTTTAGGGTTGTATTCACAATTATGTGGAAAAAAAAAAGCGAAAAAGTGCCACAGTTTCAGTGTACTTAAATGGTCAGTTCTTCACTTTCTGTGCAAAAAATATAAAAAAAAAATCATACTTCTAACTCCTCTTTTCAAAACTAGCATAATTTTTTTGTATACAGCTTTCTCTTGAAATGAAATGAGAGAGAAATTAGAACACCTAATTATTTACTAATATTTCTGCAGTCTATTATGCATTCTTTTTCAGTCCAAAATAAAATAATGTTAAAATCAGAATGTTTCGTTTCAGTAGAAGAATTATCAGTAATTTGATTAAGTTGCCAATACAGGGAGAATTCATTTTTATCAGTTTTAAAGACTTGTTAATGGTCATTGATAATTCCAGCCTTCTTTTTTTCTGAAATGTCCAGAGCTGTTTGAATAAAGTTAAGTTGATAGACAATTAACTGATCACCAAATCTTCTCTTCATCTTAAAGGCAAGAAAACATACTACCTTTTTTACATTTTTAATAAATTGGGACTTTGAAAAATATTTCTTGATGGTAGCAAAGTAATTATTCTATTAAGAGAGCTGAAATCCGAGAAATTGCAGAATATAAAGACAATTTCCTAACTCTAGGTGTTGTAGGCTGTACTTTTGGCAAAAGTAAATAAGCAGATGCACATTTTTGTTAATTTTTATCTCACATGGGTTCAGACCCCCAAAGGCAATAAAAAAATCTTCATCTCAGAACTGGACTATATGGAGAGATAGCAGATTCCTGCCCTACTAGTAGTGCAGTAACTTGCTGAACCTCCTTGGTCCAGTCAGTATTTTACCTGGCGCTGTAGCTGGTAATGGGTTTTGCTAATTGTAAGGAGTGCTTCACTTCACCCAGTAAGGCATGAACAGCTTGTTCCATACTGGTCTCAGCCTCTGGGCACTGAGGTGCTCAGAATTCTCTCTTGGCTCAGCTATTAATTAAAAATCATCCTCCTTTCTATTGTTCTCTCCTGCACTGTCTGTTCTCAGCAGCTCACCTTTCCCTCTCATCTATCTTTTTAATTGGAGACTTTGAAAAATAAATCTCCTTACAGATGTACCCAGCATATGGTGAAATTGCAGGAGCCAAAAGATACCATGGATCTAATAAAATATGTTTGGCCAAAAGAATAAGCATCTTCCCTTTCAACAATTTTTCTTTGGAAAAAAAGTGGGTTTGGGGTTTTTTCCTGTTTCTTTTTAAATTATGAGGTGGAATTTTGGGAGGTATGACTCTTTCCCCCCCTTTTCCCCCTTTTATTCCCAATTTTTCTTTTCCCCTTTTCTGCCGCCTCTGTCAATGAGAGAGAAGGGCACCATTAGTTCTGAGCTGCCTGGTTAAGTGCATGGCAACGACTGGGACAGTGTCCTTTTCCTAGCAGAGGCTGCAGACTTTGGCCTTGGCGCTTCGGCCTGTCCTGCTGCCCTCCAGATTTCTCCTGCCTTCTGAGGCTGAGGGTGAACAAGTTCTGATATGGGCAAACTAATGTGCAATTGGTATAATTCAATTTAAAAGTTAAACACTTGGAATCACAGAATCATTAAGGTTGGAAAAGTCCTCCAAGGTCATTGAGTCCAAACTTCGACCAAACACCACCACATCAGTTAAACCACAGCCACTAAGTGCCACATCCAGTTGTTTCTTGAATAGTTCCAGGGCTGATGACCAGCCTTTCAGTGAAGAAGTTCTTGATTTCATCATTTGCCTTATCCCAGAATTAAAATACCCTTTTAAGAAGTATCCAAAGGCATTATTTTTAACCTTCCTGACAGCTGTAGAGATCCTTTGTTTTCCTAGCTGTCTTGTGATCGTCACATCAAAAGTTATTTCTCATCATCCTGCAGGCAAGTAATAGGTTTAATACATGTAGTTTTACCCCTGGGCTGTTGTTTTCCCTTTTCTTTGCTTCTATAATTCATTGCAATACATGGTTTTCTGATGAAGTTTAAGAAAAAGTATCAAGTGTGCTAGTTTCCTGTCTTTGTGTGTTTGTCTTCTCATCTTTCCTTACATGAAACACATTTAAAGTATTCCCAAATCTTCAAAGTGGCTGCCATTCATTCTGGCACTTATGTAGTTCCATTTGGTGGCGCCATGTGCTGCAGAAATTTGAGTTCTCTGTTCTCAGCAGATGGCATGGAGAGGGACATTTTTGCCTTTTTTTGGGAATACCAGTCTGGTGGAAACGTTTGTGCTTGTTTGTGCGTGGGTCACTCAAACAACACAGCTGACCACGGTTTTGTGAGGTCTAAAGTGTTTAGAAAAGTTTTAGTGGTCCCATTAACTTCAAAGAGGAAATATCTGGAAAGCATTGGAATGCCTAGAGCTCTAGATTCCTTGGGACCTTAACATGTTAATTGCTGTTTCCTTTGCAGTAAGGCCTCAGATTCCAAAAGTGAATGCCACATATCTCTGGTGACAGAAACATCACATTTTTCCTAAGGCAGTTCCTAGGCAAAATAAGTTCTGAGATGTGAGAAAAGGAAAGTTATCGTTCTGTCTAATTATCTCATCTACAAGGAGTTGACCTTCCTTTCCATGGTGGTCTTCAAGATAGTAGTGTGAGGATGAAATGTTCAACCATGGGCGTTTATCTGTGTATTGTTTGGAGGGAAACCAACATCCAGCCAGTTTGTAATCCTAGCTATGTACACCACACTAAATCTGCCAACAGAAAAAGCCTGGGATGTTTTATTTTGTCTTGTTTTGTTTTGCTTTGTTTTAGTTTGCTTGGCATGTTTGGTATCTTCTCTGATACCTAATGTCAGCAAAACACTTTGCTTTATTTTCCTACAATTTTTTTTTTCCAATCAGGGACTTTAGACCTTTGGTCTCATTTTGTGCTGTGTGCTACTCATACCTGAGTCCCCTGCCTTTCTTTCACAGAACTTTTAATTCCCATGTTCTCCATGCCCATCTTGTCTTTTGTTTCATTTTATTGGGTATTGCTTGTTCAGTGTGACAGCAAAAAGCTTTAAGTGATGTATCCATTTTATCACCAGTACCTTGAATCAGCTTTGGAGATTTATATGCATATGTTGGTATAAAACTCTTAGGAAGCTCTCTTGCTGCTGCTGAAGTGGGGGTGAGTGATGGCAATTCCATTGATGTTTGTGCTCAGTGGAGTGGCAAATAAGAAGCAGCAGCATCATGTTTCATCCTTCTCCTTTGTTTCCTTCTCCCCTACCCATCTCCCACTGCAAAGTGGTTTAACCTGTTTGCTGTTGGTAGCTTTATGGTTTGAGAGACTCTACAAACAAGCCACATCAGCTTTTTATGGATGCCAGTTCCCCTGGCCATGAGACCTTTCCACCTCAATTATCTTTTTCAAGAACACGCTGGAATCAGCCGCTAAATACAACAGTGTGTGCTTCTGTCTTCCACCCTTCCCTGTTCAGCTCAAAACCAGACAACATTGATGTTACTTTAAGTGTTTGCTTACACCTCATCCATCACCATGGCACTGGGGACCTTTTGGATGCAAAACATCCTGGCTTGCTGTATCTCACAACTGCAAGTAATCATTTGTACTCTAGCTGGAGCTGGGAAGCTGTTTCTAGGCCAATTGTCCAAACAGATTAACAGAGCCTTTTTCTGAGTTTGGGGTCCAGCTTTGGGACTTGTCTTTTACATCCTCTCCCACATCTTCCTCCAGCATTGGAAGGCATGGCTGATTGCCAGGGTGGTATTTGCAATCCATGATTTGAAAGATGAGATGGCTGAATGAAACATAGTGGACTTTAACGTGCCAAAGGTTGTATCGTGTACCCAGCAACTCTTTCTTTCTTTCTTTTTTCTGGCTTAAAAATCTCTGTCCTTCATGTCCTTTGAAACAGTGCAATGGACAGTGCTAGGTTGTTCCATGCTTTTTCTAGGCTAAGCTTTAGATCTAGCTTTCCTTTGGGCAAGATCATCTTGCACAAGACAGATCATTTCGGAGATGGCTGCATGGATGCAAGCTGATGTTGCAAGAAAGAGGGAGGTGTATGCACATCTGCAGGAGAAACTCACTGCACAGAAAAGCGAGCTAGGAGCAGCTCATTGTATGGATAGAACAGACAAGAAACTCCTTGCTAGGAGTGGGCATGTGGAAAGCCACCTGGTTTTCACTGCTTCATCCATGGCTTAACAACTTGGGCTTGTGCCATCTAAACATTTGCCCTACCCTGTTGCCAAGATTTACTGTAGGAATAATGCCAGATAGAAATAAAAGACAGGCAAACAAAGAACCACTTTAGGCATCTACTGTAACTTCATACTCCATCAGCTAGGAAAAGAAGTTTGGGTAGATTTATCTCACTTCTCTATGTTTGTTTCTGTTCTCTGCCTCTGTGTAGGAGCCCAGAGAAGTGCGACAGTTCTGACCCACTTTTGGAAATCCAACACTTTTGATATCCCTCAATAAGGTTCAAACAAACTACCTCACGTGACTCAGAGCACATCAGAGCTGAGCCTTGGAACTGCCAAAGTTTTATTATTTTTTTCACACTTCCCCTTGCAGCTATGTCTTTATGAACAAGCTATTGTAATTTTTATTGGAGCCAACAAATTCCATTTTCATGTTTTAAAAGTAGAGCTGAAGACATTGTTTGTTTTCCCAAGTGCTTCAGTCATTCTGAGTGAACTCTGTGGAAGAGACGGTTGACATGCCTTTGGAGAGGCCTTGTATAAAATGTATTCTGTTCTGAATCAAGTGCTGAAGGGTACACTGATGTGACAGGCTTCAGGCAAACTGGCTGAGGGACTCGGCAGGCTCTAACAGGAAATGTTTAACAGAAAACAGAATGAGACAAAGGGAAAAAAATTCCCACAGACGAACCAGAAAGGGAAACAGAGGATGAAGATGAGGGTATTGAGGTAATCACTATGATTCTGACTGAAGCCTTGCTGTCTCAACTGAAGCCAAATCTCTGCCTTCTCTTTTTGCCATCTTCCCTTGTTCTTCTCCTACATCCTCTTTCTATGCCACTGTAGCAGGTGGGATGGATTAAACCAACCGAATTTAGTTTCCTGAGCAAACCACCCATCCTCTGTTTGCAGGGAGTGGAAATAGATGAACACTTAGATGATATGATTGGACTGAACCTGGCTTTGGTGTCCATGTCTGTGTGATATGAACGGTACCAAAATGTTCATTCCTGTCCTTTAGTCAAAAGAGGGAACCTCAGACATAAAGGGAATATACATTGTAGAACTTTATATTTGTTCAGATAAATTCTCATACTGAGAAACAGACCAAAACTATGGTCACTGTCTTGGTGTGCTGATAAGTGTTAACTTTGGGGCACAATAGTTTTTCAGTAATTGGATAGAGGATTGAGAGAGCCATTCTCTGTTCAAAATGCAGTTTTGCTTCACAGTCACTCCTGAAATGGAGAGGAAACATGTGTCTCGAAGATGCTGCCTGATACAGTGGATGATTAGATCAAAATTTGGGCTACTTCTGTCATCATTAAAGCCTCTGATCACAATTTATGGGGATCTTTGGGGCAAGAATTGAGAGAATGGGAGCACTTTTAAAGGCTGTGGTAAACTTTGGGAATAAATTCTGCAGATAAAATGATGAGAGAGCTCAAAGCTTTGCAAAATAGGGTAAGGAAATAATAAAATTCAGGAACAATAAAACAACACAGGACTAATCTGAGCTTCCATGCCAAAAATAGCCTGACTTTAGGGTTGATGGTATTTAGACTGTCCTCTAGAAAGGGAGATTGGTTTTTCAGACAAAAAAATTCTTTTCCCCCCTTCTTTCTTTTTAATACCAAATTGAAATCTTAGTTTTTTTTCATAGAATTACAGTGTGGTAGTTTTAGCAGTTTGGAAAACTTCTGTGACGGGCACAGAGCCCATAGTTGATAGACAGGTTGTTAGGCCAGTTAAATAAGCTGGTAATGCTTCCGTGATATACATATTTAAAGAAGGAGGAAACGCAAGAAATTCCTTTTTCTGCTTCCCCACCGAGGGATGGTGGGTAGAGCGGGCTCTGGGCCCAGTCCCCGAGTGGGACTCTGTTGGAAGGGACCTTGAAGATCATCTAGTTCCAAACCCCCCTGCCATGGGCAGAGACACCTTCCACTAGACCAGGTTGCTCAGAGTCCCGTCTGACCTGGCCTTGAACACTTCCAGGGATGGAGCATCCACAGCTTCTCCGGGCAATCTGTGCCAGTGCCTCAGCATCCTCACAGTCAGTGATTTCCACCTGATATCTAATCTAAACCTAATCTCTTTCAGTTAAAGCCATTCTCCCTTGTCTTATCACTACATGTCCTTGTAAAACGTTCCTCTACAGTCTTCTTGTAGTTCCCTTTAGGAATTGAGAGGCTGCTCTGGGGTCTCCCCTCTCCCTCTGCTCCAGACTGAAGAACCCCTACTCTTTCAGCCTGTGTACACAGGAGAGATGTTCAAAGCCCCTGACCATCTTCGTGGCCTCGCTCCAACAGGTCCATGTCCTTCATGTGTTTGGGGCCCCAGAACTGGACTCAGCACTCCAGGTGGGGTCTCACAAGAGCAGGGCAGCAGGTGAGAATCCCCTCCCTTGACCTCTGGGTCACTCTTCTTTTGCTGCAGCCCAGGATACCGTTGGCCTTCTGGGCTGCAAGTGCTCTTTGCTGGGTCATGCTGAGCTTCTCATCCTCCAACACCCCCAAGGCCTTCTCCAGTCCACTCCACACCCAGCCTGAATTTGTGCTTGGGATTGCCCTGACTCAGGTGCAGGACCTTATACTTGTCCTTCTTGGACTTTTTGATGCTTCAACCATTCTAAAATGAACTGCTTTGTTCCAAAATGATTAAAATAAAAGATTATGGTGTTAAATGGTAGTTACAACTACTTTTTTTCTTTTGTCTCTCTCTTGTAGAACTTTCTCTGAAATTCAATCTGAGTTGATAAGAATATCTGAATTGTTCCTGGCTCCGAACTTAGCATCTGGTGAAACATTTTAGCGTTTCTTAATGGAACTTCGTCTATATAGAGATGATTTCTGGAAGACTCTTTTTTTCCAGTTTACCTCCTAAGTTTGTCTTCTGTTCTTTTTTTGTGTTTGCGTTGCTGTGAAATTCATTCTTCCAGCCAGGGCTGAAGGTGTCTTGAATCAGGCATTCTGCCAACACAAGAAAAGTGGTATTTACCCTAAAGAGGTCATCACCTGACTGCAAAAGAGAAAAAAGGAAAAAGCAATTAGCATAATTTCAATGTTTGTTGCTGAACTTTTAACTATGTTAGTTACATTCATATTCCTTAGCCATGATCTTGAAAACCCTCTCATGTCTCTTTATGCTGCTATATAGAAAGGACCATTAGCCTGCATATAAGTTTTTTTAGGGGGGGTCTACAAAAGTACATTTGGAACAATGAGATAGCTCTGCGTCTTCACCAGTAAGAAGCACTGTCCTTGGCTGAGCAATTATGGATGAGTTCCTGGAGCTTCTGCAAACTTAGATCTCAATAAATCAAGAGCTGACTTGACAGTGGAATAATTTCTGTCCTTGTACAGAATAAGTCTGGCACTTTGAGACATAGAGAAAGTAATTTTGTGAGCATTGCTTAGCAGATCTGCAAGTGGATCTTCTTGAAGGGCTCCCTGCACTAGATGGAGTCAATCAGGAATATGTGTAAATGTGTTCAAAGGTAGAGATTATTCGCAATTCATCAGAGGTCTGTGGCCTTCAGAAAGTGCCCTGTAAGGGTATGTAAGGAATAGCAATGCTGTTGACAAACTGCAATTACTGGTAAGCCATTTTTCCTTTGGATGTGCTTGGGATTGTGTTGTTTTAATGCAAAGTAGTTTTCTGTATTTCTCTTCATGCACACATCCTCTTCCTTATGCATGCATAAGAGTGAAATTCTAGGACACTGGAAGAAGGGATAACTATGACTATCCCAAACCAGCACGTACTGCAGAACCCACAGAAACATTTACGTTTTGGAGAATACTGAGCAAGATTTACGTGTGAAAAGGAATGTTGCCAAAACTATGTACCATTATTTGTTACTGGGGTTCTTCCACCGTAATTGGCAATTGGATTTATGTAAAACACCTGAACTACTACTAAAAAATAGGATTTCCACCATTTGACACCTCTTCACAAATGTTGTAATTTAAAAATAAAATCAGGTAGGAGTGGTGAGTGACAAAAAGCCCCAAACAACCAAGACCCTCAAAATGTTGTACAGATGTTTCCATGTCTAAATGCAGTGCATGGTATTTGATTGTTCTCAGAGAAAAGCTGCATCTAGTGGGGGGGGATTTGGTTTTGTAGGGGGTTTTTTGGGGTGGGAGGTGTTTTGTTTTGTGTTTTTTTCTTTTGAGCTGGCATAAACCATACTCTTTGTTTTTGAGATGCTGAAATTAGGCTGGGAATGTTGTTTGGGTCCTCATAATCAAGATATCCCATTTGCATACTCTTTTATCCCTAAGCTGAGTATCTGTCTCAGAAAAAAAAAAAAAAACAAACCCAAAAACCCAGTCAAGCAACCCAAAACAAACCACCACAAAACACAAAAAACCCCCAAATAAGCTAACTCCTAAAACAAAACTATTTTTTGATATTTGCCCAAGTTGAAAGTTGAATAAACTTGATTTGATATATTTATTTTTAATACTGAAAAAAAAAATCAACATTGTTTTACCTGCAAAGAAACATAAAGGTCACTATTAGTCTCGAGTGATATAGAATTAAATACATAAACGGTCAATGTTATGAACTTAAACCCACAAAACAAAATCCAAATGTGATCCGTGCAATTAATTCAGAGCAAGTAGATTAATTGTCAAGAAGAAAAGGTGAATACAGCTGCATTAGAAAAAAAAAAAAATCAGGCCTACTCTGGGATTATGTAGTGCATAATATAAACTTCTGGACTGTCTATAATTTAAAAACATCTCTGCAATTATATGTATTAATATATAAGCAGTGAGTTTGAAAATTCATTTTTATAATTAGTTAGATGAGGCAGAAAAAAGAAATACTAAACCCTACTAGTTGAATCAAACACATTTAATAAATATCCTACTTCCTGTACGTTGTTTTCCGTGCAGTCCTGACCAGTTGGTCGCTTCCTGTTTCCATTGCTAAGTCCTGCGGTAGCAGTAAGACAATATATAGCCACGGATATTACATTGATTTACTGAAAGGGTACTGCAGGAGAACAGGAAACTTAGCTGGCCAGTGTTGCACTGCCATAATAAGCATTACTGCCAGATAATTAACCTTGCTGTTTGTTTAGCACCCTCAGAAAGCTTCATTACCAATGCAGTCAATTATCTTCTAGTAACGGCTACTACAGAAAGTAGACTTGCTTAATTAAAATTATTTAGACCAAAGAGGCTGTATGATTGGGTAACAGATATTGGGATGGGATAGAATAATCTCTCTGAGCTACGTAGCTCATTGAAGGCTTATATTTCACATTTCAGAATGCCAAATTTTGCATCTTTTCCCACAGAAAGCCAGCAATAATAATTATGTGTTCATTCTTCCACCTACATACATTTCCTTGCTCAATAACATCTTTTTATAAAGCAGCTCCAGTGGGATGAGGAAACAGCTAAATCAACCATATAGACTGCTTTAAAGAGTAATGTTAGAAGTGGATCCATTGCATGGAAGGAAATGAAAAGGAGGGCAGATTTTTGCCGGTAAGTGATGTAATTTGCAGCTATGCAGGTATGTATTAGATATTGCTGAGGAAATTCTCTTGGTGGCCTCCCCTGAGGAGAGAGGTTTCATTTGTTCTCCCCTCTGTGAAATTTTGCATTTCCACCTTCTTTATAGGTCATCAAAGAAGTGGCAAAAGGCCTGAGGTTTTGACAGTCAGCCTTAGAGCAGGACTAAAAGCTGGTTGATACAGAGATAAAGCTCTGGGTGCCTGTTTCTGTAGGGCTTGAAGATAAGGTTTGTTTTCCACAGTATAAAAGTCTTCAGAGCTTTGCTCCCACTTCCAAGAGCGCTTGAAAGCCCAGCAGGTCCATTAGTACAGACGTAAATCGATTAGTTAGTCTTAGAGCTAGTTCTGTACTCCCAGACAACTGAGCCCTGGCTGATACATGTTTTGCCAATAAACCCCCAGTGGGATGGAATTGTATTACTAGAACTGTTCTTTTATCAATCTGTCTCCTTTCACTCATAGCTGATTGTCTTTTGTGGCTGCAAATTTGCAGCCTTGCTGGGGGGTTTAAGTCCATGTTAAGAACTCTTTGCTGTACATATAATGTGTTTTGTGTAGCTATTTTTGTAATAGCAACCTTAGTCTAGGGCATGGTATATGACTTATTCAGTATCCACTATTCCTCTCAGGGGCTATATTTTAAAAGGTAAATAAATGTCAAATATGTAATACAAGTGAGGGGAAAAAAAAATACCGCTAAAAAAATGGCATAGACGGGAACATCCACTGCAATCCAGCACCTAAACTGCAAATTCAGGTTGGAAAATGTGATTCAGGATGGGCATCTGGGTTCCAGATTGCTTCAAAGAACTCAAGTCCTATGTTGTTTTTGATAACAGGATTTGGGTTTATATGTCATCTATGCACATTTTAAACCCTCATCTGAACTTTTTGAGTTCTGGTCTTTTTGAGTGAATTGTTAGTTGTTATGGAATAAACTCCAAAGGTAGAAGCTAATGAGGTGAAGGAAGTCCTGGTGGAGTTAATGGCAAAACTCACATTGGTTTTCTATGGTCAAGATCCCACTTAAAATTTCTTTATGAGCTCTGAATTTCTGGTGTTTTAAATATGTCCCTAACAACTAGAGCCATTTTATCATATAGAAAACATGAGAGATTAGAGCTGAAATAATATTCGCTTTAGTATCTCCATCTGTAAATAATCTCTGCTATTAAAAAAATAACTGTGATCCTTTCTACCAGTTCTGTCTCAAAAGAACAACTGTGCACACAGCATGGACACCAGATACTCTTCCTTGCTCTTTCAAAAAACCCCAAACAAAAAGGCAAATAAGTAGCAAATAGCTGCTTAAGACGCACTGGTTCTTTGCTAAGCATGTCATTAACCCATGGACCTTGCTTCCTTGAGATATTACTGAGGCAAACAATTTAGCCAGATTCCAGCAAAGCCTAGCTATTTATATAAATACTAAGAATAATCCGGACATATAATAGCTGTCACAAAATAGAATGATTTTAGGAACTCAGAGCTAAAGACACAAGCAAGATTACTAACTCATAATTTTACCGTCTTGCCATGTTCACTGTTTAAACAAGCCTCAGGTCTAAAGCATGTTGCTTTGTGAAAAATTTAGCTTTCTTCTGTATTTGTAAATGTGGCACTTAGGGACAGGGCTTAGTGGGACTTGGAAGCGTTAGGTTTATGGTTAGATTCGATGATTTTGAAGGTCTTTTCTGACCTAAATGATTCTATGGTTCTTGTTTTCAGTTAGTGTAACTTGAATAACCACGCTTTTATTACAATTTACAAAACTGCAAATAGAAAATCGCACTGCTGATAGTGACTTTCTTAAGAGCCTGGAATTTTGTTTATATCTGCTGCCCAAGAGAGGCCTGTCCACCCTTGAACAGTTCTTGCTGCAATAGTCAGTACAGTGCCAGAGTGTTTTTAGATGATTGAAATATAAACGAAACCATAGGCAGCTTGCTCAAAATAATGAAAGCAGTAAACTAGATTGGCTGGCCTAGTAGCCCTCACATTTTCTTTAGTTGCTTCATGGCAATAGCAATGATGGGTTGTGTAGAAGCGTTGGTAGATAAAAGAGATGGAACTGACCTAGCACACGACGGTACTTCTACAGAGCAGGAAAATAACCTTTCTTTGTGAGAAATCTACCTACAACTTTAGAGCATTTTATGAATAACCTTTGTATTTGCTCCTTCCTTCTTTGCACAGAGAACTGGCAATGCCACAAGGACACTCTGCGGTCTAGACCACCAGATGCTAGTACCACTTTAAATTAGCTCTTCGCATTCAGTGATTGATTTGCAACCAAGTGCCCTTAGACATGTTTGTTCCCCCCCAAATACAGTCAACTCAAAATAGAACCTCAAGTGAGACAAAGTACAAACAGATTCAAGTACATGTTATACTGACAATTACTGTATGGAAACAATAAAATAGGGAAAAAATAGAAACCACTTCAGATCTTATTTCCTTCCAAAAGAGAGTGTAATCAAGGTATAATGAGCATTGAAATTAATAAATTAAAAATAAATGCCCATAAGAGGGAGAAAAAAATGTGTTAATCAGTTGGCAATTATATTTTTGGCATTGTAAATTAATTCCCCAAATGAATCTCCTTCCAGTTTATTTCATTCCATTATCTGTTTTCTTGCTTATTTTTTATGTAATGATTAACATTTCTGAATTCTGTACAAAACGATATTTTTTAAAAACCAAAGGTGTTTGTTTAAAGATAAAAAAGCCAGTGTGTCAAACGCAAGATTATGACATTTTCTCCTTTCCAATCTGTGAAGGCAGGAACAGAAATCTCCTTATAATGAAGCTGTCCTTTTAAACCGTTTGGTTTTTTTTTTTCCTTTTTATTCTGGATCAAGCCTGGTGGCATTACTCATCATTTCAGTGATGGAAATGATTCTCAGTTGTCTCTCAGCTAACACTAAACAGCAATCTGCAACACAGCTTATCTGTTCCAACCCCTCCATCTTCTTTGCCCCACCTTCAAGTACTAAGAGGTTTGTAGACAGATTGAGGAGTTTTAACTGAAAAAAGAGGGGAGGAATAAATCCTGACTGTGCTTATTGACAGTTTTTTCTCACTTATGTATCTCCTGATGTAGTCACAACAGCGTGTTCTTTCTGCCCATGCATCAAAGTCTGTCGTAGCTAGACATTTATTGATGCTAACCTGAAAAGAGAAAAAAAAAAGAAAAAGGAAGCAGTGTGTTAGATAGCATCCAGGAAACTAATTTGATCTGGGAAGTAATTAAGAGAAAATCAACAGCAGCTGGAATACTTTGCTTTTGTTCCTTCCTCTGCCCTGCAAAAAACCCCCAAAACAAAACAAAACAACACAGCAAAAACAACAACAAAAAACCTCAACACCTGAAGTATCAAGACTGTGCTTTGTGGATGAAAATTCTTGAAACAGAGTGAATGCCCATAAATGTAATTTACCGTTGCAATGCAGTTCAGAGAAGGTGAGAGAAAAGGCTGGATTACTCGTGACTTTCTGAAGTACGGCAAAGAAGAGAAATTTATGGTGGAAGCAGGAGGAAGGGCAGAACTAACACATAAACCAAGATGTCACTAAGATTTCTGAACTCAGGTGGGTTAGGATCTGCTGCAGAGTGAGTATTTCCTGTACCTGGGTGGCTCAGACTCTGCTGTCCTGACTCTTCAGAGCTGTTCAAGGGTAAGGTGGCTAGTAAACATGAAATATCCTGCTGCATTTGCCTGTCACACATCTCAGAAGTGGTTTGCCAAGGGTTCAGCTTGGTGAGCTGAGGATGGGGGATCTTGGTTTTTCTCTCTGATCTGTTTTTCAAGTATCCTGTACTCTTAGAAGGCAAATGTATCAATGTGCTACTTGCACCTCTACCTGGGTCTAAGTTTCCACCACCTGACCAGAAGAGGACTCTTCTGAACTCCTTCCTGCCATCTGTCCTCCCATCCTTCGTCTTACACCAACTTCCCTAGCATCTTGTGGGGCCGTGACTCAAGGATCTTCATAGCATGGGGGAATTTTGCATGTGCCCTTTTCCCTGGTGTCGTCACAAGCAGCACCTATCCTGCTTGGAGTCAGGTGGGGGAGATGGAATAATCTGCCAACCCACTTGAGGCACTCTATCTGGTGTAATGTTGTGAAAGAAAAAATATCCAAAGTACAAACACAAGTGAGGAGTTCCTGATGGGCCAAATGGATTCTGTACAAACCTATGGAAGCACGAATGGGTGGTGCTGGCTTGCTAGGCTCTTCCCTGGGAGATGAGAGAGAGGATGCAACTGTCTTCGCTAGCCTCTGAAGAGATCAGTAGGCAGTCGTTTTGAAGTGAAGACTTAGCTCTGTATTAGTTTTGCAAGAAAAAAACCAGCACAACCAATTATGGCAGAAGATTAACACAGCAGTGTTTTGTTCTATATTTTCCTATCTCTGTCCTGATTTCAGCATTAGAGAGACTCAGGATTGCTCATTTGGAAGTATTTGATCTTTTGGAGATGTGGAGTTAGTAAATCCTCCACTAGTAGGACACTTTGTGTTAGATTTTTATGGCAATAATTTCAAGCTATTCTGTTTCATGTTAGTCTTGTCAGTAAATTTTTGTAACAGTATTCTTAGCCTTCTGTAATTGGATAATGTTCCATCAAGGATCTCTGCTGTATAAAAAAAAGCCTTATATTAAATGTTCCTATGTAGTAAGCTGCTGGTGTATATGTGCTCTCCTATATCTTAACTCAGTACCTGCAGGTGTTTCACTGCAAAACTGGCAAATCCTGTAAAACGGGCAAGGGCTTTTGGACTGTAGTGACTTGGGCTGTGATGGTGTACCCTGTGTTCTAGCCACAGCCATACTTTCTCTGCAGATGATGTTATTGCTGTCTTGCAAGAGACTTCTTTATTCTTCTCTTGCCAAGAGTTGTGCAGCCTTATTAATTATAGTTACAGTTTCAAACAATTTTACTGTTTCAGTATCAGTGTTGTATAATCCATTACAGATTTGGTTGTTGCTTTGGTTTTTTTTTTGTAGAATCATAGAATGGTCTGGGTTAGAAGGGACCTTGAAGATCACCTAGTTCCAAGCTCCCTGCCATGGGCGGGGACACCTTCCACTAGACCAGGTTGCTCAGAGCCCCATCTGACCTGGCCTTGAACACTTCCAGGGATGGGGCATCCACAGCTTCTCTGTGAAACTTGTTCCAGTGTCTCCCCATCCTCACGGTAAGTAATTTCTTCCTGATATCTAATCTAAACCTACCTTCTTTCAGTTTGAAGCTGTTTCCCCTTGTCCTGTTACTACCTTCCTTGTAAACAGTCTCTCGCCATCTTCCTTGTAGCTCCCTTCAGGTACTGGAAGGCCACAATTAGGTCACCCTGAAGCCTTTTCCAGGCTAACAATCCCAATTCTCTTAGCCTTTTCCTAATAGGAGAGGTGCTCCATTCATCTAATCATCACTCCAGCAGGTCAATAAGCTTTTTTGTTAAAAGGAAATAAAATATATCAGTTTGTTTACACGTCTACTGAATAAAATCCTCCTTTAGCCATGGCATGACTGAACATGTAGGTAATGCTGACCTGGTAACTCCCACATACAGGCAGCAACATTTCCAGTATCATTCTGCCCCCTTCTATGCTGCTCATGCCTCTGGTGCTTCTTCCTGAATTGGAATGCCCATGGAGGCTTATTCCATGTTGTAAGCAGAATTACACTGCATCCTGTAAGCCTGCTCCTTACACAGTCCTTTGTAACTTTGCATATAGAAGTGCAGAATTATGGGCCTTGGTTCAAATCTTTGTAAGGTGGAGGACTTTGTTTCTAAGCCATTTAAACCAGGGGGCTTTGATGATTTTAACACTATTCTTCCTACATCAGTGCATTCATTGTAGAGTGTAAACAACTGACAGTGAGCAGTGTGGGTCACCTCCCTGCAATTTCAGGGAGAAAATGCCTGTTAGTACAGCAGCAGCAATGTGGAAAGGACTGCCAGTTTAAAAGGTAATTTAGAGCTCCACATGGAACAGGGGCATTTGATTTGTGTGTGCTATGGACAAAAAATGCTGTTGATGGTGGGAGGTTCTTGTCCTTCCTCTCTTTCCACACTAACCAGGGACTGTACTGGCCTCCTGAAGGGACATTTGTATGCTCATTTGCCAGTCTTGATGTTCAAAACATTTCCCACTGTGTACAAAGGAACAGCCTGTAGCTTAGCATTGAGCTTTCTTACTATTCCTTCCCTTTGCTCAGGTGCCAGGGAACAAAATCCAAATGGGAAATGTCTACCCTCAGTTCTGCCTTCCCATCCCCTCCATGCAATCAGGGAGAGCAGCAGTGCACTGTGTTGTTAGTTGCTGTTTCTAGGCATGTAAAGAATGAAGGAAAAGGAACAGGAGCCACTGACCAGTGAAAGAGATGGGGACTTGTAACCACTAGTATAACATCACAGCCAATGGGTCTTTTCAGTACAGTGGTGGTGTCCCTGAAGAAGCCCTGAAGAGCTGTCAGAGGGTGGCTTTGTTAGTGTGATGGTCAAGAAAGAAAGGGAAGTTGGTGTTTATAATGTATCAGGCATGTTTAATTTGCACATGGAGAGCTGCTCGTGTGCTTAGATAGTGTGCTGTTTCTTTTGGAGGACAGGGCCCTCTCCCAAGGCCTGTGGTGTCAGTTTTTACAGAGAAGGGAAAATAAACTTAATGGGCCAGAAGACCTCAAGAACTTATTCATTCTCTACAGGGTTCTGGAAAAGGGGCAAGGGGCTTATTTTGAAAGCTGCTTGCTTTCTCATTCTGCTGAGATGTTAATCTAACCAGGTGGAAAACTCATGAGGTCACATTATCCTTGTGCTATTAGAGCTGTGTTTCAAATACATCTTTTTCTCTGTAAATAAGTTCAGCAAAACTTTGAGGGGGATCTAAAAGAAAATCCACACACATATGTATGTATGTATAAAATACATGTGTGTGTGTTGGAATAGAACATGAACATTTTGATATATATATGCATGCATTCATAAAATAGGTAATAAAAGCTCTATTTAATGAATAAAGGATGTTGATGAATATATTCATCTTCCAGTAAAACCCACATTTGGAGAAAGAACTAAAGCTAACATACTCTTTCTTCAGCAGTCATCAGGCATTTCAGGACATGAAAAGTCAGAGCTGTCCTGCTGAGATTTGCTAATAGTACATGTGTACTATCTGTTCACTCACATTTTTCAGCTTTCCTGTCATTCGTAGCTAAACCAGGTTGCAAAAATACCTGCTACCTGTCTAGCAAATCATGTGATGGCAGTATGTGCAGCAGGGCAAGGGGGAGTACTGGGACAAAATGAGCAGTAACTTGTTTTTGCTACAGTAAACCTAATGTCATATTGACATTCTGCAAATCCAGGTGCTGCCTACAGGAAAATTGTGTAGTTAACCTCTGAGAAAAGGCAGCTGGTAAACTGCATGATTTCTTAGGCCAAATCACCAGAGTTCCTAAAGCCAAAACTCTGTTTTACATCATAAAACAAAATTTATTCTTTGTTCTAAGTTTTAAGCAGACTTAGCATCACTATTCCAACTTCTCCCAACTTTTGCTTACACAATTTTTCAGCCATGATGGTGTCAAAAATTGAAACACTTTAGCTATTTGGCACTTTCAACTTTATGTCCATGTTATGCAGTCATTAAGTTTGATAAAGGTCTGAAAGAAATCTACCAAAAAATCTTGTTTATCTGTTTTCACTAGTGTTCATGTGGCCTAACTACCAGTAATTTACTGCCTTTTTATTTCACATACCTTCTGAACAACCATGCACTTTAGGGTTTGTGTCAAAGAGTAAAAGTAAAGAGGATGGTTGTATTCTTCAGACTAAGCTGTGCTTATTACTGTCAACACTTTTAGGGCAGTGGTCACCAGGGGCTGCTGCTTTTCAGTTCCCACTTGGGATCTACACATTGCCTACTGGACTGAGGCCTTGGAAAAGGGAGGTTATTTGTGTGCCGTTTAAGAGTGTTGGATGCAAGTCTGTGCAAGCAGAAAGGAGAGAGCTTAATAAGGTGCATGTTTATGAAAAATGTTTGTATGGAGAAAGTTACAGCCCTTCCTTGTGTATGTCAGTAAATATATACCTGCCTAAAGTAGCCTTTGTTCTGAGGTCAGGGCACTTAAATGAGCAACAGTTTCACCTTTTTTCCAGTTATTGTTTTATAAAAGGATGAAAAATGTTAGGGATGTAGCAGAAACAAAAGTGTTATTAAGTTGAAATTGTGAATCATGTCCTGCTTTTGCTTGGGAGAGCTTCCTCTAACTCACCATTCCTAAGGGCAAACATGTCAGTTGGTATTGGACCTTACATTCTTTGAGGATGCTCACTTCTGAATAAAACTTTTCTTTGGAGTGAAGTTTTAGGTGAATTGTATTTTCCAAAAAAAGTCTAAAACCACTGTGTAATAGGATCACTTTAAATAGTGCTGTGGGAAGTAAACCCCAACAAATTATCCTGTGCTTTATCAAAGTCCTCAGCTGACCAATAGTAAAAGAATGCATCCATGTAAGACTTACTTTTAAACAAGAATGAAACAAACCCAACCTCCCCAAACTGCATAGTCAACCACATTGCAAATTGTCCAATCAATAAAACAAATGGTTAATTTTTAATAGGATCTTAAAAGCCCTCTCAAACTTGATCCATATTTCCATAAAACTGTTGGAGGTAAATTTAAACAGGAACAATTTTTTATTGAGGATATTCCATTACGGCCGTGTAGCTGTGAGTGGGAAATGAACCTGCACTACAAAGCCAGTGTTTAATTCTGTTCCTACACTTGACATTCCAGCATAATTTCTGATTGACAAAGTAAATCTGTAATATAAGTGTGATTTTCAGCTGTTTTATTTTCGGTGCTGTTTCCACTTCAGGAGTGCCTGGGGTCAGACAGGACAAGGTGGTCTCCAGGGGCAGCCTTGAAGTGTACCTGAAAAAAGTGATCCCATCAAAACAGGCCACTTGCTGCTGTGATGTTCATTGTTAATGATAAATAAGGGCTCGTCCACTATATCTAAGTGCTCCACAAGCACTCTTTTCCTGCATGTATCCTAAAGGGAAGTGGGTCTTCGAAGGCAAAAGAGCAATAGGCTTTGGCATGATTTCTAGGAAAGGATTCCATGTTCTGAGCCTAGCACTGATGTAAATGTTGAGGCATTTATGGCAGAAGGAGGCAGGCAAGATTACTGGTTTTGATACAAAGCAGGCCTTGGAAATCAATGCTTTTTTATCCTTTTTTTTTTTTTTCATTGGAGTAACTGAAATGAATACTTAGTTTGGTATCAGACCTAATTAAGAGTTTTAATTTTTTTTTCGCCACGATGTTCAAAGTGGAATGAGGGTGATTGAGGGTGATGCAATTTAGGAAAATTATTTCTTTTGGGAATTATTCAGGCTCCAGACTCCTATACCATAGTGCATGGCAGGTTTCAACATTACCATTCTTCATTACAATTAATTAAATGCAAATTCATTGTGACAAGAGGAGTCTGACTGAGGAGTCTTGGTTATATTGTGTAGTGGGGATGACTACAGTACTTAGGAATTACAACTCTTGGGAAGCACTGTGGGTTGCTGTGGGAAAATATAGCTTCATGTTGAACATGAGACAAAGGATTAGAATCTAGTCTACAGCCAGGTTAAATATTTTGATATGAAGGATGTTGATATGCTTGGTTGTTTTCATCAAAAGTGTTAAAGCAAAACAGATCAGAGGGCTGGAGCACCTCTCCTATGAAGATAGGCTGAGAGAGCTGGGGTTGTTCAGCCTGGAGATAAGAAGGCTCTGGAGAAACCTTAGAGCAGCATCCCAATACCTAGAGGGGCCTAGAAGGAAGGTGGAGAGCTTTTACAAGGGCATGGAGTGATAAGACAAGGGCGAGTGGCTTTAAACTGAAAGGGGAGGTTTGGGTTAGATATTTGGATGAAATTTTTTGACTGTCAGGGTGGTGAGACACTGAAACAGGTTGCCCAGAGAAGTTGTAGATTCCCCATTCCTGGAAGTGTTTCAGGCCACTTTGGATGGGACTTTGAACAACCTGATCTAGTGGAAGGTGTCCTTGCCCATGGCAGGGGTTAACACGAGAAGATCTTTAAGATCCCTTCCAACCCAACGCGTTCTATCGCATTATTTATTAATTTTATTTGTAGTCTGTGAAAATAGTAGGAAACAAGTAGATAAAATCTGTCTGGAATATATGGAAATCATTTTGGTAGGTAACAATAGGTACTGGAATCTTCCATAGAACGGATATTCTATGTTTCTTTAAGTTTTCATGTTTTGCATCTCTATGAGATTTAGTGCAAGCTGTGCTCAAGACGTCACTCTTAAGTTTCACGACCTTAGCCACTGAGAACATTTTCCTGCAGCTTTTGTCTATTACACTGCCTACCTCCTCTGAGAGAATCAGAAGCTGTCAGATTAAAAAGACAGAGCTGTTGTGAGCATAATTTCATTGAGAAGTCCGTGGGAGCTGCTGTTGGTGTGTCATGCACATAGGATGGCCCTGCATGGGTCTATCACTAACTTTCTGGAAATGTGTAGATGACAGGAAAAAATCCAGAAAAATATTTTTTTACACTGTTTTTATTGTTACAGTACATGCACAGATTCATGGACAGCCCAACACAGTTCATATATTCTGATATATGATACATGTCTGCTTTTTCTATTAGGAAATGCCAGGACCTTGATAAATCCCAGTAGAAGTCTGGGATGGCAAGAGAAGATGACAGGATGTCAGTTCAGAGACTGTATGATATAAATAGGTATCTCTTTTTTCAGCAGTTGTGTGACAAGAAGGGAGTTGTAACTAACCTGGCCTCTCTTCTCATTAGCAAATGGGAGAATCCTGCAGGAAGCCACAGCTGCCTACTTTTCCTTCTGCAGGGCTGAGCAGAGGAAGAAATCTGGCTTCCAGCAAAGCCAGGGCATAAAGTCAGGACTGGCACTGGGGGTGAGAGCATGTGGGACTTTTCCAGGTGTTAAAAGGCTAAGCAGACTCTAGGAGTGGGCATGTTGCCTTTTGTGGCTGTTCAGGAGCCAATGAAGATCCCAAATGTCTGTCATCACTGCAGGAGTTCACATGTTTGGACAAGATTATTCCTTCAGCACTCATTTTCTGCATTTGCTTCCATGGTGGGGTGTTGCTCCTGAGCAAAGTCCTTGAAGAGTGGAAGGAGAGCAGCAGCAGGGCAAGCTCCTGTGACTTGCATTACGAATCGAAGCTTGGCATCACCCTGAAAGAATCTCTGCTGTGCCCTCACAGAGTTCATAGTATACATTAAATAACAGTAGTTAGAGGTGCACTTCTGTTTGGAGACTTTGTTGTTTGTTTTTTATTTTTAAATTCTGTGCCTTGATTCCACCCTGTATGTGGGGGTTTGCTTTATTTTCTGTAGCTCATGAATTAGGACCGTGGTGCTGTTCTATGTGCTTCTTCAATACTCTTGTGCTCTGAGGAAATCAAGAATCTTATCAGATCCTTCAAACTTTTTAAAATACTGGTTTATCATATTTATTCTGTAAGGTATATTCTAATGATCTAGACAAACTCTACATTCATTGTAAGGGTATCTTTTTCTGAAACAGCTGAATTACTTTGAGATGTAATTCCACTATATGGTTGCATCTCATGTATGCTTTTGTTTTATTTAATCACTTTAAATTATAAAAGGAATACATTGAATCACTGCTTGTTCCCAACTCCTCTACTTACCAGCCTCTCAGACAGCAGAAGTTTGTTTAGGCTGGATATCCACAGGACCTTGGTGGAAATCACTAAACTGCTATGGTGGGTGTGGATCATTCGCTTTGAGAGAGGAAGAAACTGCATAATCAATTATTGATCTCTCCTGCTCTGTGCTTCCTCGTCTGATTAAATCTTCCAAAATATTGATACAGAATTATAGCAAGAAAAAGGTTTCAGATGGGGGTGAATGTGTCTGACCTTGCCATAGGATGAAGAAAGTTGAAGAGCAATGAGACGGAGAATGCAAGAGGAGAGGTGAAGTCACCTGGCAGTCTGTGACTGTCACTGCATGGCTGCTGAGAGAGAAATTTTTGAAAAAGCAGGTGCTGTATGTTCCTTCAGGCACTGTTTAGATAAGAACCTCATTCAGAAGAGGTCCAAGATGCACGAACTGAGTCACTGCCAAACATGGCAGAATTAAGTTCCTCTGTAGTCCAGAATTGTCTCGTCAAAAAGACTGAATCTGGCAGCCTTCTGGGCTATGCTGGGAAAAAAAAATTAGGTTGACCAAATTTATTGAAATGGCTGAGCATTCCTGTCTCAGATTCTTGAAAGGATGGTGATGAGTTTTTGCAGGGGCCTGCTACCTTCCTGCTGGAATTATTGTTTAATGAGATTTGATTGCTCCACTAAAGCTTGTCATACCTTGAGACGAATGTGGAATCCTCATTATGTTTCTTTGTGGAGACAGGACCACAATATCTGGGGCTTTGATGGTTAAATCCAGCTCTAGATTTTTGTAGGTGAACCTTGAGCAGGTATGGAGGAAGGGCACAGTAAACAGCCTTACCTCATTTAAAGTTGTCACCTTCTGGAGAGGAAAAAAATAAATTAAACAAAGAAAGGCCCACAGATACCACGTGGCAGAGACCATTCCACCTCAAACCAAAATCAATGTTATGCTTCCTGTTATTGTGTTAGAGGATTGAAAACTTGCTTTTTGAATTGATTTGTTTTCTACTGCAAAACTAATTATGTCCAATGCAGTTCTTCCTTTGCCTTCATCCGGAGGGGAAACTCTATTTGCAGCGGTGGCTCCTGTCCTCTGCTCAGACAGCTGTGTCAATATCCCCGTTGCTTCATTGTTTCTTGAAAAGTGAAAAATCCCAAACTTCAGCAAAGTTCTCTATGTATTAATTCTATCAAAGTGTCCTTTTCAGCCTTTCCAGAGTCCAGACACATGCTACTGATCGAAGTCACCCACAGGGGTGCCCTCACAGGCAGAATGTGCACATGGATGCACATCAAGAGGAATCTGTCTGTAGGAGTGATGGGTACTAGTGCATTTTGCCTTTACCAAGGCTTTTCAGAGATGCTTAATGAAGGAGATGAATTTCTTAGGGGCTTGAAGACTTAAATGTAGTAAGAGATCAGAGGGCTTTTATTTTTTTTAATGCTTTGAAAACATTAAGAGGTTGGGAGAAAACCCTCCTTTCTTTTAGTAATTTTTAAGCCTAAAATGTTTTTTTTTCCTGGAGGTGTATGGTAGGCATACAGAGAAACATCTGTTTCTGGGGTTCCTCTCTGGATTACTGCTGTGCAACTCTTCCAGTGCCAGTGATGACTGTGAAGTGGATTTCATGGTCCATGTCAGCCTGAAAGATATGGTGGCTTAGTACAATTTGGGGTTTAGTGAGACACAAGCTTCACATGTAATTCACTCTCTCAAGGTGTTAAAATTGTAGAGTCCCAGATGTTTCACTCAGGATGGCAGCAGACTGTCATACCAAGCTAGATTGTCATAAATTCTAGACACACCGAATTATGCAGTAGTAAATCAGCTCTGCATTAAAAAAAAACTTTCCACAGCAGCAAAACTTGTCCTATCTGAATGTAAGGACTGGGAGTTAGACTTTCAGAGTAATGGTTTCCCCAGATGGTAAGGGCTGCATTGGGCAGTAAAAGCTTCCATTGACATTGCCTTGCTAAAGAGCAGGTCTCAAGGCACCACAACAGCTTGGCAAGCGCATCCTCTGCATCAGAGCCCCAGCTGCTGCAGAGCTCTGGTGTAGCATGCTGGGAATTCCACAGCGGCTCCCCTGTGTATGAGAAAGGACAAGGGTTTTAACAAATTAATTGTGAACTTCCCCAACCCAGTCACTGTATTTTCTGCTCTCTAATGCACATTTTGTTGTTATTTTCCATTTGTTTCACACTGTCCTCTGCTCTCAATTTTCAAAGATGCTGGAGGTGTTTGCATTGTTGACATGTAACAGTTTTGTAGATGCCAGTGGCAAATTAGGAGGCATTTGGACATGCCAAGGGGATGATCTGTGTGGTGGGTGCTTGTTAGCTGGGAGACCCTCTGCAGTATTGGAGGAAGTGAGACGTGAGGGGAAAAGTAAATAGGAGCAACACACTTCATATCCCAGGAGCAGTAAAGGAATGGGATTTTCAGAGAGGTGAAATATTCATGAACTAGTCCTCTCTGAGGACCTGGGGTTTGTTAAAGCTCTGAACACTTCCTCTGAAATGGTCTTTACCTCAAAAAAATGTACCTGCATTTAGTTTTAATTCAGCATCAGATAAGGGAGAAGGTGGCTTTCGTGCTGTTGTGATATATGTGCTCTTGGGAGTGCCTAGAGCAGAGGTGAACAGTTCAAGTGTAGGCAGGCAATGAAAGACTTCAACTTACCTGTCCCCCCCATTGGCACCATCCCTCCTCCTGCCCCACTGCATGCAGGCTCCTGCTGTGTCCTTCTCCGGCTACACCTCTTAGCTGCAATGCCCTGGTTTTCTGTCACACCCCTCGCCTTTGGCAGTGCTGTGTTTCTGTCGGCTCTTTGTTGTACTGGCGACCGCTGTGGTCAGACGCACAGCTTACACGTTTCGCTATCTCATCAGTTAACAAATTAGTGCTGTATTTTAATTTTACTGTATTGGGCCATTTCTCTGGCTATGCAACTTACTGCCTTTGTCATGCTTTGCACAACATTAGTTGGAGTTACAGTTTTAGTTCAGAGGTTCAGTAATCATCAATCTCTTGGCTAGATGCTAGATTCCATAATGAGGTCCTTTCCAACCTGGATGATCCTATGATAATAAGTAGTATCACAGGCATTCTGTGTTTCTGTGGGCATGGAATTTTCTCTGGAACAATGAATCTGAAGAAACACCAGGATGTGAATTTTGACACCGTATTACCTTTTGAGCTTATTAGCAGTTGGAAAGATGATATTCTGGAGATATAATCTATCCTGTTGATCTCAAGTGACTGATAAATCAGGAAATGGAGGCAGACATCTGTTCTGCTAGTAAATTTTTTCAGGATTAACTGGGCAAAATTAAAACCCCTAAGTTCCAAATACATCGGTGGGTACCAAAAATCACAACTCTTTATGCCTAGCTGTCAAATCCTCTAACTCTTCCATGATATCTTTGATGAAATTATAAATGTTCAATGCAAAAATATTTGCTATACCGAAAGTGGAACACATAGAAGAAGTATAGAATAAAATAGATTTAATATAAAATAAACAGCACAGGGATTGCATTCTTGATTGCACAAATAGGCTTGGTACTTTAATCATCAGAACATTGCTTGCAGAGTTGAAGTTTTAGGTAAATTTAACTTTCTGCAAAACAACCACATAACTGCAGGTTTAAACACTCCACTAATCCAGGGTTCTTAAGACTGTAAAAGAGCTTGGTACAGATCATGCATTAGCACGCCCAAGTTATACACATCATCTGCAAAAAGACTTGTGTTTTGTACATCTTTGTGCCAAAAAAGTGATCCAGATTAGATGCTTTTCCTTTTCAGTAACAGTGTCAATATATGTGCGTAAGTCTCAAAAAGTGTGCTTTTCTCTCCAAGTTAATGAGGTCGTTTTTAAGGTGAAAGACATTACTTGAAAGGAAGAGCACCACCTTGTGACACCAAGAATATTGTTGCTGTGGTACTTGATGCAGTGAAGGAAAGAAATAGATTTACAAGGTTTTATCCTCTAACAGGATTTGTAGACACGGGTTTTCTCTTTCATTTGCCTTTTCTTTTAAGACTTAACAGGGGAACTGATTTTTTCAAGTGATACAAATTCAACAAATCAGCTTTATTTCATCGATATGAAAAGCTCAGTTTCCAATTTCATCTCAAATTTCACTTTTTTAATAGATTCACTTCAGAGAAAGATTGCTATGAAATCTTAGCAGATTTTAAATCTGTCAATTAGACTATCAGTTCTTTAAAATTGAAATGTGGGGTTTTTTTACAGGCTTCTTATCCCTTCATCTTTCAGAAGCCTTAAGGAAGGAGAGGGATTTTATAAGTTTCATTCTAAGTGGGGACCCTCCTCTTTAGGCTTGCACAGCTTTAAACATTTATACGCTCACATCCAATTTGTGGTGAGATCCTTGCAGAGGAACCTCCATCCTAATACACAGGACTTTCAGTCAGACCCGTCCACTTTTCATAGCTTCAGCTATCAGACCGGAGTTTCAGTCAGGCTAAAATAAGTTATAGCTGCCTGACAGGGCATAGATGGGAACAGTGTCAATCCTACTAGCACAAATTTATTCTGACACGTTTTTGCACAAGCAGAGGCTTTGATAAGGATCAGTTGTTCAAACACGGTGTTAAACAATCCATATAATAATGCAAGAGCACTGCCAGAGAACTGGATTGAGACTGTTCCTACTTTCATAGAAAACAGAGAGTTTAGAGAGTTTGCAATATGTTGATTGTAAAAGGAGGGTTTTAATGAATACAAGAACATCAACAATAAGCTGTGTCTTATTGTTTGTTCGAGGTTTATTGTTTGGTTTGTTTTGGTGGTTTAGTTGTGTTTTTTTTTTTTTTGCTAAAGTGCAAACTTTTACAAAATTCAGAAGAGTAGGCATGTTTGTTATTGAGGACATTTTATTACTATTGCCTTAGGCATTTATCTCCACCACAGATTAACGTTTGCCACTGAGTTTTATTGTGCAATTTACATAGCTGTGACTTAGCTGAGCCTTGAAAGCTAGATCTCACCTGTCTTTCAAGAAAAATGTCATTTTATGCTTTCTGACTTGTTTGCTTAGAAGCTTGTGGATTTTTTTTTCAAATGCATATTTATATTTTAATGAGAAACCAAACAGCTTCAGACCAAACTGAAAGCTGACTCAGAGAATGAAACCAAGAATCCTCTTCCCCACTTGTGACACGGATTAGTGTAATTTAGCCAAATATCTGTCAGTCTTGTTCTGTGCAAATAAGATCCCACAGGAGGGATTTGAAATACTGCAACATTCAGTGAGCTCGTTACGCTAGGACAGGCTGTGATCTGGCGGTATCAGGTGTCAAACTAATCCTGCAGTGTTAGCAGGGTGTGAAACTTATTTGTACCTGGTTAAAACTGGCAGGTGTGGATGAACCAAATTCAAGCAGTGCACAGTGGATTGGACGGGGAGCTGGATATGCTACTGAGGTAGTAGTAGTGCCCAGTCCATCTTCTGGAGTTTGAAAGGGCACGCTCATGGATTAGGGTCCTCTAGAAAAAGCATGGGCAAAAGTCAAAAGTACAGCCAGAGCTGTTCCCTGAATGGATGAGAAAGGCTGGACCTAGAGCTGAGTAAAGGTATTTAAAATACTGCTTTAATGAGTTTTTTGCTGCCTTTGCCTGGGACAAATAAAAGATGCTGTGACTTAGCACCATTCCTGGTTTCCTTGGTAACATTCTGCATGTTGGGAAGTGGCTGTCTGAAAGTCATATTAAAGGAAAAGCCCTTGGAAAAGTGCAGTTTGATACAAGGCTGTTTTCTTTCTCTAGAACAAAGCAGCAATAAGCATGTATGTATGTTTTTGAGAGAAACCCTAATCGAAATACTCATTTGTGTGTTGCTGACAAATTCCATCTGCTGATAAAATATACATTACAACTCTATTCATCCAGAAAGGGATGTCCTGGATCTTTCACCTGATTGCCGATATACAGTGCTCAAAAGAGAATGCTAGGTATTAGTTTGCTTTAAAAAACAAGGAACAAATAATGTGTTTGGGTTATATTGTAGCCTGTTTTGTGACACTAGTTGAGAGCTGTTTGTTTCCTCAAGTACAATTCCTGTTCCATTTTCATAGGAAAGAAGAAACAACAGGGCCTCATTGGGGAATTTAACATCTGTACGACGTATTTGCCTGTTTAACTGATTAAAAGTCTTGAGTCTGTCACACAAATGTGTTTTAAAATTATACAAATACCTTCTGTCCCTCTGTCAGCAACTGAATACTTTCTGTTTAGAGCAAAGATGCTCGCACAGCCTCTTTTGCCTTTGGGCATTGGTCCAGGAAAACTATAAAACTCTTATTTGTTAATGGAGAAAAAAATCCAAGCAGGAGGTTTTGAACAGAACTATTAATGTCCTGAATGTTCAAGCAGTCAAGGGAGGTTTTCCTTGTCTTCTTGGTAACCTTTTATTTTAGAGTGGTGAAGGGCAAGACTTTTGAAGTGATGCTGGTCCTTGGTGCTTACAGTGCCTACTCTGCGGCAGTAGAATGGCAAACCCCAGAACTATTGACAAACTTTCAAAGCTACTGATTTTTGATAAAGCTGTTAGTACTGTTAGTAATGTGAATGGAGGGCTGAGACTTCCAACTGGGGGTTCTAGGCTAAGAGCCCCAATTTCTCCCCGGATCAGAGAGCTCTAATCTGACCTCATCTAATCTAATCTGAGTTTTGTCCTCAGCAGGCTTGGTCTGCCAAATATTTCTCTTCGGTAGGCTTGGACTGGCAAATCTCACCCTGAGGAGCCCAAACCCTTCCTTCAGGTGTGCAGGAAGCTTGGACACCCAACTCAAGGCTTCAAGTTCCCTGCTGCGGAGGGAGCTGTAAACTGAGGGCTACCACCTCGGTGGCCCTGCAAGTCAGTCATTGATGGATCATTGCCCAACTATTTTTCAGAGCAGGTGTTCAGCTAAGACCACCTTTAGGAGATAAACTCAGAAAATCTATTTTTAGAACACCATTCTCAAATTGATTTTTGTCCTTTTCTCTGCTAAATTTTCTTTTTATCAAGTACAAACAAATTTTCTGCCAAAATCTAGATAGTATATGCAGAACAGAATATGACAGAAATTGTCTACAGTTTTTATAGACTAATGTTTTCATTTCTTGTCTTTCTTGGGGGTTGTTTTGGTTTTGCATTTTTTTGTTTCTATTTCCTTCCCTTTTAAAGTAATCATCAACAAAAGAAAATGTAATCTTGATTTTACTCCTCCAGAGACACAACTCCATTTCCTTTACATTCCCACGGTGCTGAAAATATTTATGTTTATATCCAGAAAAAAAAAAATCAATAAAAAATTTAATCATTCTGAGTTGTCTACATTTTCAGGAGGACTAGAATAAGAGCCTCACATGTTAAGAGTGGGGAAATTTCCATTCTATAATAATTTTTTTAGGAATTCTGAGCAGGGGTTTTTTACGCCACACTCATATAATACATCAGGCAACAGTGTTTGTTAGCGAGACTGGAAAGACTTATCCCCCTTCTACTCAAATAATACAAGACAATCAGTTCCTTTAAAAAATGTTTGCAGAAGCCATCATAGCAAGATCCAAGCCTCAATATTCTTTTTGCTGAGACTCTCAGTGTCAGTATTGCACCTGTGTGTCACTCTGCCTAAAATGCCTCATAAAGGGTATTTCATCTTAATATAGATAATATTGTGTTGGCATTTCTATTGGAATTATGTTGGCCATCTTCTCCTTCCTGCTGTCTTTGTTCATCGTAGTGCACCTTTTTTAAACAACAGTAGAAACTGCTTATTTCTAGAAGCAATGCTTAGATATTGCTGTGTGTTTCAGCTAGCTGCACACTATTTTATTCTGTAGAGGAAAAATGAGTAGCTATGTCTGCATTTGTTCTTCTGCATAATTCCTGCCTTCATTGCTGTACTTGATCTGTTTTTGTGATCTTGTCTGCGTTCTATTCTTTCTCCCCTACCTATGACAAAAATCTTGGTAGGCTACCAAAATAGTAGCCTCTATGTCTCATCTGTAACTTCTCTGAAATAGGAGCTGAATCTTCTTCCTTCTTCTAAAGCTTCACTTATCTCTGTGTGACTACAGACGAATCAAGGGGTTTGGTTGTAATGAGGAAATGCTTGAGCTTCTCTCTTACTAAGACATGTTTGTATTTGAGAACAGAGAGGAATATATATGCAGCACAAGAAATCCATATGACTTTACTTGGCTATGCAGGGAATCCTGTTTTCTTCATATGCCTTCCTAAATCTCTTTAAAATGTGTTTCACAAGGTTATTTTTGATACTTTATCATGTCTCTATGGCTACCGTAGATTTTAACTATTGTAACTGCTTTTGAGCAGATGACCCTGGTGTACAGAAATATCGGATAGATGGGAAACATTGCCGGGGAAGTTCTAGGAAAATCTTTACTATCGTAGTGGAATATTCTTTCTCAATAGAAGGGGCTTTTAATTTTCTTGCGGTCTCATTCAGGCACTGTCTCTGAAACTAGACCTCAACTTTTCTTGTTGGCTGTGGGGAAGGGGAAGACAAGGAATTTACATTCCTATTTAGTTAGCTAGTTTTACTAATGAAATTAAAATATCAGCAGACTTGGTGGTAATTTCAGAGGAACTCAGACATCTGCAAAACTCCTTTCTCTTTAAGAGCATTTTTGTTGTACTGTTATAGTTCTCTGGTTCTGTGGGATTTCCTCTTTTCCTTCCTAATGGTGCATCTCTGATCACCTTTCCAGTAATTTAGTTAGGCTGAGCTGCAGAATTTGAGGCCACTTATAGAAACAAACAGCCTAATTCTGAGACCAGGAGAGAAGTTTTATTGGACCAGTGAGGGGACAGCAGAAGAATTTTCCTTTGTGTGCTTCTTCTGCTGTAATGGCCCCAGATCAGGATTTTTCTCCCCTGAGACTGGGCCCAAATTAAAGGTTTCAGTCTTCAAATTTCAAATCAAAATAATGAAGTCATGTAATGCTTAATTGTTTAACAGCAAACTGGCCAATAAGTAAATTATGTAGCATGGCACCTTGAAAGAGTTTATCCATAAAAACTAACTCTATCCTGCGGAAAATTGAATCTTTTTTTAGCATGGTAAGCATTTTAAAACTGAGTAGAACCACTAACTCATTGATTAATTCTTTCTCCTAATCAATTTATTACATAACTCTTTTATCCCTGCAAATCATACTCATCCATTCCTCATGCATTAATTGTTCTTCCAAAATACCAAGTCTCCTCTATCTTCTCCTGCATTCTTCCAATTAATTGATCTTCCTCCACTTCCACATCAACTTTACCTCTATTCTTCCATGTTTTTGCATGTTTCTTTTGCTTTCCAGCTGTCCCTACTCTTTTCCAGTGGTCTAAAAGTCCTTGCTGAGTTTGTTCCCACTCTTTCCCCATTGTCCCACCTACTGAGTATTCAAACTAGAGTGGGGCAGCAATAAAAGCTGCTTCCAGGTCCTTGACTCCTTGCTTCTCTTGGGGAGCAACCAGCAGTGTTCAGTCTGTCGTTTGCTCTTCAAACCCTTCCTTAGTTGAACGAGATGCAAGAATGCAGGAGCTGTGCAAAACACAGAGTAGTTCCTGCTGGGGATCACCAGGAGCAGGGTGGGCCAGCACTGCCTCACACAGCAGCAGGCAAAGCAGGGGCTTGCAAATTTAACTCCATCCTGGAGTCCCAAGACAGCTGCATTGGATCCAGGACAGGCCAGAAGAAACACAGCTTTCAGCACTTGCTCGTGATACCTCTGTCCATAGAGATCCTTCTCGTCCGTCCTTTGTGGTCTTGTGCAAGAAAGACTGACTCTTTCCCCAGAAGCCTAGCTGAGAATGGGAATGGAATAAAACAGGTTGTTGTTGTATCTGGAAAACACTCCAGCAATAAACAGGATCATCTGTTGGTTTGTTTTTTTTTTTTTTCCAAGTAGAAAGTAGAGGCACACAGGTCTTCACATGTGAGGTTGGGTTTTAGGCAGACAAGATGAAAGTATAAGAAAGCCTCTGCTGCAGAGTAAAACTGACAATGAACAAGAAATATTTTGCTAAATGTAAAGCAAGATCTTTGGAATGCAAAATCCTTGATCTCTCTGGGTGTCACATCTCTGTGTTCCAGGGTTTACCAATTAGAGCATAAATCATGGAACTTGATGGGAAAGAAAAAGACAGCTTTCTGTCTGCTCTCTGGATTTACCAAATTTCCCTATGGTGCAGGATTCAGTGTTGCACATACTTCAGCACCAGTGGTGTTACTGTTACATGAAATTGATTATAAAAATGTGTGGGATTTAGGTATGGTAAAATACAGACTGTTTTGTGTGCATCACGTGTGTTAGCTTTATCCTTGCAGTATTCTGCAGATAGTTTCTTTCTGTAAGTGCCTATATTGACAACAGAAGTATTGATGGTGCTTTGATTTTGGTAAAAAGCGGGAAAAAGGAAAAGAGAACATCGGAATGTTAAAGTTCTATTGACATGCAGATTTATGAATGTGCTAAGTAGAAATAGAAGAATTAATTTAGTAAATGCTTACTTCACAAAACAAATTTATGTCTGCCTGGGTGAATTGCTTTACTGACTCTAAAATGCAAGGACGAAAACATATACCAAGAAAAAATGAAGAATAGCTCGTTTGCCTCTGTCCTTGCCCTGCAAGGTAGGGTATTTCTAGTTACAGAACTTTATAAAAAGGGAAGAAATCATGCTGCTAAGATTAAATCCTAGTAACACTTGCTCTTCCATCGTGCTTTGTTTTTCCTTGCTCTCTGGGGCTTCTTTGCTCTCTCAATCTGATTTTTTGTAATCTTTAAGCAGGGGGAGTCAGCAGCCACAATTAAGGACAAAGTCTCTGACTGCACTTTGATATTGCTGGGGTAAATGTCTCTTTTCATCCCATTAACTAGGGAAATGATATTGCAGACTTGGTGTCCCCTATGTTGTGCTGGTGCTCCTTTGTCCAGTGGGGTTTTTCTAATTGTCCTTCTTGCAGCAGAGAATCTCCAGAACTTGTGAATGGTAAGGTGCAGAAAAGCTGAACAGAAACACACAGATTTTCCACAGCTCCTATGTGGGTTAGGAGAAGAGCAAGGAAAGTGCTTCAAAGCTACAAAAACTGGGGGTTGTGATGGGTATTACAAACATAGAAGAATTATTCAGTTTCTTTTTAAGCCAGAAATTTCGGGGTCTGCTCCTTGGTAGAAATAGGTTGAATAGAACTATTCACACAATTTGGCTGAATTCGGATTCTTTCTTGGCCTCAGGGCTTTCAAGCCCGCTACTAAGCCATAGCCTACACTCTGTGTGGGGCTGACAGTTGGGTTTGGATTCCTGCTTGTCCTTCCTCTGAAGTGTTGTCTGTGTTCTGCCAAAAATGCAGAAGTCATGAGGAAAGAAGATGACAACACAATTGTTGTGGAGGGATACTGACAATTGTGGGTTTGAATCCTACTTTAGTGGCCATGTGCCTGATGCGCAGATGTTGCAGGGCCTAAGCTTTCATGTATTCAAAGCCTTGAGTAGATTTTACCCACAGGTTCAGAAAGTTTCTAACATTTCGAATTCCTATTTTTTGACAACTCTTCTACATCAAAATGTGGTGACAAAGAATTCTGTTCTTGCCTACCAAATTTACAGGGGTCACCCATGTTGCAGGAAAGGAGTTGAACAATTTAAGTGTGATTACAATGTGCTGGTTTTATAATTAGCGCTATCTAAGCTTATTCATATAAGTCAGCCTCCTAGGGCTCTAATTCACATTTGATCTGCAAGGCAGGAAATTTGCATGCACTAAATGGCTACTCTTTACAATGGCTAATCATTGGGGAAAAAATCCTTTTGCATTTATTGTTCATAGGGAACTCTGTAGGTATTAATATGGCTATAATTCGTAGCTAAAAAAATTCCATCGTAATTTAATAGATTCGTGTCCAATTGGTATAAAGTGCTACTTTCTTGTAGCGGAAAGGATTGTTGCTGTAAAGGCTGATGAATTTCACTTTGTAAAAAGGTAGGTGAGGTGACATTTTAAGGTTGAAAACAGCAATTGTAATTTGGAATCAATACTTTATGCCCTAGAATAATGTAAGGTACTGTTCTGTCCTAATTGGCTGGAAGCTAAAATGTTAATGCCAAGCCGGCAGATGCATCCCCAGCCTGTAGTTTCCCATGAAGATTTGGTTTGCAAATAGATGACTTTCTATTTATGGGTAAAGTAAAGCCTAATTGTGAGTCTTCACAGTACCAGGAGCTGCAATGACTGCGACTTTAAGGGAAGTGACTGGCTGATCACTGTGGTGCCGCAGAGCATACCAATGAGCTGCATCAATGTGTCTTTTCCACTATGTGGAAATCTTCACTAATCAGCAGAATGTAGACAGTAAATATCCCATTGTTTTTAACAGCAAAGTGTTGCAAGATCAGAGAAATATGGCAAACTCTAATTGGATTGAAAACAATGATTTCCTCTCAAATAGATTTCTGATTGAAAACTAATATAATCCAGTGATGTCCCAAGTAATAACGGTAATGCACACATGGTGCCAAATTGAAAGACTAAGTGACTGAAAGTGTTGACATGGTAGATTAAAAATCCATCCTGAAAATATTTCTATTTTAAAAATCCATGCTGAAAAAGTTCTATTTCAGTGTGTGCTTCCTGCATTCTGCCTCCTCTCCAGACTAACAGATTTTGTAGCTGTGTGGCATTTTCTCCTATAGTCAGTCCAGACAATGTTGCACTAAAAGCCAATGTTTTTGGGACAAGGAGAAAGCACACATTGTGGATAAGTAAAGTCAAGGCTTTATTGTTAGTAAATCTGAAGTTTTGAAAATTTGATCATTATTATTCCTGATCTAATTGCTGCAGAACAAGAAAAAATAATGATGCAGTTAACATTGCTGTACACACATAAACACACACACACAGATGCACTGAGTTTCTCCCCCTTTTCTGGCATTAGGCTTGCACTGTTGCTACTACTCTGGATCCTAATCAGTGATTCCATTCTGGCAGTGGTGTGTGTGGTAAAGGGTGATGATGAATTGTCAGTATCTGGAATCCTTTGCCAGGAGGAATATGATACTGAATATGTTGGTGTTTTCTTCTTCGTCTGTCTTGGACTGACTAGGGATCATTTTTATATCTTTGTTAACAGACTTTTACATCTTTCTCTCTTCTTCACTGGTCTACAGTTCCAGGTTACATCTAAATCTATTATATACTTTATGTATGTAAGATATTATTTCTTTATGACTGCTAAAACCAGTTTTGTGCAGCTCAAGGTCTTCATGCTTTTAACTGAGCGTGGCTGAACTGTTTAGAGTTGTGGGATCTCCAGTGCCAAGCCCAGGCCTCCTCTCTTGTCTTCGTGTGCCAGTGATACTTTATGCCATGTCCTGTGTCTCCACTTCTCAGGTCTTCTGTTGTACCAGCCCTGTATTTCTCTATGCTAAGTTACTGTGCCAGTCATTTCGTTTTTTAGCAGAACTGCTTGTTCCTGCTCTCTGTATGAAATGGTGGCTGTTCCACACAAAGATAAACAGAAGTAAACCAAATTAACCAAAGGCAACTGATCAGTTGGAGAAACTGCTGTTGCAGCTGAATTGGGTACAACAAAGCTAAAGGAGTGGTTTGTACCAGAAACCCTTCACATGATCTCCCTTTCTGGCCTATCCTCTCCAGAGGGAAGTAAAGTGTGTGAGAGGAGAGTAGGGGATTATCAGGAAACAACCCCATCCGAGCCCTCAGCTCTTCAGAGGTCAAGTAGACTTGAGAACCTGATGGCTGGCAACAGGAGGTCAGACTGAGCAGTGGGCTGGTTAAAGATGCTCATGAAGCAAGGTGCCTGCTTGTCGACAGAGACAGTGAATTTCAAGTGAGTGTTTCAAGTGTGTTGGTGAAGTAATTGCTGTTTCTGTCAAGAAATAATGCTGAATTTTCATTGAAACGTTTGGTTCTGAGGCCAAAATCTCTTTGGTTGGCACTGAAGCTATTTTTTTTCATAAAGAAGGTTATTCTTTCTGCAAGAAGAACTTTGCTTTCCAAACAGCTCTAATAGCAATCAGAATATAGAATACTGTTTGGTTTGAATGATAATAAAAGGAGCTTGTGTGTAAAGGTATTGAGGAATATCCTCTGATGGCATATTTTCTGGACATAAAATGCCAGCGGATCATTATGTAGGTAAAAATAATGCATTTTGGAAGTATATTGATGATAAATGTTCAATTAACATTTCCTCAAATGGAAAGGAACACACTTTTGTAAAATGATCTTTTAAATAAACTTTGATCGCTTCTATGATACCTGAAAGTTTGCCCTCATATTTAACTTGACCACTACCCAATTCTGAACTGTTTGAAATTTCCTTCTCTGTGAGAAAAATACTGAAGTTTAGAAGCGTTCTTAATGTTTTACTGATTTTCTTTCTTGAAGCTGGTTTTTTTTCATTCATACAACTTTGTTAGCTATCCCCACACCCAAACATCACTTTAGTAGTTGAGAATATGGTTGTCAGTGCATTGCAAACATGAAATATGAATCTCACCCCTAGGATGCTAATGTTAATGCGAATTCATGCCAGCTATCTGTGAAGTACTCTTCATGCTAAGAAAAAGAATTCAATAAAGAGAAAGTAAAAAGAAAAGCGAGCATCTTAGTGACATTTTTCACAGAAACAAACCCATTTTCAAGCTTGACCAAAATGTAGAAGTGTGATAGTAGTTTTGCATTTCATCATGAATATTTCAAACACATCTGATTTCTACACATGCTATGACTGCTAATGTGTGAAATAACTTAATTAAGTATACATTTAACCCTTCTTTTCTTTTCTCTGTGAGGTGCTTATGGGTAATCAAGCTTTTAAGCTAAAACAAATCCACAGACAGCATATACAGTTGCCTTGGCTTGAAAAACAGGCAAAAATCGCTGTTGAAATATTAATTTCTTTTGTTTGTCCTAAATGAAAATAATTTTTTATCCAGTTACAACTATCGTATATTCTTCAGCAGACACTTGGTGTGAAGGTCAGCAATAAATTCTTCCTGCTGCTATGTTTTCTGGCCTCTGAAATCATATATAATGTTCATTTTCTTTGCATTATTTCATGATTTTATTTGGTTGAGCTAAAGATTGATTCAAGATTATATTTCTTGGGGGAAGAGAGTTGAGAAGAAGGAAAATGAAACCATTTTTTTTATCTTGTAGCTGAACAGGCTTACAGATTTGGCCTCGGTTTTCTTTTTTTATTGAAAGTGTTTGAAGAGAGGCAGGGCAGAGTCCTGTGCTGTCACGTATTTAGGGTGAGGGAGAGCAGGTGGAAGCTTCTGAGAACAGTTTGGGGTTTTTCTTTATTAGCCTCTGCTGAAGCCTCCCTTGAACAAACAATAACAGCATCCTAAAAACAAGTTCCTAATGATTCCAAAGGGCTCTGAATCAGGCTTTTGCATAGCTGATTTCTGAAGTTGGTTCTCGTGACAGGCGAGGCGTTCCAAACCCTGCGCTGCTGTTGAATGACCGTGTCACAACCTCACGTGGCTCCGTGACACGGCCAACACAAGTATTGCTCTCCTCTGCCTGATCTGCCAGTTCGAGGGACTTCAAAGCTGTATTCAAGTCTTTAATGGGAGTCAGAGGTCACCAAAATGCAGCTCTTTGACTTCCCTGTCAGTGAGCTCTGGATAACTACATTGTTCCTCTCAGAGAGGGGAGAAAGGGCAGGATCCGTGTTCGTGGCAGTGTTTCTGCAGTCTCTCTTAATTGGTTATATGTATCAGTGGGAAACACAAGAAAGACCTGGAGGGATGTAGGAGGCATGGTAGGAAGATTTGTTTAATTTTTTTTCTATTACTTTCGCATACTTGCACAGAAATTAGAAAAAGTCCTGCTGTTGTGAATTGGGTCAAAGCCTGCTTCAGCTAGCTGCCACCATGTGACTCTGCCTTCTTCAGCACGCCTTGGCTCCTAGGACATACACAATATCTAGAGAAGAATATGGCAGAGGTAATCAGGCAAATCTGTCCCAAAGGAACTGCACTTTCTTCGGATATAAAATCTCTTATGCTGCCCCCGACAGTTTTTTCTTAGTTAAAGGGGCTCTAAAATCTCATGTCCAGCTGTGGGACTGTCTTCCTCTGTGCAAATATTGTTCATGAAAGCTGCAAAGTCTTCCCCAGGGGAGCCACACATGAGGTACAATACAGAGTTGTATTGGCAGTCAATCTGGGAAGAGGAAATTAAGATTTTTTAAGAGCACTGTGAGGTCCTCTGAACTGTCAATGTGACATCAAAAGGTACTGTAAGTCTCGCTGGCCTCTAAGATTTTGGAAGCTACCAGGTTGTTCAAAGATCATGGTCCCTGCCTTCTTCTGTCTGTGGTGTCTCCAAGGCTCAGCTCTTTGAAGACATCTCAAATATCTTCTGAGGGTGAGGCTATTTCTCTCGCACCAGAGTGAACACTGAGGAAGTCCTGTAAACTCTAATATAAATTTTGACAGCCTGGCTCTAAACAGCCATAGGAAGCCCTCAGGCTTTTATTCTCAGTATGATTTCTTTGTCACTCTATTCATATAAGAGAGCAAGTTGCCTCATTTTGTGAATTAATAGGATTTTATAAAATGATGCTTCTTTTGTACTGGAGCTTTAATATTGTACTGTAGGAAACTCTAGTCTTGTGCAGACTCTCGTGGTTGTCTGGGTAGCTAGAAGGATTATTAAGATACTTGATATTACCCCTGGCTAAAAATTTTACTGGATAGCACGATCACTCTCAGGCCCTTCACCATCTCTGTTGTCCTTTTTGGCCATCTGGGCACACTGCTGGCTCATGTCCAGCTGTCTGTCCACCACAGACCAGCACTCCCAGCTCCTTTTTAACTTAGTGGAAAGGTTACTTGACTTCACTGAAGATTCATAGCAATGGTAGCAGGCTCAGGCACTCTTTTTGAGGTATTTTTAGGCTGTAAACTCATATTAAAATAATCAAGAACGTCTTAGACTGGTACTTGGAAATCCACAATTTTACATGGAAGCAAGTGCCACAAGATGACAGCTGTGAATGTTTATAAATTGCACATGCAGAATATTGTTCCCCTGATAGGGGGGACTGAAAGTAGACTTCAAATTGGCTAAGTTAAGTTTCTAGATAATGGGAGATATTTTATTACAAAGGAAGTGTACATGAGTTCTACCTCAGTTACATAAAATAGAGTGGTTTTGTGAGACATTTCAAGTAAAATGAATTTTAATGTAGGAGGTTTTTTCTTATAATGAAACCTTCCAGCTTCATCGTATCCCTGGTACGAAGCCCTGAAAATTTGTTTCCTAACAAAGCTAAGAAATGCTTAGCATATCAGTTCCCTTTGAATAACCATATTAATCCTAAAATGGTTGCTTTGTGTGCTGTTTCCACCCTACCAAAAATTATAGCCATCCTTCTCCATCTTCCCAACTGTGGAGTGCTTTTTTATTATTATTATTTTTATTTTATTTTTAATTATTTTTTTGCTTTTGCTTCAGTGATTTGTTTCAGTCCTGGATAAGAAATAGATTTCTGAGTTTCTCTCCCAGATATTTTAAAATGCCAATTGATGTACTTATTGTCCTCAATCAGCACACGACCTCACACCTTTCTTTTAAGAAGCAATTTTTTTCTCTTAGGCTGTCTGTGCTTTCTATCTAATTGTTATTCCCTTCTTGTTTTCTTAGCTCTTACAGTCTTGCAATTTATTCATAAGTAATTTCTTATAATAGATTTTACCCTTGTTACTTTCCTTCCATCCATAATACTACATTCTGTTCCTCTTTCCCCCCTTATCCCTCGTTCTCTCCTTCTCTTTCTCTTTCTTTTTCATTTGGTAACTGACATGCTGCATTTCAATATTGCTGGTTAAATTAAACCATACCAAATGTGAACCTGTAGTAACACAATGGTAGCAATTTTTGTGCCAACCGTGTTCAATTTAAGCATTTCTGAATTCTTTGGTGTTTATCTTCTCAAACCCCTCATTAGCATAGAAATGAGCATCTCTCATTTCCTGCTATCCCCCATCAGATAGCAAGGCGTCTCAATTTTATAAAAAAGACAAGAAGTTTTAGGATAGCTTACATGTTTGGACAAGAGCATGCTGTGAACCCGTGGTTTAGATAAGGATTGTATTTTGATCTCCAGAGTCATGGTTTTTGTTTAGTATTCAAATAATTCCTACTCAACCCAAATGACGTAAGTGGATGCTATACGATGAGGAGGCTATTCAGTGGGGATATGATTGCAGATTTGCAGAATCAGATAGGTTGGAAAAGACCTCTGAGGTCATTGAGTCCAACCTGTGACCAAACACCACCACGTCAACCAGACCGTGGCACTGAGTGCCACATCCAGTCTTTTTTCAAACACCTCCAGGGACAGTGACTCCACCACCTCCCTGAGCAGCCCATTCCAATGTCTAATCACCCTTTCTGTGAAGAAATTGTTCCTAATGTCCAACCTAAACCTCCCCTGGCAGAGATTAAGACTGTGTCGTCTTGTCCTGTCACTGGTTTCATGGGAGAAAAGACCGACCCCCATTTGGCTGCACCCTGCTTTCAGCTGGTTGTAGAGAGCAATAAGATCTCCCCTGAGCCTCCCTTTCTCCAGGCTAAACACCCCCAGCTCCCTCAGCTGCTCCTTATGGCCTTGTGTTGCAACCCTTCACCAACTCCACTGCCCTTCTCTGGACACACTCCAGCACCTCAGTGTCCTTCCTAAATTGGAGGGCCCTGAACTGGACACAGCACTCAAAGCAAATGAAGTGTGTAGAGAGAGTAACACCTTCTGGTGATGATGCATAATGAGTTACAAAAATGTACCCACTCTCCTGAACCAGGTGCTATAAATATACAATTCCGGCGAGTATTGGTGCATTCACATTTTTTGCTTGTTTGCCAGTAATCCATAATGTCTAAAAGACAAACATGCCAATACAGAATCTCACTAACCCCTGGCATATGAGCATATAATTATGCAAACGGATAGAAAAGGTAAAAAAATTTATATGTATTATTGATGCTACATTTTTTCTTTATCAAATGAACTATGATAGTCTAGTTTTTACTTAAAAATTTTGCAAAAATTATTTGGTTTCATGATGCTATTAATTGGCTTATAATTTGACTTCCTTATATTCTGGAGCTGTGGATGCCTGTTATTGATTCATAGCAATACTTAAGGAAGAAAGTCTTAGGTGGGAGTCAGAAAAGGACTATCTCCACCTCATGTCTAGAATCTAATGTGGATCATGTTTCACATATGAAAAGTTGGATTTCATAATCAGTGATGGGAGTGCAGACATCTAAGACATGAGAGCACGTGAGTGAAACTGCTGGTGGATTCACATTAGTTTTGGAGTGAAGCTGCTAGCCTAGAGGAAATTTGAGTCTGTCATCAGTGGCATAAACTCTTCAAAGGGAGCTAGTCTAAAGCCAGTCAAACCCACAGAACAAATTAATCTTCTGGTCATGTGGCTTCAGAATAGGAGCTGTAAAGGATTTGGAAGAGACTTCGGTGTAATATGAGTTGCTGAACAGTGACTGATGGTCATCTCTGCAGCAGGAAGCTCCAGGGAGCAACTTCAGCTCAACTACCATAAAATCCGTCGGGTCACCTGCACCAGTGCTGGCTGCAACAGCCACTGTGGTGCTGGGGCAATCACATTAACTCCTGGACAGCATGGTGGTGTGAACCATCTTTGCATGAGGAGTCTCTCCATGAGCAGGCTGTTCCTCCTGTAGCAATGACAGACAGCAGCTCTACCCAGTGGAGCTGACTTGGAGGTTAAGGTGTAGAATTACAGGTTCCTTGGATTTCGGTAGGCATCTGAATTGGAGTTATTTGTCCTTGTGTGATGGTGAGATGTCTGAAGTGAATTCCTGTCCTCATTGAAGTCAGTCACAATATTTGGCTGGTTTAGGATTTCTCACAGTATGGTTTTTCATTGGTTTTACCAAACCAAAGACTTCTTTTCTGTGGATTTTTTGTTTGTGGGGCAGGAGAGGGTGGGTGGTAGTTTTTTCTTTTTTCTTTGGGGGCAGGTGAATATGTTTGTTTTTATCAAGAAATTTAATAAAAGAATGAACTGGACCCTAATTCTTTACTCTTTTCTAAGGTTCCAGTAAGACCCCTGATTATGTTGGTTTTTAGTTGTTCTGACAGTACCAATAGGAAACTTACAACTTTTTCTTGTTTTCAACTCTAAAAAGATTTGCTTTTGATCTTCTACTTTCATTTTCTTGTTGTTGAACTTTTTGAAAATACAATATAGTAGAGTCTACATGAGAATTGAAATTGCTTACAGAGAATTTTACAGTAAATTGATATCTAGAAATACTGTATTGCTGGGAAATGGTCTATTTATCTTGGGATCAGGGCAGATATGATAAAGATATGAAACATAATCATCAAAATTCTATACCTTGGGCCAATTTCAGTTCAAGGCTAAGTGCAAACAAATCCCACCAACTTTTCAGAGGCTGGCATTGCTTTACACCAGACGCGTTTTTATCCAGATGCACTTTCTGATAAGATATAGCTTACATTTTCTATAAAATAGTTTCAGAGAAACTATATTGTGCTGTGGCATGAATCACAAAAAATGAAGCCTTATGGATTCTATCTGTACAAACACAGACTTTATTTTGGCATATATTCTTTGACAAGGTAAATATTTACCTATAATGCACATGTTGCTAACTCTGAATTGCATTAGCATACCTATAATCAAAGTTTGACTTGAAATATGCCTCCCAGGAGATAATGCCAAGAAATAGTTGTGATTGAGGGAGTTGTGTGTATCTTTTATGTGTCTTCTTTATTTTAAGAATATAATACTTATACTATCTCTATTTTCCGAGGTATCCAAGTGTTTCCACCTGCTGATAATTTTTAGGATCAGATTCTGGATATTCTGCTGTTTCCTTACACTCTGTTGTTTATTAGTGGGGAGGAGGATTCATATTCCTGAAAACAGAAATATCAGGCTCCAGTCCTAAAAAGCCTCTGAAGAGTGACTGTGTTAATTTATCCATCCTAATATAAAGGTATGGATGGATATGTCTGAAGTTGTCTGTGGCATGGTGCCTCTGTATACTATCACTGTACTATCTCAGGTGCAAACCTGCAAGTAGATGTCAGGGTGGAAGGGTTCATGGTAGATACAGCCTAGAGGCCTGATTCTGCCCTTGATCACACACCCTGCTCCCCTGCCTTCCCAAACGTATTTACCCAATACTCATGTTCACATGCACTGTGGCTTGCCAAATTCTTCATCTTGCTGCCCATCTTCTAGCTAAGGTAAGCTGAATTTCAGGGACACACTGTCTTTTAAGAGTGTACCTGGGGAAGACAGTTTTTGTGCACCCTAGCCAGAGAAAAGAATAATAAATGTGGGACCTTTGTGCTGTGGGGTTTAAGCCCCTTTCTCTCATATCCTTAAAAAGTAGTGTACCCCAGGACAAATCTGGAATGGAGATCACATCCTTGCATCTTAAGGTGAGCAAAGGGACTGCAAGAAATGCAAGATCAGCTTGGACCTGAGAGATAATAAACCTGAGGGAGCCTGGCTGGCACCTTGGTGCCTGAAGGCAAGAGGGTCTCTGCTGGCAGTGGGGCTGACTATCCATGCCATTGCCCGTGTTTTGCTTCACGTTTCCTGAAGGGAATCTGGCTATGAGATGCTGGGATTTAGGTGGAACCAAATCTGCTGAAACCCAGCTTAATGGTGTTCACTTTTAGGTTCCTGTTTCAGACTGTTGGGGGCAGAGCTGCCAAACTGTCAGTGGTGAAGTGCTAACATTTCTGAGACAGGAGAAAGCACAGTCACTAGCAGCAAAGATTTTTGCCCAGGTATCTGGACTTGTGCAATATGACTCAAAGTTCTGGCTTTTGATTACTGCAATTTTATTCTGCTGGAACTCTGTAGTCTTTATAGCAGCAGCTCCTGATTTACAGCAGCGCAGGGATTACCAGAAATAAGACTTGATGTTCTCTGATGGAAAAGCCTTATTGAGTTTAATAGCATATAATAAGATTTCCTAGGGTTTCTTTCTCTTTTTTTTCTTTCTCTTTATTCCATTTATTTTACTAATTGAATCCCATCTGAAGAGATGGTTAGAGAAAGTCACTATGATTTCTATAGGGATGACTAGTCTTTATCAAATTGTCATAGGCTTAGCCAAAGAGTGCTTTTTTGTTTTGAGTCCCTTGAAAATTCTGTAAGATTTTATTTTAAAAGTTGATGAAATTTATTTCTGATTAGTATTTGCCATTGCAGATTGCTCAGCAACTGCATTTTCATCTACAACACTGAGGCACTGCAATGCTTTTCGAGTCTGAACTTTGTTCTTATTTGAAGTGACATAAATTCTTCCTTTTCAGTTCTCTCTCTCTCTTATCTACATCAGTGTAAATGAGATGTGAATTCAGTCTTGCACTGTGTCTAGAGAAATTGTTTTCCTTTATCTTAGACATTCTGTTAAATTGAAGGCTAATAGAGTACCGGGCCTGCAAAGCAAACAAGGAATGAGTATCTTCTGGTCTGAGCAGATGAATTTCCCTAAATTTGCTGCCAAAATAAATCCCCAAAACAAATGATTTATGAAGCTACTGAAGCAAAATGGATTATTCAAATAATTACTTAGTAATAGAGGAAGTCTGAGAAAAGATACTTCTAATAATGAAGCTGCCCAGAGAATCTGATGCTTAGGGAGATTATGAGGGATTAAGACAGATTCTTTCTCATTCTTTCAGCTCTGCCACTATCCTACTGAAAATGAAAAGAGGGCAGTTTTTCTTAGGAAACGTAGCAAACTTAGGGTTGCAATTTAGTACAGTTTAAGCAAACATGTAGGTCACACTTCTAAAGGTACAGGCTTAGTTCACTGATGTAAATCCTTGCTAATTAGATCTGAGAAAGTCTGAAAACATTAGATGGAGGAGGTGGAGGATTAAGCTTTTTTTTTGTTTGTTTTCTGTTTTACTTTTTTCCCCCTCAACTTAAATTTGAGGGTTCTACAAGTTCATAAGCCTAAAGGGAGTTAAATATGTCCAAAAGCAGATCTCCAAAGCAATTAAGGCACTTAAACTTTGCACATGATTTCTTCTCCACAGCTAGCCTACTTTAGATAAAAGAAAACAATGCCCAAGTATACATATTTTAATGTTGGTAATTCCCAAGTGGATTTTCTATCCATAGTCCAGCAACTAATTCACACAATTCTTCATGGCTTGTTCCCTCCTCTGAATTTCAAATTTCTGGTGAGCAAAAAAGAAAAGGGTGGCTTTTGTCGTCATTCCTTACAGTGAAGCTTCATAGGTAGAAGAGTAGTTGCATATCAAATTGCAACAGAAACAGTAAATCAAACTAACCTGGAGTCACTTCAGTAGTGCAATATTCCTGCATGATGGTAATAGAGAACTCTGAGCTGCAGCTCATAATTGTGATCAGTTATATAGATATATATATATAAACCCCAGAAAACCTCCCAAAACAAACAAAAGACTCTCAATAAACACAAACAAAAAGGCCAACAACTCCTCCCTCCCTCCCAAAATATAAAGTTGTAGTAATGGAGAGAGAAAGAGAGCTCTGGAAACTTCCTTTATTCATCTGTTTACTAAATAATTAACTAAACCACCATTAAAAAAAATACAAAAATCTCTACCCAAACTTGCCAGGGAGATCACATTTTTCTCAAGATGCTGAAATGCCCAGTTAATCATGTAAATGGAATGGTTTATAATAGAAGGCAATATCTAGGTCTTGAAGTAAACTTGTTTTGTGACTATTCTAAACAGAAGCAGTAACATCACAAGGTTTCCCATCACTTCCCATTAAGTCATAATTTAAGTGGAGGTAATGGCCTCTGATGGGTGGATCTGAGACAACTGAAGTGTTGAGGATATACTATCCAGTCAATTACTTTTGTTGACCGTGGGCTGCCTCACAAGGGGATTGGTGGAGCAGCAGAAGTTGCCCCAGCAGTCACCACAAGAGGCATTCAGCTGCTGTGGCACTGAAAGGTCCTGGGAGCTGTAGTGAGGCAGCAGTGTGTAGGAAGTGCTGGTAAGGATGGGTGTTTCTCCCTGGACGTAGCAGGAGCAGTGACTGTAGCTCCTTGTTGTGTATTTAGCACTAGGACCAGTTTGGGACATTCACACAGATGGAGCAGCCCTGACACCTTTCCCTTCCCTTTCTGTCCCTTCTGTCTCATCTTGCTCAGTGCACACACCCCTCTGCTCCAGGGCTGAATCAGCTGTACACGAGCAATATTATTCATGTGTGCTACAAGCATCCAACTGTTCTACAAGTGTGGGAACAGCAGCTCTTATGCGTAAAACCCTGTGCTTCACTTGCTGCAAGGCATGCAGCGAGGAACCAAAAGCAGGGGAGTGAAGAAGAGATGGGACAGTGTAATGGCCAGAGGATATTGAAAGCTCCATAAAGAAATATGTTCTCAGCTTGTCTCTGCCATAGACCTCTACTACCACCTGAGTGGTTTAACCCCGACCCAAACTTAGCACATACCTTGAGTACCCATGCTGCAGGTGGGTCAGGGTGCTGTCACAACTTACACAGCACCATGGAGTGTGTTTGGGAAGCATTAAAAAAAACTAGACCATAAACATCTCACCTGAGATGCCAAAACCTAGTAAATGTCACCGAGAGGTTAGCATATCATGGGAACCATCATTTTAGAAGCAGGTTGTGAAGTTTTAGTTCTATTTGTATTTTATATCTGAGTGTACTGGGCTTGTCAGTTCTTCCTGAGTATGACTGGAAGTAGATTCCCTTATGGAGAAGGGAGTAGTGTCTGGTGTGCTCATGAGAGATGAAAGGAAGGCCTGTCCACAGACTGTTTGCTGTGTGTCAGGAGGTGGGCCACAGGGTTAGGTAGCTGCAAATCAGAGCATGCAGAAATCTCTCCCTGCTCTTGGCAGTGTGACCCTGCTCTCTGGTCCTTTTTCCTGGGGGAAAAAGGAATTAAAGCATTCAAGAGTTCTGTAATCCTTTAGTCACACCTCCCTTCACAGTGGGTAGCAACAGAGAGATCAGCAAGTCCCTTTCCTTCTTGTCAGAATCTGGCTAGGTGGGACATGATGCACTCCCATGTCTTCTGAAGGCTGAGAGCAGGCTTATAAATTCCAGGAAGAACTGGAGAAGTGTTGAGGCCAGTGGGGGAAGAGGTGATGCTGGGAAGATAATGGGGATAAGGTTATTGAATAGCTGCTGATAAATGGAGCACATTGAACCCTGTGCACTGCATTAGGCAGGATCCTGTGGGGAAAAAATGTCATCTGATTGTGTTTAATAAAGATTTCATCATAATGCAACGTGTATAAAAGAGCTGGAGGATGTACAGGAGCTTTGAAACGGTGTTTCTTAACTGTGAATACCCAGTCATTGTGGTCTTAATGGTCTTTTTAAAACAGTGTCTTTTTCTCTAGGCTTTGCAGGAATGCTAAATAGGCAGCTATTTGTAAATAGCTAGTTAAGAAGCTTTTTTTTTAACCCTAAAAGGATGTTTTTTTTTTTTCCTAAAGGTGGCTATTTCCCCTAAGATGTATTTCTCTCTGGAGAAGAACTGCTAGCTTAGGGCAGTAGTTCCTTTGATTTTAGCACTCTTTAGTTATTCTCCCAAGGCCAGCATTGCAGACTCTTCACACACTTCTTACTCCAAATGTTCTCTTTTGTACATCTCCTTCCTGCATCTTAATCAACCTTAACATTTTTTTACACACTCGTTAACAAGCTGAGGGTAGAAAAGAAAAAGGCATGAAAAAACACACTGGTTTAGGGTTACCAAAAAAAAAAAAAAGAAAGAAAAGCTCATTATGGGCTTTAGCCAGTGACATATCGTGTATTTTGCACAAGTACTATCCTGATTGATTCTCTGTGGACATATAAATTGAAAGACTTAAATAAAAGACTTACATCTGACACGTATGGAATGTCGTCATTTATTTGTTTTCTCAACAGCAAACAATGCACAAAAATGCTAGAATTGTGCTAATCTAGAACTCCTTAGAAAATGCCCATCAATATTATGAAAAAATAAACAAGAAGAATACATTTGGGAGGAGTTATTCATAACTAAACTTTCCCAAAGAGTATATAAGACATTTAGGCAAGATTAGGCATGTAGTACATAACCCCTGTGTCCTACTGTGTGTTATGTTAATGGTCATATATTGTGCAAGCTAACATAAATCTATAAATATATATGAATTGGCTTTGCATCACACGAAAAGCAGATTGAATGACTTTGAAGACCCACAAGTTGGCAAGCCTTACAAAGATATATTTCCTTTATTTTTGGCTCGTAGTTAATAAAACTATATTCTTTATAGACATATATTTTATTTGAACATAGGGACATTTTACATGTGTTAAAATATATTAGGATGGCTAGCTTTCACTTGAAACTCTTAACCTGAAGGGGGAAAGAAAGAAGAGAAATGTTTATTGAATTTTTTTTGTCACATAAATGCATAGGAAGTGAGACGCAATTTTTAGACATCTCCATAAAAGACTTTCTTCCAAATGCCATTACCACATTCTGAACATCAAGCAAATACCAAAAGTAGCGCTTGGGTCTAATGTACAGAGGCAGAGAATACTTACTAGAAATCTACATAATTACACAGCATGAAAATAATGAACCCCTTCAACTGATCAAGTGTGAAAATACTCATTTAATGGAAGCATTGTTTTAAATGTTAGCAATAAACCTGGAAGAAAAACTGTCCTCCTTATTTCAGTGTCTGAACTCTTACAAAAAGCTTTGCTTCTCTGTAAGTAAGTAGCAAAAATAATTCTGTCACCTTGGGCTCATTCAATAATCTAGCTCAGTGATCTAGAAATGAAATGCCATATACAACAGTTCATCCTGTCTCCTTAGTCTTTACAGCGTGTCTAGGAGTTAAGATGCTGTGTTTAAGATTTGCTCTGTCATCATGTAAATTCTATAAATCATAGCAGTTTGTGCCTCCCTTGCTTGTTAAATAAGTCAAAGCTACCAAGTTCCGAATGTTTCCTTCTCTTATAAGCTGTTGGGTATGTTCTCAGGGAATTTAATTATCATATCAATGAAGAGGAAAAAGTGCATATTAAATTATTAGATTTTCCCCTGTGTATGCCACAAAAACATATGGGCAGCACCATCTGTGTACTTATGACTACAGATTTGAGTGTTTATTGGTTTTAATCTGGAGATCAGTGTCATTTGAACCCAGATCTGGCATCAGAGCTTACAGCCAATTTTCTGGCTTCAGCCCATGTGTACTTTATGTTTACAGCTCTAGCTTGTCCTGCAACTCTGAAGGCCAGGAGTGTGTCTGTTCCCTTCTGCAGGCTTGCATCTGTAGCAAATGAAGATGTATGGTAAAATAATTCAGTGATTCAAAGCTATCTACTTTGGAGATCTAATTTTTTAGCTCTTTTTGTGCCTATAGGGAAATCTTCAGTTAACTCTTCAATTTTTCCCTCTGCAAAACAATGATAATAATATCTAATAGGACAATTGGCAGAATTAATTGTGCAAATAATAAGGAATTAAAGCTGTATTGAGCTTATAGACAGTAGCAACAAGTGTTCACTGTCTTTAAGGCCTTGGTCTAAGTTTCATGAAGTTCCTTTAAGAGTGTACAGGGTTTGTCCATCACTATTGTTATTGAAACTGCTGGAAGGGAAAGATTTCCTTTTTTAAGCACTAGAATCAAGACAATTCCTACTGTTTCTCTCAAGAGATGATGTGGATGCTCCAGACTCTTTAACTTCAGGTGGTGCTGGGCTGTCATTTGCGCATACAACAATAACTGTGTTAGTTCTGGGGCTTGTGCACGTGCATGACTTCATACTTTCCTTGTTGGCTGGAGTGTCTCTCGTTAATAGTATTCGTTTTCCCTCGGAAGTTCTTGCTTCAAGCAGAAAAATATACTTTTCAGATACCATGATTGAATTTTCCATAGTTGTCAGCATTCTTTCCTGTTCACCTGCACTTTGTAGTCCTTTGTCTTCCATTTCCCAGCTGTGATGCATTTTGACAAATTGTTTTCTTCAGGTTTTGACCTCACAAATGTCAGAGGCAGGGGTCAGTGCTCTTGTGCAGTGCATTGGTGCTGGAAGCTGCTGCAGAAAGGTGAATAGGAGTGTAAGAATATGAATACAATGGTTATTGAGTACAGGCCTCTTCCAGTCTCTACTGAATATTGAGAGCATGCTTAGTGGAGGAAATTAAAAAATAGCTTTCTAGGAAGATATGCACTTCACTTGTGATGGAATTATTGTGTTTACCTTTTCCTCCTGTTTTGTGTAGAACACCAGTCTTCTCTGCTGAAGAGAATTTACCTGTAATCTTGGGGCAGCTATGAGTCTGTGCTGGAATTTACTGCTGAGATGCAGCAAACCTTAGAGAACGGCTATTGCATAACCTGAGGCTCTTAAATGCAGGGAATTAAAAAGCCTTCAGAGCCTTTTTAGGCAGATGTTTTATTCTATTCACAAATTGTGACACAAATACTTATTTTTAATGTTTATTTCAGTTTTGAAAGAAAACTTAGAAACTCTGCAACACAAGGGTGTACATCGTGTGCTGAGGAGGGGATAATCTGTAACCACGCAGGGAATTTTGATGCCTGTCTTTGATATTCTTGGCTAAGATTTGGACAACAATATCTACTTGGTATCTTTAAAACTATATTCCATAATTTTTGGAGGGTTATGCCAAACAAAGACTGGAGAATTAAATTTTTTATTTGGCTTTATAAAAACAGAAAAAACACAACTGAAATCAACCTGTTGTGGGGCATGTCATTTAGAGTTGCTATCCTTTGAGTAATACATGAAACTGAGGATCTCCTCAAGTCACTTTGTATTCTTTGGGACTCAGCAGAAAAGTAATGAAATCAGCTTCTCAGTCTTGGCTGAACTCCAGATCTGTTAATGACATATTACCTACTTAATTTTCCACGGCATCTTTGGTTATTAGGGAAGGTACAATTTTTCAGCACTTGCTACAAGCTGTAAAGTGGTAGGTATGTACTGCTAAACAATGGCTGCAATTCAAGCCACAACTGATTGCATTTCAGAGTTTATCAAAATACTCCTGCTGGTCTGCAGATAAGTTAGTTTCCATTTAGTTTTGGGATCCTTTAGGATAAAAATATGCTGTGTGTGGTCCTCATCCAATGCCAAATTAAATGAAGGATGCAGATCCATTACAAGAAAAAAGAGAGTTTTAGGGAATACTAAATGTGGTAGTATCTAAGAATATGTGTTGTTTCTTGCCAATGTGCAAGAAAACTCAGAAATCTTAAACATGCAATTGTTTAAAGGATCTGTTTAAAAAGGAAAATTTGCATGCAAGTGTAGAACGCATTACCGATAGTGAGTGATTATATCAGTTTGACAAGGAATAGTGTTGTCTAAGCATCCTTATACATATTAAGCGATATGTTTAATGAGAAAACAGGAATAGAAAGTCCTATGACTGCCAAAATCGTGTCACTGCTAGAACATAAACTTTTGCATATTCTGACTCCTGTTGATTTATGGTACTAGTCCAACAAGTAGTACATAAATTGAACAACGACTTTAATGTAAGTGCTTGTGCATGTGCTTAAATATTTAACTAATTTAAAGCCTAGTTGTTCATCTTTAAGAGTTGCTTTGAGTGGCTTTTGCATTTCATTTCCCAGACTTTAAAAAATAATAACTGCTAAGGTGATGTAAAGTAGGTCTATTTATATTGTAGGCTAGAGCATAAGTTGTCTCCATAATGTGTGTAGTAGCTGAGGCCAAGTTTTTGTTTGGCTTCAAGGAGCCTCATCACTTACATCGTTACATCCAAATCCCTGCTGTGTCCCATAGCAACATGTCAGCTATCCCATAAAGCTTTATAGTCTGTTACAGAGTAACAGACTCCCTTTCCAGACTCCTTTTCTTCCTACTTAGCTCTGGAACTGATCTGGCACCAAGCTTGCCCAGCTTTAAAAACATGCTGGGCATGTGCCTGTTAACCCATCATTAACCCAAGTATCCTGCACTGGATGGAAGGAACAGCGTCAACCAACTCATAAATTCAAGGAAAATGAAACACAAAGGACGATGTGTTGCTGCATTACTGCATTAGGTCCTGACACCACTCCAGTAGTGTAAGTTACAGTGTGTCCTTAAATAGGTAAAACTCAGCTCTGCAAATAGCTAAAGGTTTGTATATGTAAGACATTGCAATTTGGGCAGGAAACTGGATAGATCTTAGATCTAGGTCTTATAAAATGTTCCACATTCTCAGCTTCTTCTGAATTCTGCGAGCATGAAATGTCTCATGCACTCTACCAAGATGGAATCTTTCAAGAAATTACAGCCATCATCTATAAAATCATCAAGATAAATTTTGCTTGTGCTTCCACTGTTAATTGGATGCCTCTTTAGTTTCTTTTCTTTTGCTCTAACCGCACAGAAACAGTCTTTTCATTCTCTCTTTTTTTTTACTCTCTAGTCTTTTTCCTTCTCATTCAGTACCCTACGAGGGAGCTGTATCTCCCTTAAAAGCTCATAAGCCTCACTTCAGGCAGTCCAGTCACTTTGTAGAGGTGTTTTCTGACCTAAGTGGGATTGTCATGCTCATGGAACTCTTGCACACTGTCCAGAAAGTGTTTTCTCTGAGTAATGATTTTTTAGTGGAAATTACAGAACAGAGGGATTTGACACACTCTTGACACTGATATCTAAATTACTGAGAACAAATGAATTCCAACCCCTGAAACAAGCACTTGCATACATACTGTCTTTTTTTGAACTAGATAAAAAGACAGATTTCAGTATATTTGTGGTATGCAAGGGTTTTGATTTATTCACACAGCTGATTTTGGCTGTCTTACAAAAATATACTGTGCTGCATCCAAAAATCCTACACTAAAAGAACTTGGAGGTTGCAAAGTCAAATATGTTGAAATTGGGAAGTGCCAGAATTAAGTGCGCTTCTGTGACCTTAATTTACCACCTTCGCCTGTTTGTTATGATAAAATGTAAACTTATGTAATTATAGATTGTGGCTTTTTTTTTTCCCTAAGACCTCAGCTTTGTTAAATGAATGTTTTATTTAATATTGCCTCCACATCTCCACCTCCTTGATCCTTGTATTGAATTCAAAATTATTAATTCGTTGAGGAACTTGCTCTGCAAACATTCATGAATTTAGCTCCTAGCTGAGGCTGGCTGCTATTAATATCCCTTTTTATAGGCCTGAGAAGCCAAAGCCAAGCATCTGCTAAGTTTGGGCAGTCAATTGAAGGCATGAATCTTCAGGCTATTTAGCATACAGGATGCTTCTTACATTCAAGCCCTTCTTCAAAGGTTTCACTCAGAGAATTGATGTAAAAGCATTCCCAGGTACCTCAGATAACCATGACTGCTTACTAGGGGGTAACCTGTGACAAATTTGCTTTCACTAATTTGCTACCATTAAGCACAAGTGTTGGAGGGTTTACTGGACTGTTTAAGTAGCCTATCCACTAAGTAATCTCTCGTTTTTAAGCATCTTCCTGCAACCTTGGCTTCAACTTGAAGCAGTTGACAGCTATCCAGGACTTGTACAAACAGCAGTCTCTTGGTACATGAGCCTTATTCATTCTCAGATGGCCATCATGTTAACTGAATGGGGGGGGATCCAATTTAGCAAGAGGCTGACATTCTGTTATCCCAAAACTTTTCAGGGGAAGGGAAGGAGAGCTGCAGTTAAACATTCACAAAACCTTCTGAAAAAGAGAGCTTACCTGTTTTAAGGAACTTCTGCAGATTTGAAATAGAAATTTTCAGAGATTTGCCTTTTCCTTCTCTTGTTACAGAGATGACAAGGAAGACAGCTAACACATGTAGACATAAAATCCACAGGTCTTAAGCCATTGTCCAAAACCCTGGAGACAATAACTTGTCTTAAAAGAAAAAGAGGATCAGCTTGGATAAAAGAAAAATAATGAGTCTTTTGATTGTGGGAAAATGGCACACTATTTTTGTCTCTAAATGTAAGTATAAAGTTCAGCCTCAATATTTAAAACATGAAAAGTTATAACCAACTGCAGCAAAGACTTATGCTAGGAAAGTGTCAAATACCATTAATAAGGTTACTAGCTCCATACAGAGCATTGTGCTGTTCTTTTTAAACACATATTAGAAAAAGGCTGAAATGTCACTTTGTGCTTTCATACGGTGTGTAGCTGGGCATACCATGTAGAATAATGATACTTGTTTCTGCAAAGCAGCATGTAGCTTTGTAAAATTTTGAAGGAGATCTCAAACAATGATCTTCCTGCAGAGATGTTGAAGTTTTCTTTTTGAAGTTGAGTATCACTATTATAAAATAAAAGGTTGAAGTAGCAAACTTTTGCTGCCTAAGATGTTTTTGACTGCATCTTAAAAGACATATTGTTAATTTATGTAGAATAGCATGCTAAGACTCTTACCGTTTACTAATTTTTTCAGTTCTTGTACTTATAGAGAAGAGGGGATTTTAGTGGCTTCCAAGCAAGTGCTGCTGATCCCAGATGGATTTGAGACTGTCTTGAAGGGCTTCACATACAATTCAGCTGTATTGGTTAATATTTGGAATAACAAGTCCAACCAAATGGAGCTCTCAATAGAGGTGGTAAAAAGTCAGGGGGTGACTGAGTTTTATGTATGTAATTGTATGTGCTCAGAGTGGTAATATTGTTCACAACTACTGCTGCTTTGCAGATTGACAAATGGTAGTGAGATCCTGGACATGAGCCTTTTCGATCAGACATCACTGATGTAAAATTCAGTTTATCAAATGTGGAAATCTTGAGTCTCTGATACAAGTGCTTGCTTTTTTATTGAACCAAAGATTTATTTCAGTTCCACTTAGTGAACTTTTGCCAATATGCTACAGAATGCATGTTTTAGCTGAAGCACAAAGATGTGCTAAACAGCTACTGCATGAGATTGGTGATTGTTGAGACATCTGAGGGTGGGGAGAAGGAGGTGTTAACTATTTTTATTACAAAGTGAATGTTTTCTCACCATTCTGCATGGTATATTAATGATCCTCAATACCTACTGAACATTTGAGACGTTGAGGTTTTTTCAAGCCTTGAAGTATTCTCTCTTTCATAGCGTTACCTATATGACAATGCCTATAACAAGATGGTACAAACAAAAGTGGGGTATGAAGATGTTAAATCCAGTGGAGCTGTCACTTACCTTTTACTTCGTTGCAGACAGTATCACAACACAGAAACAGGTTGGAGCCTCCTTCAAGGTGCTGTCCCAGACATTTGGAAAGTGTAGCAAGAGATGGATGGTTAGTAATGTTTTGCAAATAGCTGACATAATTGCTTTGTCTTGTTGCCATGTCCCGCTAAATGAAGTTCATCAAGGTTTTGAATTGGCTCCTGAAAATTACGAATTCCTTACATAACATTATAATAACTTTAAGGGTGTAGACGAATGAGAAATGAAATGGCAATCACTCTACTTTATACAAGCTTTCTAGTTCCTGCATATGTTTACTGTTGCCATTTTTTTTGCCCAGTAATTCATACAAATTCATACCTTATAAATAGTGCCTTCCTGAATTACAGGTCTTTGAGCTGATGCTGTGAAAGGAACGTCTTGGGTCTGGATGTCTTGTTTGTTGGACAGCTGATGTATTTTGTAGACTCCATAACTGTGTAATAGCATAAGAACTGCAGTATAACAAAATCACTTTAAAAGAAGGGCTAAAAAACCAGACAAACTCCTGCAGAATTACTTGGTTGGCAGAGGTAAAAACCCACTCCACCTTCTCAAATGCTTGTGAATTTTTTGTTAAAAAGAGTGAACAAGCACATAGCAAGCCAGATATGAATAGTTTTCCTCCTTTAATCTATACTTGTTCATATCCAATACTGCTAATCTGTGTTATGAACACTTGGAAAGACAGCGTTTCCAGTTTAAATGAAAAAGATCCATTTAAGGTACAGAAATATAGTTTACAGAAACAGCCATACATTTGAGATACATAATTTCTGCAAGGAGGGATGGAGGTAGGAAACCTTACATTAGTTTTGTATTTTTTCACTGTTGCAAGAAATAATTTTCTGTGAGTCTGAATGAGCCATCCTTAATTTTAAGATAATTTGGAGTCCAAAAGAGAAGTTTGGCTTCTTTCGCATCTTGAGTCACACACTCTTTGAAAATAATGTTTTGCTAAAGAAATGCTGACAGGTCCTTACCTTATCTGGTATTTGAAATACATATGGAAATGGTTTAGCTTTTATATCTATGCCCATTTCAATCTCTACAGCAACAAGGAAAAGTTTTGCTGCAATCTTAAAAATCAACTGGTTCGACTATTTTAAAAATGTTTTGCAAAACATGAAAAGACCTGTTTTGGACTCCAATATGTGAAGACTTGTGCATGATACAAAGATGCTTCTATTTTTACCTAGGTCATAAATTTTTCTGATGTCATAGCAATAGTCAATTACAAAAATCCAAGCAAAACATTTTATGTCCAAGATTTAGGCCCAGTTGAGTTTTCATGACAGATCTTCAATGACAGTAAAAACTAAAAGTTTAGGGATAGGCATACAAAATTACTATTGATAACAGCTTATGGAAAATACTAATGAATGAAATATTCTGGGCATCCAAATATAGTTGCACTATGGAGGAACAAAAAATAATTTTCATTAATTGAAGGATAAATATTTTTCTACAACCAGGAACTTAGCTGTTGAAAAATTGTATTTATCAGCCAGATACAGATTTAAAAATTCTCCTCAACTTCTATGATACTAAGATTTAGCATCTTTAACTAACAGAAAAAAGAAGCCCAGATCCCAGGCCTAGGGTATACTGGAGGCCATAAGTATGATTATCTTTATGATAATTTAAGTGTTGACCTGAATTTCCTGAAGTCCATGGGGTACCTTATTGTGTGTGTACAGTGTGTACAGAAATCACAGTATGATCAGACTTGAAACTGGCCCGTCACTAAGAAGGGCCTTTTAATTATTTTAAGGACAGTCAATTCACAGCTTCGATGTCTGAGTCATTGCTCTGCTATGAGGAAAGTCTGAAAGAGCTGGGGTTGTTTGGCCTGGAGAAGAGAATCAGGGGTGACCTAGTAACAGTCTTACAGTAATCTGAGGGGCCCACAAGGGAGCTGGAGAGGGACTTTTCACAAGTGAGTGGAGTGAAAGAACAATATGAATGGCTTTCAACTAAAAGAGAGTAGGCATAGATTAGATATGAAGGAGAAATTCTTTACTCAGAGGGCAATGAGGGTCTGGATGGTCTTTGAGCAATGTGGTCTAATGGAAGATGTCCCTGCCCATGGTGGAGGGCTAGAAACTAACTGACATTTTAGGTCCCGTCCAACCCAAACCATTCTATGATTCTATAATGTTCAAATTGTATTAATTTTATGGCTCCTAATGCATGTTTTCTGTCTTTTAAGTAAATTACATTATTAATTATTGGAAAAATAAAGATTTTAAAATATCAAGGTACCTTTAGAGAAAAAGAAATATGATGGCAATGTAAGTTGTGATTTAATTTTATTACATGGCTAACCTTAGCAACACTTCACAAGCACAGTTGTTTTAGAACAGGACTCACAAAGAGAAACTGGGAACTTAAACTACATTTCAATACTTTAGTGAATCCCTACTATTTAAAGAAAGAGGGCAACAGTTAAAACTGGCTAAAATTTTGTGTGCTGTTCTCCAATTATTTCCATTATCACTATTGAATAAAGTCCTCAAAAGCTCCTTTCTGGGACTTGGTAAGAACTGCAAAGTCTTGCACTTGGGGAGAAACAGCCAGTACAGGCTGGGGGGTAGCTGGCTGGAAAGCAGCTTTCCAGCAGAAGGCCCCGGGATCCTGGTGGACAACAAATTTGCCATTAAGCCAACATTGTGCCTTCATGGCAAAGGCAGCCAACAGCAACCTGAGATGCATTAGGAAGAGCGCCATTGGCAGGTCAAGGGAGGTGAGGTGATCCTTGTCCTTTTTCAGCACTTGTGACATCACATCTGGCGTGGTCTGTCCAGTTCTGGACACCCCAGAACATGAAAGAAATCAGCATACTGGAACTAGTCCATGGAGGGCCACAGAGACATTTATGGAACTGGAACATCTGCTACGCCAGGACAGTCTGAGAGAGCTGGGACTGTTTAGCTATGACAAGAGAAGGCTTGATATGAATAAATATCAGATGAGAGCTTGTAAGGAAGACAGATACAGATTCTTCTCAGTGGTGCCCAGTGAAAGGACAAAGAGCAGTAAGCACAAATTAATGTACAATAAATCCCATTTAAACATAAACTCTTTTTCCTCTCAGAATGACCAAACACTGGAAAAGGTTGCCCAGAGAATTTGTGGAGCCTCCTTTCTTGGAGATACTCCAGCTGGACAAAGTCCTGAGCAGCTGGCTCTAGGTCACCCTGCTTGAGCTGGGAGTTGGACTAGATGAACTCCAGAGATCCCTTCCAAACTCATCTGTTCTGTGATTCTGTGAGTCATGTCTGATAGCATAGAAATCTTTTGACTTTGTTTAGCCCTTTATGTCCAGTCAGAGCTTCTGAGGGAACTGCAAACACAATAGCCAACCATGTGTATGTAACACAGATCACTACCTCCTTTATGAGGGACATTTCTGTGGAACTTCAGCGTCTCAAGTGAATTTGTCCCATCTGTGTCCTTTGGACATGTAAGCTTGATTTCAAAACTTGGGTTTCAGAATAACTTTTTTGTTTCAACTATCCCTGGCCTGAGCTGATACTTCCTCAGCATCTTCCTGGAAAGCTTTTCCCAAGCCTTTTATTCAATAACTACAGAAATGTATTGTCAGATTACCTTTTTATTTATCATTCCTAGTCTTATGTAAGCCACTGCTCATTATCATTTTTATTGAAAAATGCCTTAGTTTTTGCCTATCACTTTTCTCAGATTCACCTCTATTTATTTGTCCAATTTACTGACATCTGACCTTATGACCTCTTAGAAAAATTCATTTATATTTTAATCTGCTTTTGTCCACTGATTTAGGATTTATAGCCTAAACTTAATTCACCCTAGTAGTGTGCTGGGATTTTGCTTGCCTCTTTTGTCCATGGCCTCTGGGCTTAGAAAATGTTCAAGCTCTCAATGTTAAATCAAACAAACTTTAGGAGAGGGAAAATGGCTACCTTTTTTTTTTTTTTTTTCTCCTGAAAGGTGAGTTGGGTTGCTGTCCTAAACTCCCTTTCAATGCTTTATCCAAATAACTCAGAAAAGAGAGGATTTGGAATTTTTTTGGCTTACTGACTAACTCTCTTATCTGTTGTAATCGGTAAGATAAATCTGAATCTCTGGAAGGTGGATGTAGGAAAGATTTCATCACTGTCTGTATTTCCTGCATTGCTAGGTCTATGATTAAATAACTCACAGATAGACTAATGACAGCACATTTTTTATATCTAAAATTAAACTTTGGGCTGAGAAAAATGAGATAACCCTTTCAAAACAGGCATTGTGAACAAATAATGAAAAACATTTTCTAATAACATACTACTGGCAAATTGATCTTGCCATACGTACAGTATCAGCAAAACAAGCCCTTGGTGTTGTTCTGGTTTATTTTTTTCTGAAGATTAATGTGGTTTCTGTTGTTTTTTTCCTGTTTGTTTCAGGTACAAACATACACTGGGATGATTAATTAGGTGTCAATGGAACTATACTATTTACTTATTCTAGGGTAAAGATTTGTGGCTGAAACTCAGCAAGGCTTTTGAATGGGTGCCTAACTTTCCAACTTATGAACAACTGTTCCATCAAAGGCAATAGAAGTATTTGTTGGCTCAAAGGTCAGCTGTGCGCTAAACTGCGTGGTGAATCAAGCCTTTTGCACCTACCTGAAATTATTAACTACTGAGGACAGGCTCTTTGTGTTGTATGAGATGTAATATCCATAACACCTCTCAACAGCAACAGCATTCATGTGTGTCACTTGCTGTGTGCTTGGAGTTTAGTTGTCAATGACAAGCCATGTGTTCCCTGTGCTGTTTGTCCTCTGACTGTAACTCCATGCAGGTTCAGGTGGAAAGACAAAGCAGGTTTTCACATGTTTACCAGGATAAAAAACTCCTGTTTGTTTGGGTTTGTATCTGAAACTTGGTACAATGGTAGTCAGCATAGCCTCCTGAGTGACTGATGTTAAGAGGCTCCTTCTTTCCAGTGCTAATTGCCAACTTTCCTCGGAGCAGAGTCCTACAGCAGGTTCATTGGGCACAACTGAAGTCAAAGCTCTGGAGGGAAGAAGAGAAGACGTGTCAGGGATGGGAAACAGCAGTGGAGTTGCCGAAGATGATCAGAAGTCATTACATAAGAGGATTGAGATATAATTCTATTAAATGTAAATATTTAAATATTAGATTAGCAGAATTTAGCAGAAAAAGACAACATTTTTAGCAGTGTTAAAATGGCCTCCTCAAATTATGCAGGAAAGAAACAGGATACAGTACCTGCTTGGAGACTTAGACTGTCAGTGAGAAAATGAAGAGGAAATTGCAGGGTTGTTGAGTTTTGTATTGGCCTATTGAGGAAAATGAATATGTGAAAGAGTCGTATCTAGTGGTGCTATGATAGGGAGTTCTTACCTGAGGGTAGGTCGATATTTCTTAGCTGTTGTGAATGGACTTTGAATTCACCTTTATCTGCCCCCTCTTATAACTGCTTCTAGCAATCTCTGCCATGAGTTTTAAAAGTGGTAGAACTGTTCCTAAGAAGTAATCAAGTGATGAATGGCTTCAATTTCATCCTTCTCTTTGTAAGCAAATTGGAAGGCTCCTAAATGGGCATCTTTCAGGTTTACTATATTGATGTACCACTATGTGACATTTGCAAAGCCTGCTGAGCGTGTTGTCATGACATGACAGCGCAGTCTCACAGGGTTAAAGTGTCATGATGGCATGGAATATAACTAGGAGAAGACTTTCTTATTTTGATGATCCGTATTTGAGGGGCTTCTAAATTAAAATGTGTCTAATTTCCTGCATGGTTTCCAGCTGCAGATCTCAGAATGGCATTTGCATTTACCCCTGCAGTTGGAACTGATAGAATGATTCAAAAGGGATTTGTGAGCAAGTGTGTTGAGCTGATGTGCTCATTAGTGTGGTTATGTGGTATCAGGAAGCCTGGAAAGTGCAGCAGCAAATGAAAACATGGCATGCAGCAATGTCACTTCTCCTTCAGCGTTTACTCCCTGTCTCTGATAAAGGTCAGCACAATTTAGCTTGTTACCCACACTGCTAAAGTGCATATGTAATGGAGAAAAATGACACAAAATGACCATTTTCTTCTCTTGTATTATATGAAACTATGCTTAACAGACAATTCCAGGTATTTAAGACTGTATTCAGACATCTCCCACCAAAAACCCCAACCTGATTCTTTTGACATGCCTTCTTGAGTCCCCTCCCCTACTCCAGCAGACTCATGTTTGATGAATTTGTGATGGTGAACTTTGCTTATATGCTGGATATGGGAGAGAATTAAGGCTGTGGTGTTTAGAGAGTGAAACTTACAGCAATTGTACTAACTTCCAGCTGAGGAGTAAACCAAACTGTTTGGTTTAGGGTTTTTACCCCACCAGGTTTGAGTGCATCAACAATGCGTTTAAACACCCTGATGAAGCAATATGTGTGAAAGAGTGTGTCATATTGAGGCAATTCTGCAGTCTTGTCTTTGAATGCTTTCAAAACAATGTCTGGACTATTTGAGATCTCCTCCCTTACCTGCTAACTTGCATCTTATAATTTTTAAGCAATTCTTAGTATAGACTGTTGCCCATCTAAACATCCTGGTTGATAGAACTACACGATAATATTACAGGCTCTTCTGGCTCAGTGTGTTGATAAAAGTAAGTGCATGTGGCATCAGTGTACCAAGAGCTAGCAAACAGCAGTCACTGCTGTCCCCACTACATTCTCAACCAGTTCATATAATGAAGGCTGAAGATGTTCACAGAGATAAGAACCTTCCAGTGGAGCCAATGGCCCCCCTCAAGAGGTAAATTCTGAACTCAAGGGCTGTTTGCATGACTAGTTTTTAAACTTATTCTTGTAGTACTGATTCTTTTCATGTAATGATTATTTTCTCCTGGCTTTTTTTTTTTTCCCCATTAAAAACTCACAGTTATTACCATTATCTTACAATACTTTGGAATCACTTTTGGAGAACTGAAGACAAAATAACGCATCAGTTCTGTTTTGAATATGATGTTTTAGATTATTTTTCCATTAATTTCATTTTCTGGACAAAGTTAAAAGACAATAATTTTGATGATTTATTTTATTTAGTAGAAAGAACATAGATAATATTTACTAGAATGAGACATGGAATGCAGAGTATTCTCTAGTATCTTTCATCACAGCATACTCATACTCTACAAAGAATTAGTCTTGTAGAACCCCTTTGGGAGACCTAAAAGCAGATGACAGAAATTCTGAGCTATGTTCCTGGTTTGGTAGTGTTTCTTGTGGTTACATTGCATGATGTGTTTACTCTCTAACCTGTTGGACCAATTTGTAAAACAGATACAATGCAGTGAAAACAACATTAATAGATATTGTCAGTTAAGGTGCCATTGCCACACAAAGTCGGGCAGTTTCACTGAAATAAATGAAACGACAAAGATTTATATCACATCAAAGCTAGGTCTCTGAAAAGGGTGGAACTTAGTGGACTGCATAATTCTGCATATAGAAAACTTGCAGAAAAAACAATGTTGTGGACTGTGCAGGACAAAGAGAAATGTTTTCTACTGTTGGTTGATTCCTCTGCAGGTCATGCAATGTGACATCACTTCTATTTACAAGTACTCGATGTCAGTTCTGTAGTAACCCATGTACTCATGTGTTGAAGGAGGCTTTCTCCATATATTGTCAAACACATTAAACTTCTTAAAGAAAAAGTGAAAAGAAAATCCATCTGGTTATTAACACGTTGTCTAATTGTTTCTATGCACTTTCTTTTATGTCAGAAAGTATTTGACAAGATTTAAGCTTCCCCACTCTCATCAACTTTGTGGTTGATTACCTATTCTTTTTTTTGAGGTATTATCTGGCAGTTGGCATTATAATGGCTTATAAAAACACGCCGTGTTTGATAGCCTACCACATACAGAACATACAGTTTGCACATAAATAGAAACTAAAAGTTTGTATTGGTAAATCAACTAGTTAACTCTATAGTTTCAGTCTTCCCTGTGTAAAATACTATGAAAATTATGAGTTTATTTAAAGGTTAATATGTAGTGAAATTTTCTGAAGCAAAGAACAGAGGAAACCTTTCAGGACCTGACTTGAAACACATCAATCCTAGAGTTTCAGGGCATGTATATCAGCCTAACTAAAAATTATAAAAAACAAACAAAAAAACAGCCCCAACAAAAAAGATAAATGGGCACAAGAAATCAGGCTCATGGATGAGTGACTGTGGTAGAGGTGTGCTGCTAAATGGAAAAGACAGCTTTGCAAAGCTCGTCTAGACAGCTGTTGGTTAGAGGAATGCATCTCTATGGAGTATGTAAAAACAAAAATTATCTGAATCAGCGGGTAAAAAGTCGTATGCAGATTGTGTAAGAAGTTCAATGGGGAAACTTATTTTCCTCCTGGAGATTTTCCAACATTTTTAAGCATTAGTATCAACCAAGGATTTTCTATTACCTCCAAGATAAAATCTTGGCAAGATAAAATCCTGCAAGTGAACGTCTCGCCTTTCCCCAATTCTTGGCAAGGGACAGTTCCTAAATCCCATTCAGCCTGCTCTGCCCCCAAAGATCTGCTATTTTATAGTTTGGAAATAGATTGTTTGAAAATTTCTGGAGAGTAAAAATGGCTTTGGGAAATAAAGATGCTTAATTTTGAATGTGTACATCAGGAAAATACTCTTTCTACTGTAACCTATCAACAACTCTCTGGAAGTCACTAATGGGTATTCCATAAGGTTTAAATTTATTTACCAAGCTGATAAAGGGCAGGCCTCTGAAATATGGGATGATGAAATACTCAGCACTGTGGGCTCCCGCTCTCTGAGCTTGGTGCTTGTCTAACTCAGCTTTTGTTGGTCTAAGTAATGAATTTTGGTTTAATTTTCTAGAAGCAGAAAAGTCTGTGTTCATAGCTTTCAAGCCTATTCTCCAACAACCTATGTGTATGCTTATGCTGAGGTGAGATAAATTTCACAATTAAGAGGGAGAGATGTTTCCAAAGTACAATTAATGCTTAGGAAAGAGGAAGATAACAATATAGGAAAAAATTTTCATCATAAACATCTCAAATACATTATCCCTGTCTTTTGCTGGTGAAAAATTTCACATGCTGGAAAAAAACAACATTAAAAAGTAGCTCTTATGGCATTTTTTTCTGAATGTTTTGACCTACTTAGCCCAAAGCTCTGTGATTTTGATAGAAACAGCATACTGGGGAAAGAAAACCAGCTTTTTATATTCAATTCAACTCTCTTCATAGGCAATTTTTTCTTAAATTGCAGCTCCTAGATACAGACAGCTCGTGAGCATCTCTAGATTACAAAGTTCTGTATTTCACTGCTTGGTTTCATACATAAGCATCAGAGGTCAGTGGTGGCCATGTGATGTAGAAAGACCCTGTCTGGTGACAGGAGGTGGAATCACCTTCACCGGGGCTGGAGGCAGCACTCTGTTAATTGTATTCCTATTTATAGAGTTAATTTTGCTCCCATTTAGCTGTTATGGTGCTGTGTTTTGAATTTTGTATGAGAATAATGCTGGCAACACGCTGATATTCCTGGTTGTTGCTAAGTAATATTTACACCAAGTGAGGGACTTTTGAGCTTCTCATGCCCCACCAGTGAGCAGGCTGGAGGGGCACCAGGAGGGGACACAGCCAGCACAGGTGACACCAATTGGCCAAAGGGAGATTCTGTACCATTTGGTGGTTAATTTACTCAGTAAATTAACTGGGTTGAAATCTGTCCAGGGGCCACTGCTTGGGAACAGGCTGGGCATTGGTCGGAAATTGGGGAGGAATTGCACTGGGCATCACCTGTTTTGTGTCTTCTAATTCTTGTATCATTGCTGTTGTCTTTGTCATTTCCATCCTTTTCTGTGTCATCAAACTGGGTGAGTGAGTGGCTGTCAGGTGCTTTTTTACTGGTTGGGGTTGAACCATGTCAGGAGCTGGAAAATGATGAATTACAATTCAACTGTGTGGGAAAGGATAGGAGGGAGAGAGCATTCTTTACCACGACAAATGAGGGTTAGAGGTGCACTAGAAGGCGTCATGCCTGTTTTTACTGGTATATGAAATTATGCAAAAACAGAAGTTTTGGGCAACAGAATTCACTTATCCACACTTCTAAGTCAACCATCATTAACCCAAGGCATGTTTAAGGAATTGATATGGGGTAAGAATCTTCCCAAAATATTGTTTTGATGTAAACATTTTGTTTGCAGGATGAATTGGATATTGGCATCTGGCCTCAGAGGCATGGAATAGTCCAAGGCCCATTTAATTTATATGGTAGTGTAGAAGCAGTCTGTTTCCAGCTAGAAACCCACCATTCAGCAACTACTGCAGATGATCCCAACTCAGATCAGCCATGCCTAGAGCTGCTGAGAATTGTGTCACAATTGTGTCGTGAGCCACACCAATACCTGTCACCTTCATACCTTGGCTTAGCAGCTTCCCTTGCACCTTTACTCTTTTTCAGTGCCGCCAAAGACCTGACCTCACCACTACTGTATGGTAATGAAATTGCACTCTTTAACCTCCCTGAATCTTTTCAAGTCTAATTTGCAAGGCCTGGGAAATGGGTTGTGGGCTGATGGCTTTCAGTCAGCATTGCATATAGATAGTCACTTAAAAGGCTTAGCAATGTGATCACATTTGTTCAAGAGGATTGAGCTGGCATAGATATAAACACCATTTACTCTTAAAGAAGTTGGCTCCTCTGGATGAAGTTCTTAAGAATGTGGTGACTTATTATCCCTTCAATATAGAGGTCAAGCATGATTACTTTTTGCATCCATGCATTTATTTGCAGTGTAGGGCATGATCTGTCAAATGGTTTTTCATACTTCTTTCCAGCTAAGAATGCAAGAATAAACTCAAAGCTGCTAACACATCTAAGTAAACCATTAATACGGCTAATTATATAATTGCAAATCTGGGCTCTTTTGAATCCTGTTTGGATATGTGTATTGCTGATCAAGCCTCGCAGACACTAGCAAGGTCAGAGTGAGTTTCATTTCAGATGTACAAATAAGATAAGCCCGTGAGAGAAAAGGGAAAGAAGAGGTAGGAAGGAAGTCCATTAATAGCCAGTTTTTATCCGGACATCAATGAGGTTTATAATGTAGATTCACTGTTCTGTTACTGAGGTCTGAAAGTAACTTCCTAGCCTCAGTAAAGTAAACCATATTTAGCAGCAACTGTTGAAAGGTGCTTGTGCCTGGGAAGTGAACAATATTCTTTGTGAACACAGTTTCCCTGCAGTACTCTGTGTTGCAGGGTGATTCTTGTAGTGTGCTTGAAGGACTAAATCTGGTTCCTAGATTACTTCTGTAAAAAAATGAGTAGTAAAAGCCCTCTAATTCACTGTTTTGCTAGAAGGTATCATCTGAGAGTAGCTTATAGGAATTCTATTTTCTTTTAGGTTAATGCTAAACTAACTGTTACTTTTTCATAGTAAGAAAAAGAAAAATCCGGTACTGCTACTGTGCCTCCTATTTCCATTTGTGGGGCACTCAGCTATATCTTTTGCTGTTTTGCTGTCAAAATTAGATTATTTTCTCTGGTTTTAATATTAGCACCTGCTACAATTTTCTTGTGTGTATTCTGCTAAAAAACAGATTATTTGTTGCAATGTTATTTACTAATGCTGTGTAATGGGTTTGCGTGACAAGGTTTTGGTAGTGGGGGAACATAGAGGGGTGGCTTCTGGGAGAAGCTGCCAGAAGTGTTCCCCATGTCTGATGGAGTCAATGCCAGCTGGCTCCAAGACAGCCCCACCGCTGGCCAAGGCTGAGCCCATCAGCAAGGGTGATAACACCTTTAGGAAAACGTATTTTAGAAGCAATGAAGAAAGAAAAGAAAACTTCAGCAGGAGAAGGAGTGAGAATTCATGATAGAAACAGCCCTGCAGACACCAAGGGTGAAGGAGAAGGAAGGGGAGGAGGTGCTGAAGTGGCTGGAGCAGAGATTCCCCTGCAGCCCGTGGTGCAGACCATGGCAAGGCAGCTGTGCCCCTGCAGCCCATGGAGGACCTCATACTGGAAGCAGCTGGATGCCTGAATGAGTCTGTGAAACCCATCCTGGAGCAGGATTTCTGCAGGACCTGTGGCCCCATGGAGAGAAGAACCCACACTTGGAGCAGGTTTTTGCAGGATCTGTGGACCCGTGGGGAGACGAGCCCACACTGGAGCAGGTTTGCAGGCAGGACTTGTGAACCTGTGGGGGATTTGTGCTGGAGCAGTCTGTTCCTGAAGGACTGAACACCATGGAAGGGACCCACACTGGAGCAGTTTGTGAAGAACTGCAACCTGCTGGAAGAACCCCTGCTGGAGAAGTTCATGGAGAACTCTCTCCTGTGGATGAGGCCCCACACTGGAGCAGGGGAGGGATGTGAGGAGCCCTTCTGCTGAGGATGAAGGATTAGCAGAGGTAACATGATGAACTGACCATACTCCCCATTTCCTGTCCCCCTGTGCCACTGTGGGGAAGGAGAAAAAAAACCCAGTCAAAGTGAAGATAAACTTAGAGGGAAAGGAGAGGTGTGGGGAAGATATTTTAAGATTTGGTTTGATTTCTCATTATTCTGCTTGGATTTGATTGGTAATAAGTTAATTTCCCCAAGCTGAGTCTATTTTGTCTGTGTTTTGCTGAGTGATCTCTCCCCATCCTTACCTCAACCCACAAGCCTTTCTTTGTATTTTCTCTCCCCTGTCCAGCTGATGAGGGGAGTGACTAGAGCAGGTTTGGTGGGTATCTGGTGCCCAGCCAAGGTCACCCCACCACACGGTGAGGTGCTTCTAAAGGTCACACTTAACAAGTGGAGCACTGTGCCTACTGCCTACTGAACTGCATTTTAAACTAGTGGATAATTATGTCAAGAATGAGATTCCTACAATAGAAAACATATGGTTTGCTTATGCTTGAAGATTCAGAAAAAACATCATCTGAGTATGGGTATGTTTGGTAAAGGAAGTTTCCCATCCTCTCTGACTTTCTCTGTCATAGCAGTGGAAATATTTGAGTTACTGAAGCATAAAGGAGGTAGGACTGTGATTCACGCATGTATTTCTTTACTTGCATGATGCACCTTTGGTTGCAATAGCTGTAGAGGAGTAAGGTAGCTCTTGCTTGGTCTTGTGCCTTGTTTTGGGAGTGGAGTGCATTTGGGAATGAATTACTTGGAATGAAGCCCAATGCCGTGGCACTCACTGCAGACAGAGTTGTCTGCACAGACAGAGACACATCTGATATAGCTATTGGAATGGGACTGAATGCTTCTTAAATTAGACTAAAATGATCATAACAGCTTCCATTGTCAAAGGCAGCTGTTCTGTCTGTGCTCCAAAAAGAAAAAAAAAAAAAAAAAAAAAAAAAAAAAAAAAAAAAAAAAAAAAAAAAAAAAAAAAAGAGTGGAAGTAAGCATGGCTGTCAGTATGGAATATTAAGACTCTGTTTTCAGAGTTGCAGTGTCTTTAGCAGTATGGCAGCAATTTCTGAGGTGCTTGTCTTGTAAGATAATTAACTGCAAACTGCATTGAGAATCAAATCAAGAGTGAAGCCTAAAATATGAGCCAATCTGACTCTTAAACCTTAAAGTTATCAAAGCTCTGACTTATAAACAGGTATGGGGACTTCAATCTGCTGGTCAGGGTTGCAATAGACAACACCGCCCCACCACCTCCGATCAGTAAAAGGCAATTGAATGGCTTTTGTCTTGCTCAAGGTTTGTGTTTTCTAATACAATGCATTGTAGTAACTCTGATGAACAGAAAGACAGAGACAATAGTGGCAAAAACTACAGAAAAAGAATTACCATCATATCCTCTAGGATGTTGTAAAAAGACACTGCGTGCCAGAGAAGCTGTGCAGGAGCTCAGCAGTGGGATGTTTTTGCAAAGTGGAGCACACTTTGCATGTGAGGAACATGTCATGTAAGGAACATGACACACATAATTTAGACATATTTCTCTTTTTTAACATCACAAACACATTTCCTTCTAGAAACTGGTTGACTTTTGGGAGAGAGCTACAACTTTCAGGGTGTGTCAGTCAGGCAAGGGACAGAAAGAGAGGCAAGACTTATCAGAAAGTTGGGGAACCTCTAGAAGAAAATGAAGCACTTCCATTTTAATAGCTTAACAAAGAGGACAAAATGGGAGTAATTCTTGGAGTCACAAGTCCGTACCCGTGGAAGAGAAATAGCAGTACTTATCACTACTGCATGGAAACTCTTACTGAAAAAAATGTGAAGAAAACTACCTATTTTATGGGTATTAAATCAGCAATGTGTGCTCATCAGATGGAACAGTAACAAATGTCATCAGCAAGATACATTTTTGCCATTAATGTAAACTGATTGTTATCGAGATGGGAGAAATCTGTATGTAATAAATTCTGGGTGAATCCACATTGGCTGCATTGAAGAGCCTCCTGGAGATCAAGAAACCGAGAAGGTACTCAACCACATTGTTCTAAGAAAAGTCTGTTTCCTTAACACTGCAGCCTCAGGAATGGTGTTTTTCTCCCTTTGCACAGAATCATGTCAGAAAAGAGCAAAATAATTTTGACTGATTATAGTAATGCAAAATTCTGTTAGCAGTAGTGCTACCAGTGGATCATCACAGACTGAAAATTTGATTCTAATACTTAAAAATAAAATAAAACAGGTTACATTAAGAAGAATAAAGAGATTAAAATTCCAAGTCTATAGAAAACAGCTGTTTTTTAGGGGAGTTGTTCAGGGGCTATCAAATTTAGGGCTTGAGTATACATGCCCACACATACATATCTTGATACCATGCTACTTTCTTCCTATATTTTTGAAACTGTAAATAGTAAATTCATGAATGTTCACTGGAATTTGACTAATAGGAAGAGACAGTGTATGCTTTTCCAAGATTAGTCCAACTTTGGAAGCAGGTTAGTGCTGTGCATGTCTGCGGCAGGAGGTGATGATATTATATATTTTTAGAGAAAAGGTTATATTTATTTTCTTCTTCAGTCTAACTTGAATTTGGTTTCTCTAGCAAGGGACATCAAAAATATGTAGCTAGTGATCTTGTGGAAGCAGCTTTTTTCTACTTGAAAAGTCCTGCTTGAGTGGGGTTTTTAGTTGAGCTGCCCTTCAATTATAATGAAAAGAAAGGGATAATTAATATAAGCTTGCTTCATCTCCCATCCAACCACATAGCAGGTTTATTTGTTTTACCTATGTCAGTACTTATTACAACACATTCCCATTCCCTAAGCCACTGGGTTCATTTACATCTTTAGAAACATAATTAAACTTCAGTCATCCATAGCTTTCTGCCCATACTTGATACTGCCAGAAGACAGTCATTAGATTAATAATTTCAAACAAGTCTATCAGAGGGGGAAGATGACACCATTCTTGAGATGGACTTTGTCTTGAGCATGGAGACCTCTCTATGTTCAAGTGCAGCAGGGAGTGTGTGTGGGCAGGGAGGAGGATATAAAGGGTGACAAAAATGTGATTTGGAGTTTCCAGGCATGATTGTTAACTTTGCATGTCTCAGCTTTTAGATGCTGGCTGGACACTTCAGAATGGTCTAATTTTTAGAGAATATGTGGGAGGCATTCCTTAAAAATCAAGATCCTTTAATGTTCTGCAAAACAGATACTTTGAAATAGAATTACTTGGCATGATTTACAGAAAATTTGGACCACACATTTGTAGGATTTTTGCTTGTTTGTTTTTTTTCTGCATAAATACTGTGTTTAATTTCCCTCCAGCATTTCTAGAATGAATTTATTAAAATGGAATAAATACAAATATTATATATAGGTATCTAAAAAATGTGTATGCACTGTATAGCAACATGGACTGTCATTTTAAAGTAGTGTGCCACACGGAAAAGGGAATAAAATTAAATTCTCTCCCCATTACTTTAATGGATGTTTTGGAGAATATGTATTGCTTTGTTGCTCTTACTTTCTCTCTTTTTTCTTGATCTCTTTTTCCCATTTTCTTTATTCGTCTTTTTTTCTTTCTTCCTTTTGTATGTTGTGTCATTCCTTTTAATTTTCTGCCTTCTCTCTCCTTCAGCAGAGCTTTCTTTTTCTTATTCCAGCTCTCTGAATTTCTGTTCAGCTCCAGCAAAGACTCTCAGGGCTGTGTTCCTGTGTGTCCCTTCCCCTGACTCAGGCTATTCCTCTGCTTTTTAATACTCTTCCTTCTACATCTTCTTCCTGTTTTCCACAGTAATCTTCCTACTGCTTTTGCTTTCCTCTTTTCACTTATGCGTTAACACACATGAAAAATTTCTTATGGTGACAAAAAGCCAGTCTCTCCTCTAGCTGTCCCTGGCTTCTGCTCTTGGCCTCAGCAATGGATTTCTGGGGGGAAACCTCTGGCATGTTCTGTTGGAAATGATTTCTGGCAAAAAGGTGTGAAACAGTCATAGCAGAGCAGTTTGTGATTGCCATCAGGCACAGTAAAGAAGGATGTGACCAAACCAATGAGAGAAAGGGGCTCTGCAGGAAGGAGTTCCTCTGAGACCTGTCTGGCATCAAGCAGATAGAAAGGGGATGTTTAACAGAAGCAGGCAATCTCTTCTGAGACCTCTTCCACCCTTGCTCTCAATGATACAAAAATATCTTGACTGTATCCCAAAATAAAAGCTATATTGTTTATTTTTAAAGATCAGACATGTCTTAGAGACAAAAAAAAAAAAAAAAAGACTCATGTGGTTCACACAATTTAAATCAAATCATGGTTGAAGTAACTTGTTGTTTTATTAATGACATATAATTAACTGCCAATCACTGAGTTTTACACACAGGATAGTGTCGGCTATACAAAAATAAACCACAATAACACACTTCCAAAATAATAATAAACACCCATAATTTTCTAGCCACCCTTCTGAAGGAATCCTAAAGAATCCTAAGCTAATTTTGCCCTCGCCCTGCACAGTTATACATATTCTCCCGCCCAGCCCAGCCACAGCCAGTGCCAGTGGGTTGTGAGGACACTCCTCTGAGAGTGCAGGTTCCTCTAGGCACACACCCCTCGTGCTGGGGATGCTGCTCTCTACAGCCTGCCAATCCACCTGCTGTGAAACCACCCTGCCAGTTAATCTATGCCCCCTGAGGTGTGGGTTCCTAGATGTTGTACCCAGTGTTGTCAGTCCCGTGGCTGGCTGTGAGCTCTGTGGGATGGATGGGGACGCTGCTTTGTAAGGCCTGGGCAGAGGTGTCCTTGCTGGCTGGAAACTTCTGTCTCTGCCAGACCAGGTTTTGTCTGGCTCTCTGTTTCCACTTCAGCATTTTTCTCCATGTTAAAGATCTTCATGTTTCCCATTTATTGCTTTTCACGTTGATTTCTTTTTTGTATCAAAAGTCAGTGTAATTCTCTGGTTGGTTTTTAATCTGGCTGATGGCCATCTTCCTCTTTAACCCCTTTCTCAGAAGCTTCAGGATTAAGTACAAAGAATATACATCAGAACATTGTTCCACCCACACTGACCAGCTTTGCTAACAAATAGGATTAAATATCTTGGTTGGTGTCTCTGTAGTCTGTCACATCATCTTGCTCCGAGCTGGCTTTTGAGCCTGCTACATTATTCTGTGTAAACAAGCAGGTATAGAAAACTCTCGTGAACAAGTAAGCAAAAATGAATAAAACACTACCCATGAGGAATGCTTGTGAATAAGGGCTAAAAGCACCTTGGCTCTCTGGGGAAAGCCTGCAGTATTGCTCTCTAGTTTGTCAGGAAAGCCAGCCTGAGCTTTTGCAGATGAGGTCTCTATTGAATCTTACTGTGGTTTTTCAGCTCTGTAACCCATTACCCTGCCAGATATTTTTGTGTCTCTGGAAGACTTCCCAGAAGAGGACATGTGCCTGCATTTCAGTCCTTCCAGTTCATAGACTGGCATCTTAATTGAAACCCTCGTTCTATCCAAAATGTCTGTCTTAAAGGCAAATAAGGAACAGGGTGATGTTAATTACCACCAGTTACAGGCTGAAGATGAAAATATTTGTGGGAACAGGTTTGAATGAGAAGCCAACAGCAGCAGCACCTTAAAAGACACAGAGAACCATCAGACTTCTTTTGCCAAAGCTGTAACTTGGCATTAGTGAAGTGTAGCAGTCGATAAGATTGAGTTATATATATACGTATATATACATCTATATGAGCTTACGATTTTTTTAAATACTTCTGTTGGGGTGTCCTGGCAAACCTGCCAGCCCAGGGTTTGGGGGGACAGACCTGCGCCGCCCGGGGTCTCATCCCCGTGCCGGCCGTGGTAGGCAGAGAGACAAAGAGACATACTTCTACCAGCTAGGCAATTATACTAAAATCTAACTGTTGCTAAACAAACATCCTTAACTTTCAAATGTCTACTGTTCCATATTTAATATTTGCAAAGGAAGAAAATGCAAGGTCTGACCCCTGAATAGAATTCCTGCTTTATTAAAAGTGCCTGTTTAGGAACCCAACAAAACTTTCCAGAAAATAGGCATTTGGTATATATGAAGAATGACTGAAGTCAAATGAAAATGAGAAGTTTATATGCTCAGAGAAACCAGATAGAAAGCAGAATTCAGAGCTGTTATTTAGTCCCGTAGTTTCCCTGTGTTAGTACAATATGAATATCAGGAAAAATGGGAAATTTGAAAACAGAAACATATCTGAGTGGGGTGGAATTTTTTCAGGGGAAAAAAGAAGCAATCCAGTGATTCTTTGTAGTTCTCTTTGTTCTGTTAGAGGAGCAGAACAGGGAAACTTGGAAAATGCTTCGGCTGAGAAAGATGAGGATTTGTACAATGAGGGAAGTTAAACTTGAAAGATATTTTAAAAGATAGAGCTTTCTGTACATATGTAACAGAAAAGGAATCTTGCACTGGAACCCAATGACAAAACAAGTGAATTGTCAGTGCATTGCTGAAACCTGCAAAACAAGATAAAGTCAGAGGTTGTCTAGAAGCTGAAGAGATCCCCAAGAGAGGCATGGATAAAGATGTCCTAGTGACTGGAGTGGAAACTAGATGCTTTCTAAACTGAATTCTGCAGTTCACTGAAGTCTGAAACATCAGAAGTTGTCACTCAAAAGGGAGAACTGGGGCTGCTGAGATAGGATCTAGTCATCCTTGAAAGGAACAGGGCCAGCCAACTAAAGGAATGAAGACGTGTTTGAATTGGATCAGCTGTGCAACCAGCAGCAGAGGCAGTGAGCAAATGTTGACAAATTCCATATGTTCAGCTTTTCAGGTAAGGTAGCTTCATCCTAGAATCTGGACAGGAATGACAACTGATGAATTTCAAAATGTTTTTGAGAGAGTGAATTAGGCTGATTTTAAAGAGTTTGCTGGCATTCTTCTGTGTTTTTTTTATTTTTTTCCCATCAGTCACAACTGTCAGCAAAATTGTGGATTAAATTCCTAGAAAATAAATAAATAATTGTCCTAGTGGAAGATTAATGGCTGGCTGTATGGTAGGGAAAGGAGGACCTCTGATCTGGAAAGAATCCACACATGTGCAATGTAGAATGCTTATGTACCACAGGGCAGTCCTGTATTTATTTAATATATGTTACATCTGTGAAATTAATTAGGTGGATAACTTTAAACATTTAAATGCCAAGAAATGTCATTATAATTATGAAATTAACTATTTCATTGAAAATAACAGGGGAAACCTCAAGAAAAATGGTTATTTTTTTTTAAACTTTTCCTCAAAACATAGCTAGTTTGTAATTGCCTCCATTTATTTCATATGAACGCATTTATTTCCATACATATATGCACAGATACAGACACATACATATAAATGATACCTCAAAATCATCTCTATCCAAATTGATGAACTTCTTGAGTAGAGAAGGGGTAATTTGTCCACACCAGAACATGCTGCCTCGGTGTAGAAAAATGTATCAGGCATTTAGACAGAAGGGGTTTTACTGCAAGAGTGCTTGGCTGCTTTTCTGCCATAATGACCAGAGATAGCTGACCATCTCCGCAGCACGTCCCACACCTTTTCATCAGAGGTTAACAAAGGGATTGACTGATACCCTGATTTCTAATAGGGATGGGGGAAACGACTCATGTCTGTTAGCTCCACAGGGCATTTCTGGTTCTGTAAACTGGTCTGAAGGCATGGAAGTATCCCAGATAATGGCACATTAGTATGGCACAGTGCACAAGCTAACGAGCCTTGCCTCTTGGGGGAATCATTAGGCTGAGGGCAGTGCTATTTTGACATGAGTACTTTGCTCCCAGTGTCATAGTTAACTCAGTGATGCTGCCTTGGTGGGAGGGGGTGAAGTCTCTGAACCATCCTATATTGCTACATGGAGTGCACTGGCTTGCAGTACCTCTAGCTCTGATGCTTAGGTAATCTAAATTAGGTTAAATTAAATTTTTACCAAATTAAGTTAAATTGCTTCTGAAATTGTCTGTTATATATTGGATCCAGTATCTAGTCAAGTCAATGGGTTGTTCCATGGACTTTTCTGGGTTTTTTATCAGTATTCAGACACCTCATGTAGGAAAAATAACCACAAAGTGGGGGAAGGAGGAGAAGGAAATGTAGACCAGCCCCTGGCTTGGCACATTAGGAAATTTAGACAGATACTGCAATAAGAACACGCTGTCTTATCTTCAAAGGCAAAACAGAGTCAAGGCTCAGTTATGACAATCTATGCAGAGAGAGCTGCAGGGCTAGTTAGATGATGAGAGACTGATTTTTGTGAAGAGAGATACACCAGCTGACAAGAACACAGAATCATTTTAGAGAGGAGTGCAAAATGTGCTGGTGTTTTCAGACGTTTCCCTCTAGCTATACAGAGACAGGAAGGACGTCCTACAGAAAAGGATGTTGGCTTTAGTTCTCAAGAGATCCCACCTGAATTTCTTGCTCTGCCACAAACTTTTTGCAAAAACTTGAGCAAATCTCTTTTTGTTAAATCCACAAAGGTTGTTTTTCCAAGTGCCAGTTTCAGTCCCTTGCTTGCATTGATCTCCAAGCCATAATGTTTTTTTTCAGTGGGTGCTGGGCACTTTCTGAAGAGCACAGTAGCTGAGGACCCTACATGGATTAGCTTTTCAGTTTTCTTTTGTTTCAATACCTCCTCAGTAAGAAAGGGAAGGACGTGCTGAGAAGCTGCCCTGTTATCCAGGCTAGCTTTAAACATGGAAGTTCTGGAGAATGGTTGCAATGCTCTGCTTTTTGGTC
>VZTI01002188.1:900872-948561 GCA_013397865.1 Struthidea cinerea | reverse complement strand
TTTTTTTTTTTTTTTTTTTTTTTTTTTTTTAAGGAGGGTTTAGTGCAAAGTTTTTTCCAGTTGCTGTCTTTTCCATGTTGCAGCAGCAACACGGTTATGGAGCAATGATAATAAGTGCATTGAAAGAGTGTGAGACTACATTGGTAGTGGGGGTAAGCAGCTGCTTTTCCACCTAGAAGTGGTAAAAGCACTGAGACTGTAGAGGGCCAGAACTACATAACTTCTGAATAACTGAGTTTCAAGGGTATTCTGTGTTGCACAGCACAGTGTCACAGCCTGCCTAGCCAGGCTGCCTCATTCTGAGGGGGTGCAGCTGTTTCAGCATACTAACAAGCCCTGTTGTGAGTGCTACACTAATGAGGCTACAAAGATGTTTAGAACTGGCTTTACTCATTGAAAGCCAGCCTGGACTCACTGTCATGGGCAGAGGTATACATGGAGATGCTCAGAGGTACGCACGATGTGCAGATCAGCGTCGGACCTGGGCTCAGCAGATTCCTGATGGCTTAAGGAAACATTTCATTACTTTGAAGCAATTATATTTTGGTTGGACAACTGATCTCTAAACCCTCATTGCAAGGCTCCTACATCGACTAAAGGGTCAAGGAACTGCTTTGTAAATAGAGGCAGACAGGTCCTCAGCTGTGTAAATCAGTGCGGCTCCCTTTAAATCAATGAAACTATTCTAGTACTCTCAAGGTGAGGATCTGACTCAAAGACTAATGAAAGAGAGGTGACACCAAGAATGAGATTTTTCTAAAGCTCTCAACATTAGTCTGACTCTGTGCCCGTTTCCTCTGAAAGTAAATGACTTATTAAATTCAGTGGGAGCAGGTGCCAAGCTGAAGGCTGAGAAATCCCATCCCTCAGACCAAGAGTGCCACAGATTGCACTCTGGTGAGAGGTGACTGACTGTGAGGGCTGAGCAGTTTGGTGCAGTACTTTTTGGTCAGCAGTGAAAAAGATGAAAAGCTCTGGCCCACTGAAAAATCACGAGAGGAAAGCCAAAACAGACAGGATAACCAGAAAGCAGCGTATTTCCACCGCACCCCCAAGTACTGAAACAGACAAGCTGCAAAACCTTAGATTCTCCCAGGACTCCAAGATGTAGAGTCTAGCCAATCTCAGAGTAGCTTTTTGGATAAATGTTTCCATGAGGATTTCAGGAACTGTTTGAGGCCAAGCTGTTCTGAGTTGTTGTTGCCATATGCCTAAAAGCATGTGAGTAGGGGGAGTGAGGGCTTGTTTTGAGGAGGGCAGTGGGATGGTGTCACTGAAATGCTTAGGTTTTTTGCTGATCCGTAGAGGAATCAGAAAATATTGGATTAATTGACCTTCACTGTCCTTGCTGTATTGGACCTCATGGCCAACAGATGCCAGTACAACATAAATAACTCAAAGAATTTAATTAAAGAACAAATGTCAAGCAAAGGGGCCAAAAATAGTACTTAAGCAACTTTCCTCTCAGACAAGCTTTTGTGTAATGATACAAAAAAAGAAATTTAAGTTCATACATTAACTTCTAATGGAGCAGGGAATGGGTTAATATAACTGGAGAAGATAAATGTCAGGATAATTTTTTAAGTGCTTTATCTGCTAATAGCACTGAGCCCAAAACAGCACTGATGTGTTAATGTAACTTGATCAAGCTGATTATATAGCAGCATAAAGACATTTTTCTTATCTGCTGGCCTCATCATCATTCATTTTCAGTGTGTTTGAACTGACTACACTACACATCAGTAGTTATGTTCCATATGCAGTAAAATTACCACATTACATGTTTGCAATGATATATGTATATATATTTGCTTCCTGAGGACAGGAAGCTTTCCATCATTCTTTGGCTGTGCAAGTTCTGTCACTGTGAAAAGAGTTTCACACAGGAAACGTTTCATTTATCACGACTATCCTTTTTGAATCAAATAGATATGGTTAATTCAGGAACAAGTAGATTCTTGACAAGAACATGAGGATATCCCTCAGTAACAGTCACTTACCTCAGCTGGCTTCAAAACAGACTTCCTGAAAGAATAAGGCTTCATTTTTCAGACTAAGGGTCTCAAAATGTAGATCTTAGATAATCTTGACCCATGGTTCACAGGCAACGTGCTGTCTGTAGGACCTTCTCCATTACCCACAACCCTAGGGAATATAAATGTTCAAACTTAATCTGGCAGGGAGAGAGAAATACCATATTGTCTGCAAAATGTTGCTGTGTTGTGGCTGGTGTGCCAGAAATGGGAACAGGATCCCTGTGGAGGTGGGCTAAGGCAGGGTATAGCTTTTAGCTCTACTGTGGAAGCAGCTCCCCAGCTGTCTGGGGTTCTCTGCTGCACAGACAATCGTGCTGGTGCAGACAGCGATTTAGGAGGCCCTCCTTAAATGCTATAATTTAGGGGAGCACACTGTGTGAGCTGTATTTAATAGAAAGCAGATGAATCCCTGCTTTCAACCGTACAATCCAGCTCAGGTTACTGCTTGAAGATTTAAGTATTGCCTCTATATGTAATTTTTTTTATAACACCTCTGTTTTCATCAATACTAAAATTTTAAAAGGGAAGAGAAAAAGGAAAAATCATTAAAAAGTTAGGAGATAAACAGAAAGTACCATTTGGGGTAGGAAACTTTTAGTGTTACCATTCATATCAGAACACATGCAGTGCCACTTCCTTGTAATTATCAAAAAACAGAAAATGTAGGTATGGGGGAAAATATAAAACTGAAAGTACACATGATGAGAGAAATAATATCTAAATTATTATTATTATTGCAATTTCTCTTTTGGTATCCTTCTCACAACAGAGAGCATAATTTTCACTGTTTTTTAAAGTTTGACTAATTGTTTTGTTTGTTTTGTTCAGATTCAGGAGAAGCTCGGTAATTCCAATACCCTGGCATGGCCCACCAACAGTAGCCCCAAAATGGAAAAGCAGCTTATTATGAGATGTTATCTTCACACCAAGAGCCATTTTGGGGTAGTAAATAGCAGTTTGTGGAATAAAGCAATTGAAAATATGCAAATACACTCAGCAAACAGATAGTGTTTAGAATGAGCTGTATTCCCTTTTCAGAGCTCTAGCTCAAAATATTTGATTCAAATGTTCACTTTGAAGTTTTTTCTCCCCTAATCCCTTAGTAAGCTATAGTGGTCTTGAAGGTTATCTGTCGCCTCAGCTTGAACATAGGCTTTCATTTCTCGAGTGTGATCTTACTTGCAATTAGACCATATAAAATACCAGATATTCTGTTCTATTAAAATAGGGGGAAAAAAAAAAAGAAAGAAAAACCCCACAGTTCTGCACACAGCAGTTTTTGGATTCAGGAAATTGTACTCTTATAGCACCAATAAGCCAATGGGGTGTTTCTGCAAGAAATTATAAAGGAAAATATGCCTGTTTATGATGAACTCAACTTGTTCATGGGAGGTTATTTTTATTAGAAAAATGGAAAGATTCAAACATCATTTCAGATTTGAAAAGGTTGCTCCCAGTGAAAGATAAGTCCAGCAAAACCCAGACAGATTTGCCAACTGGAATTTTTAAATATTCATTCCTATTCCTTTATCCTATTCTGTTAATGGGACAGAAGTTTGTCTGTGCTCAGTAATTATAATGGGACTGAGTTATGCAGGGACCAGAAACTAAAGAGAAGGGGATTTGTGGTCAGTATTGGCTTGGGATAGAAGAGCTGTACCTTGCTTTCTTCTTTTTAGAGATGACCACTATGATACCCAAGATTTCAATGTTGAAAAGTGTATGGAAAGGCTGAAATAATGGTCTTGATCTGAAGGAGTGACTGCAGGCCCTGGCTTGGCAGTGCCTGTATCCATGTGTGGGAATGTGCTGTATGCTGGGTTATGTTTCTGAGTCAGAGAGGCCTTGAAGACGACACCAATTCCCCTAGTGTGGGGCAGTGAGAACAGGTCAGGCACGGTCCTTGTCCCTTTGGGGAAATTGCCAAGAAATGATTTTAGCTGAAGCTTGTTGCCTTGTGCCTTCTGGCCATTTACATGGCACATGGGTTTACCTCTGAATGCTGGATGTGCTGCTTGCACACCTTGTCTCTACTCAGTGCTGTCACAGTGCTCCTAATGCCATCTTCAGAGCCAAGCTGCCCACCCGCCAGGCCCAGACCAGCCCTCAACATGGAGTTAGTCGGGAGAGCACAGCCCAGGATGTGTGCAGTGCCCCCTGGGCCTGCCAGCCTTTCCAGAAACTGTTCTGGGTACCCCTGCTTTCCCAGTGACTCCTTTCCTGTGAATCCCCCGAACAACGCTGCCGCAGTGGGCCAATCCCTGTCCCAATACCAGACTGCAGCTGCTCCCTGTCACCCCATGTCCCTGGGCTCCAGTTTGCTCACATGCAGCATGTCCTTGACATGACACCACAGCCCAACAAGGGCATCTAAATCCTCTTGCTAAGAGAGCTGACTATAATAATCCCACAAGCTGGAAGCTGATTCTTTCTCTTCTTTCCTGACAATATCAAGCCCTGGTTCCCTGGGTTTGCGCTCACACTGCAGGAGCAGCATCTGTGGCCATCAGCTCCTAAGGTGTGAGTCCTCCCCAGATTACCTCTCTCACATGTGATGAATCAGTGGCCTTGCAGCCCTGCTAGGCCCTGGTTCCTGTTCCCACTCTTAGCTATTCACGCACAGCATCCTCCACCCTGGCCAAGGATGCTGTTGGCCGGTTTCTCATCCAAGGCTGTCAGGTGGCCCCTGCATGGCTTACAGCCACACACAGTGTCACCCATCGAGCACCAGACCTCCTGCCAGCTACTGCCACACACGTGCATTTAGCACACAAGGCTTTTGCACATCAGCCATCGCTAAAACTTGCTCAGATGCTCTCTCCTCTCTGACTGACTTCCTCAGCCATCTCAGTATTCCTTCCAGTCCTGACTGGAAGCTGCGCTGTAGCATTTTGAACAGGTAATGGTCCTGCCCATATCCTCTGTGCACAAGCGCACAGGCAGAGAATGATCCACGGACATTTTAACTCAGAAAATATGAGAGGAGGGGTGAGAGGAAAGGAAAGAAAGAGAGATGGAGTGGGGCAGAGAAGAAAAGCAAGGCAGGCAGAGGGAAAGAGGAAGAGATAAAGGGAGGAAGTATGAGAAACACCATGACATGCACATAAGCCCAGAATTTTCTGGAGGGACCTAAGGGACCAGTACTGCAGAGGATGAAATGTCACTCTGTCAGAGAACGTATTTGTGGACATTATTATTTTTGCACTGACATTCTGGTAGAGAGAAAAAGACCATCTATCTATTGGTACTCACCAGTAGAGAAAGTTTTAAGAGTACTAGTTCCTTCTATGCTGTCTTCTGTGTAAGTTTGAGATTTGGTTGATTCTTTTTTTTTTTTACCTTTCAGGAAAAGACACACTCTCCCCTCCTGTTAGTTCATCTGCCTTGTAATTTTTAACAGCCAGGGGAATTACTGCAGCACCCAAGATTCAATATGGTGTCTATTTTGCAGACTCTTCATAGTAGCTACATAACCTCACCGCAGAACTGGGTTCATAGGCCTGAACAGAAACAGAATATAAACTGTCTTCATATACATGAAGATATTATGACAGAATAAAAATAGCTGTTTGATGCTAAAATACAAGTCTACTGTTTCTCTAGTGGACTTTAAAAAGCAAGCTCTGATTATAAAGAGAGCAAGTAGTTTCACATACAGCAATGTTTTTTGAAAAAGCTACTATTTTAGCATGAAAGACTTTCAGAGGAATTTTTTTTACTGTGATTGGCACAACTCTGTTGCCTTTTACTGATAATGTTCACCACAGAAGCCAACCAGAAGTCCAGAATATTTTCTTTCCTAGGCTGAAGAGATATAGACAAATGCACCAATTGCATATGCCAACAAAATACTGTATTCTGTGGCTGTCAAAACTGGATCAATTATACTCAATATTCTTTTCTACTGATCAGTTCCTAGGACGCAAACATCCATACGCCACTTAAGGATACATTATTTGAAAATGGAATTAGCAGTTCTCAGTCAGAGCCACAAAAATAGGATACTTATCAGAAACCATGCTTGTAACTCACATGATTCAGGAGAAGCAAATGTGGAAATACATCTTCATAAAAAATTCACACAGTCACAAATTGTGCCATCTATTTCTGTACACTACATTTTTGTTACTCCTGGAGAGAGAAGGTCTTTTTATTTAAAATAATTGTTGTTGGTTTTTCAAAAGACATAAAGTATTCATCTTTTCCCCTCTCCTGCTGCCTTCTAGAAGTAGTAAAAGAGCTGAAATTAATTAAGTTCTGACCTCATGTCAGCTTTGTGTATCATCATTAACAGAAAACAACATCCTTAAGGTCTCAGATCTGCACAATTAAAGCCAGAAATCTGTGGAAAAAAACAAGATTAAAAAGAAAGTGTTGGGAGAGAGAGTTCAAAAGTTGAATCTCCCTTGCATGGGGAGATGCAGTCACTGAAACGTTCACCTAAGGTACCCAGGTGCATTTACATAAATCCCTTTGTTCTCCTGTGCAATTACCTTTCCATTTGTCTCCATGGAGTTTCCTGTCTCTAAATCCTGTATGCTTTTCTCATTTATTTCACACTTACATGTTACAGCCCAGACACTCTCAGAAACAAATATCCCTTTGGATAACAGATCCTAAATAATCAGGATGCGTCCTGGATTCAGCCCTGGTGTATGCAAAACAGCCCAGAGTTCTCCTATAGCATCTGTTGTTGGCTGCGAGAAAAAAACACATGCCAGTCAGGACACAGTTTGCTCTGACTTACTCTCCTAAAAACCCTGGTGTGTGACGATCTGCTGACTGATTTCACTACATTATGCTGATTTTGGAGCTGCATCAGTCTAGTAAGTCCGGAAAGATTGATTCTGCATTTTGCTACTCAGTGACTTACGCCCGGGTTGTTCATTCTAATACTCTCAACCTCTAAGAAATAAAGCCTTTGCTTATTCACTTTGCAAGTTTGGTAGTTTCCAAACATATGGGTTTTGTCTTTAATGCCATCTTTCTTATCTCTTCATATTTAAAAATTTGATATAATTTTTGGGTTGTGCAGCTCAAAAAGTAACCAGGTACACTAGTTTCAAAAATCAGTATAACATTTTTTGCTCAAAATGAAGTCCTTTTCCATTTCCACTTTGCCCTTGAGAATAAGTTCAAGTAAAATGCTATATTAAAACCAAAAAGATGGACTATTTTGTTCTTCAGTTTTATCACAAAAGAGGAAAAAAGCAAAATTAATTAAAGCAAACCTTGATTTTTTGTTAAGAACAGTTAATTGGAAAAAAAACGATTTAAAGTGTTTTGATGTCTTCACTGTTTTTTTGATTATTTCTCTGAGCTCATCTTTATTAGTCCTTGGTACAGTCCCCCTTTCTACTGATTTCTGTCAAAACCTCCATTGTTCTCTCTGAATGGTGCTTAAGGCATCATCTTTATTTTTACTGGGTTTTTTCCTACCATATTTACTTTGACTTTGACTTCTTTTTGTCTTACAGCACCTTTCTTCCATACTTCTTTTATACTAATAAATTGGTTTTTTGTTGTTGAGTCTTCTTCCTGCATACCATATTTCGATTTGAATTCCTCAGTCCTACTGGCATGTTTTAAATGAATACTTGGTCAATTAAATGAATACTTACAAATGTATTAGCTCAGGGGTGTTAATTCAAAAGATCTTTAATGAGAGAGAACAAGAACTCATCCTTTAAAGTAACAATCTAGGTGCACCTTTCAGTCAGCTGTGTTTTAAAAAAATCTGCCAGCTTGCCTTTTCATTGAAATTGTGAATGATCTCATCTGTTTCTGCACTGTCCCTGTGTTGAAGCTGGATAGCCTTTTTCAGAGCCCTGATCCAAAGGACTTTTGAATGTTCTCATTTAGGATCATTCCTCTAGTTCACTTTTTTCTCCACTGATGCAAATTCCCTTAACTTCCTGCCCATCGTCATTTTCCCAGCTCTCTCAAAGGCACATTGGGTGCTACTGTCTTGTCTCCTAACACAAAATCTAAAGATAAAATTGTGATTCTGGTTTTCTTTCTCAGAAATCTTCTTTAGTCTCCAGAACTGGTTTCTATTTCATTGCTCTAATTCCTTCCAGCTGAAGTCTTATCTTATCCTTGTCTATCAGAGCTCAAATAACCTTAGCCTGGTGTTCTGAGTATGTAGTTCAGGGGGCCTCAACCAGACCCTGTTTCTTCAATAATTTAAGACAATGTTCATTCCCTTCACTGCCCTATACAGATTCCCTTGCCTGTATATGTACTCTTATCTTTCCTTCTTAACTTCTATATTCTCTGTCATTAAACCTTTTTTAATTTTTTCTCCTCTATCTCCTGAATTCCTTTCAGCTGTAGTTGTACCCAACTCTGTATTCAAAATCTCATTTCTGTTTTGCAAGACTTGCTAATGCCAATCTATTTCTGTAAAAGTATATTCCCTTGTTATGGGACTGATTTTGTCTCCCTTGGTAGTATTACTTTATGCAATAAGTAGTTTTTACTGAAATCTGCAGAGCTTCTCTCCAGCACGGGTGGCTGCATCTGACCCTCCATGACATTCTGTCCAGTATGTGGTCATGCTAGAAACAAAGTCAGTCTGCTAGAAGATTATTTGCTGGATCAGCCAGGGTGGTTGGTTTTAGGTTTTATTTTTTCCTTTTTTTTTTTTTTCCTGAACTGTATTCTCTGTTTCCAATAAAAATTATCTAGAACTGAGACCTATTTCATAGAAACATAGATTGGCCTGAGGCAGGGACACTTCACTAGACCAGGTTTCTCCATCCAACCTGGCTTTAAATGCTTCCAGGGATGCAGCATCCACAACGTCTGGGCAACCAGTTCCAGGGCCTCACCATCTTCACAGTAAAGAATTTTTTCCTAATATCTAACTTAAACCTGCCCTCTTTCGGTCTGAAGCTATTTCCCCTTGCCCTGTCACTACATAGTCTTGTAAATGGTCTCTCTCCCTGTGTCTTAAAAGTCCAAAAGGACATTGTTCATGCTTAAAAAATACAGTTACTACCAGTAAAATGTAGCATTAATAGCAAAGGTTACAGGGAAAAAAAAAAAAAAAGGAAAAAAAATGTTCCATAAAAAGGTTGCAATGAGGACATACAAAGACTGTCAACTGCTTCAATTGAAATGCATCCTGTCATTCTGGAAAAGTAACCCGACAAACAAAGGCAGAGCAACAAATTACTGAACTCCTAGTTCACTTTTACTTGCCCTAATCCTGTTTCCAAATAGCAGCAAAAAGCTGGCAAGTTTTGCACAGAATTACAGGGAAAGAAGCCTAGAGGTACAGCAGTGTGGGAAATGTCAACTGTTGTCTCTCAGCCATTTGGGGCCTCACTTTATTTTCAGCTGGCTGCCAATTCTAGCTGACATTGCTGCTTTCTGGAAGGGAAAAGCAAAGCTGCTCTTTTTGTTATCACTGTTGTTCAAGCCACTAAAATAGGACTAGCTACAGCTTTTGCTGTTGTTCTGTTTAACAGAGGGCTTGAAAACAGTATGTTTACAAAGTCTGTAGAAGCCATTGAAATAGTATTTCCCTGGTAACTTTCATTAACGTTGTCTTAGTATTTCTCCTGCTGGTACTTGTTTGGTTGTTTTTTTTCTCCCCAGTAGGTTATTGAACAAGAGAATTATTTCCAAAACAGTAAAGAGGGGCTTCTGACTCACCCTTTGCTCTTTCCAGACATCTAAGTCAAGAGCACAAAAGTGACAATAAATTTCCACTCTTGAAATTTATCCGTAAAGGATATGTGAAATCTGTATTCCAGGTGTTTAAGAAAAGACTGGATGTGACACTCAGTGCCATGGTCTGGTTGACAAGGTGGTGTTAGGTCATAGGGTGGACCCAATGATCTCAAAGGTCTTTTCCAACCTAAATGATCTGGTGATTCTGTGAAGACCATGCAAATACAAAGGGAATTAAGGATGCCCTTCATGGGCAAGGGGACAGGTTTGGATCCAGTGTTTCAGGTCAGCAAGAACCATTTTCTCATGTATGCTGGCAAACCAACCCTTACTAGGTATTAATTTTCACCTTACTGCGCAGGTCTCAACTCAAGTTTAGAGTTCACTAAAATACAAAAATATAAAGAAGCTATCTAGTCCTGATTTGAAAACATTCACTGTTTTCCTTTGTAATTCCCTTTAGTGGGTTAACCATATTTTTTATCTAAAATAAAAGTTTGATTTTTATCTCAAATTGTCTGGTTCCTCTTTCCAAATATTGTATCTATGTCTGTCCTTGCTTTAAAAAGAAAGATACTGTTCTAGCACCTTGCATTTTCTTCCTGTGAAGATATTTTTATGCTGGCGTCAAGTCAGCTGTCAGTCTATTTTTCTGATAAAATAAACAGACTGAACTTCCTACTTCTGCTACTGTAAAATATTTTCTCCAGTCATGAAGGAATTTATCTGGCATTTCCCTACCCTCCCACACCTCTAGTGTTTAAAATAGATTCAAACGCATCTCTTAAAAGTGTATGCAGTTTTCTAATATCAGCATAATGAATGAAACAGAGGTAAATAATTTCTCCACGTGCAGTCTCCATGCCCTAGCATGTAAAGCATGAGAAAAGCACCAGCATTTCTTACCCCGGTGTGGTGTTCACCGTGGCTTGTCCAACATAACTCACAAAATTATCTTTGAGTCGCTGCATTCTAGGACGCAGCTCCCAAGATACAGTGCTGATAGGGCCTCTGTCTCTTCTCTCCAGATGTTTCTTCATTGATTCCTTTCACTGCAACAACTGTATTTTGTTTGAATGGACCCAGGACACCAAGTAACCAGGACACTCAGTTTATTCTGCCTGATTCTTTTGTCACTCTCATTACTTCTTCTTTGTCATATCCTCAAGTTTTATCAACCACTTCTCTTGGAAGCCTGTTCAAGTACTTGGCCAACCTCTCAGTAAATAATGCTTCCTAATGTTCAGTCTAAACTTTGCCTGATGCAGATTTGAATTTTTCCCACCCAATCCCATCACTGGATATCAAGGAGAACAGATCAGCATCTCCCTCTCCACTCCCCTTCCTCAGGAAGCTGTAGAGAGCAATGAGGTCACCTACCAGACTCCTTGATAATAACAACGCCACAAAAGTTATTTCTGTGCTGCATGAGCTTCTCCAGCTCTGAGTGTGTGACCAAAGGAAAAAGAGTGTGTGACTGGGCATCTTCTTCCTCTACTTGCCCTGGAGTAACCAGAGGGAGGAACCAGAAGCTGGCATCAATTTTGTGACAGAAGATAAACTAGAATAAAAAACACTGATTCAGGGAAAGAAATTCAAATGTCTCTTCTGATACATCACCTTCCAGTTTTCCCTATCCAGCTCTACCTGGGTGCACTTGAAAACCAGGACATAAAACTGTAGAAAGAAATGCCATCTCCTGGAATTTGTGACTTCTTAATTCGCTCCTGTTCAGTCTGAAAATCACTAACTCTATTCAAATGTTAATTCTTCAAATTGTACTTCATTCTACCCATCATACGGGTGCAGTTATCCACTATCAAAAGTAAAAGAGGGGCTGGAAAACGCTTCCCAAAGCAGTTAGTGCAGATGATACTAATTAAGGAATTGAAAACTTGCAGGGACATCAGTAAGTTCCCAGATTAGTTCATCCACTTGTCAGAAGAGAAAAGCTTCATAAAGCAAAAGGGAAACTGCTATTTCTTTCTTCTAGAAAATCTGCCTGCATCTATATAACAAAATGAAGCACTTTCACGAACATTTCCAGTGAACCAAGTCAAGAACTCTGTTTACAGTTTAATTTATGGTTAGAGCTGTAGCAAATACAGGGATATTCTCTAGGTTGCAGGAAGAATGAGAAAACTCAGCTGCTGGGAAGAAATACACTGTGAACGTATAACAGAGTAATACAGTTGTCCTCCTACACAAGCTGTGGTTTTGTCAGGTAGTTCCCATCTTCAGGCATCCATCTTAATTCTGCTTTGAGCTCTTGCCTTCTGGGCATGTGTTATTCTCCTAAGATTTTGTGAGTAAGGAAAAGGGGAAATTTCTTTGCTGCTCAGAGAATAATTATCCTCAGAGAATGGCTAACAGCCGCAAATATACTGCAAATGTGGAAGACAGAAAACTAAACTGAAGTGCAATACAGTTAGCTGAATGAACCCAGAGAATCTCTAGAGATCTTTGTAAATAGGATATTCTTCTTGGAAGTAATTTGGCTGGTGTTCCTAATCATGCACTGTAAAAATACTCTGCTTTTCTTTTTTTTTTTTTTCTTTTAATCCTCATCTGTAAACATAGTTCTGGACTTGGTGCACTGCTTCCAACTGCATTTTCTATGCTTCTTTGGTATGTTGCTCTTGCTGGATTTTCAGTTTGTCATGTTATATTCCAGTCAGTCCGTTTCTACCTAATGGCATTAAAACTGTCTAAAAGCTCAGAACCTGGTAGCTTTCTCCCCCTTCTGCATTAGATTCAGGTGTTTAAGCTTTCCATTTCTGTGCACAAATCTGTACATAACTCCACATCCACAAATATTTTTCCTCAACTCCTTTTTTGCCATTAGTGAGAAAGCCTACTCAGAAAAGAGTCAGGACTAGAAATAGAATCTCTGTGAAACAAAAATTGCAATGTGTCAACTCCCCAGAAGCCTTTTTATTTTATTTAGGAAACATAAAATTAATAAAAAAATTCTTGGAAACTAACCATTTGCTTGCTCTCCTCCTGAGGAGATTTTCTGCTAAGTGCTGACAAAAGCAAACCCCTTCTTTTCCGCCAAATTGGAGAGAAGAAAAGAGAAAAGGAAGGATGACCAGTAAGGATGTAAGAACTACTCTTTTACCCTTCCTTTCTAAACTTTCCTTCCAAATGGCTTTTGCAGCTGCTGCAGCGTTGTTGGCACTAACAATGCACACTGAAGTGTGCTTATTCCACTGGCTTTGCTGCTTTGCATCTGAGCTGCCGCTTGCTCTCTCCTAGACTAAAAACTCCTGCAAGTGCAGTCTCTTTTTCTTCCCAGTGTTACATACACTTGGGAGTGCATTCCCAGCGCTTAATAAATAAACTGAATGAGCCACTGCTTGTTGTGGTCACCAGCCACATGAGAACGAGGTAAATCTGTGGATGTGATGTCTGGCTTCTCTCACCTTGGTTTTCAGAATCATCCAGTTGCACTGCTGCATGTCATGAGCTTGGTTTTTCTTTGGCTCATATGCAAAAGCCTTAGAATTATGCCACTGCCCTGTATGCAGATATTGTATTGTGCGTGTGCATACGCACACCTCCTAATTTAAATAAGTGATATGAAGATGCTTTGTGGTACTCAACGTCTCACTGAGACTTTTGAGCAGCCAAAGGACATGAATAGATAGATACCTGCTGGGCAGTCTATAGAGACTGGATAAAGGTGGATTTGAAAGGAAGACAAATACTGACATTCAGCGGTTCAAACAGCCCAAGGCACATTACACTGAAAGGAATCATTATACAGAGCAAATTTCCATTGTTATTATTATTTTTCCCTTTTAGTCAGAGTGTCACCTTCCAAAAATCTGATTTGTTGACTTTAATGGCTGAAATTTTAATGTGACTGGAGCCACCAGAGTAAAAGTTTGCACTCAGGTCCATCCTAAGCACATATTTAATTAATAACTAGAATTGTCATAAAAAACCCCCAACCAACCAAACAAAAAGGCTTCAGACTCTGTGTAAAGAGTGTCATATTTTGTCACATGATAACGTCACCAGGAGGTGGGTGGGCCCTGTGACCTGAAGTGTACCTAGAGTTTTATCAAAGTTCAGAGAATATTTTTAGTGATATGGAGCTTCTTTTCTGTTCCCTCTGATTCTGAGATTGCTCGCTTAAACTGTTGAGCTGTTTGTTCTGCCAGGGTCTTCATGGATGCTCTAAATTTCGCTGGTGTAGAAGCGGCACAAAAGGAGGCTGTGCTGGCCAGGCTGAGAATCAAGGTTCAGTGTTAATCTCCACCCCACTAGATTATTTGTCTCATCGCAATACAGCTTTATTATCCAAATGGGGGAAGAAGCACTTTCTATACCTCTCACAATAAATAGATCAATATATGAGAAATACTGGTAAAAAAAAAAATTGTATAAGTGTCCTGGATTTACAAAGGTGTCCAAGATTTCAGCGTGATCCTCAGGGTGATCCCTGGCCATCCCTGAATGCTTTTACCCCAGAAAGTAATGTGGTATGGTTACAGAGTAAGTGCTGCCCCAGGTATGCTGGATAATCTTCTAGTTTACAGGGAAGTCAAATATGAGTCTGTTTTACCCCAAACAAGCAATTTAAGTGTGGCCCAGCATGTGGCACATGCTGATTCTTAATACATGAAGCATACATTTTCAAGGTGAATATAAAAGAATGCCTCCTCTAAATATACATCTTAATCACAATCCTAGAGCTCTTTTAAGGAATTAAACCCTCTTAAGAAAAATAACATCCCGTAACAAATTATTTTAAGAAATTAAAATGAATTAATTTCAAAAGGCAATTAAAAGCAAATACAGTAGAAGGAGAATAATGTGTGCTAATGACTGGGATATCCATGGCAAATTACTGAGTTTCACAAATTGCTCAGTGAATAAGCAAAACAAATCCAGCCCAAGAATAATGCATCATAAAATGTCCAGCATTTTGTTTTTCCAGATGCAATTTAGTTTTAATTATGATATAGTAAAGCAATGAAGGGGCCACCCAGGGGGAAAATGCTTCTAAATGCATGAGAGACCTATGGCCCAAATGCTGTAATCTCAATGTAAAATCCCAGCCAATAAACATCTCTTTGAGCTACTTAATTGTTTTTTGGTATTTTCGATAATAATGTAGGGGGCAATAGAAGTGCTAAATTACTGATATTAATCGTAAGGTATAAATGGATGAGTCTAAAAGAGCAAGGACTATGAATGCTACAGAAGCAGAGGTCAGCTTTTAAAATGAAGTATCACTGCCTATGTGCTTGTAAGTTCCCCCTCACCATTTTAGCTGAGTATTCCACAATCCTTGATGCATTCTCTCCTCTCATCATTTTGAAGTAGGGAATTTTTCCATTTCACAACTGTGAAATAATACTGTAGAATAGATTAAGGAGGTCACATACAGAGTCTGCTGATGAAGTGGGAATTGACCTGAATCTTCTGAGTCTAGTGAGTTACCTGTTAGAACAGGCTTTCATCTGGTAAAGCATCTTAAGGAAGGTAAAAGAAACAAATATTTTTGTTGTTGTTGTTCTCAAATTAAAGTATTCCTTATTTCTACAACCAGCTTATCAGGAAGGGTTCACTTGCAGCTGAACCTGGAAACCAGAAATCCCCACAGGAGGTCCATAGAGTCTGAGTGGAGACAATCCTTCCAGAGAATCTGTAGATCTGTGTATGGACCAGAGCAGCCATCAGGAAATCCAGTGAGGCTGGCCTTCAACTTCTTGATGATGTGCTCAGAAAATCCTGCCTTATTGGAAGCAGGAAGAGGCTGAATGATGAAATCATAAAACACAGTGGTGTAAAGTAAAAGTGGGAATGGTATCAACAGATAGATTAAAGATAAAAAATATATTCTTGGAGGTGTTCACAGAAGGTGTACTGTTATAAATCCTTCAACTGCTGTAAACGAACCAAAGCTGTTAATTCCTGAACTTATGCTCTTGCTTCATACTCTTTTTCAAAGTTACTGATGCTGTCTTTTTGCTCTGCAGTTTGACTGGGAATCAGTCTGTGTCAGAAGAATCCCAGAAACTATATATTTCCCTCATGGGCAGAACTTCTCAAGGTACAGCAAAGCTGTTGTAATGCCTTCCTCTAAAACTGAGTAGGAAGGGATTTCCTGGACTAGGTATTTAAAAAATGAAGAGAAACTTAGAAAGTAAATGAAATGATTGTGTTGTGATTTGAGGTGTTTGTTTGGAGTTGTTTGTTCGCTTGCTTGTTTGTTTTGCTTTGCTTGTTTTAAGACTAAGGGAAATTAAAGGTGAGGAAAAGACTCACAATCAGAGTGATAGGACAGCTTAGAGGCTGCCAGCAGAGGCCAAGGAACTCCTTGATAATGGAAACTCCTGCAACAGTATTGTTTGGGTAGAGAAGTGGGATGGGGATGTCTCATGCAGGAAAATAATTTCCTGTAGGTTAAAAACAATTATTTGAGACCACTTGAAGGACACATTACAATTTTGTGGAGCTGTCTTCACTGTGATCTTCTTAGAAGTCCAAGGCCGTGAACAAAGAGAGAGAGATCAGGTCCTGTTGTTCCCAGTAGGACACCAGTGTGGGTTGCAGTGCAGAACTGGTGCCATTGTTACTCCTGTCTGCTTGGAAGATGACTGCTTGCACCTGAACCCTCAGTGTTCCTGACTTGGGGTATTTACTACACGAATTTACATTTGTGGCAAGTAGATACTACAACACAGTACTCTGTTGTGGTTCCCACTGAACACAGTCCATCTCTAATAATTCGTTGGGTTTGTCTGGCGCTTTCAAAACAGCTTTTCCTCAGAAGTTCCTGAAATGTTGAAGACTTAGAGGTTCCGAATATAAATTTTCTTCTTGCTACCACATTACCAGACTATCATATTGACCTGGCATATAGGTTTGCTCTGTAGAGCCCTGTTAAAGCTGTGTGTTTAATGACTTTAGAAATGGGCTACTTCCAAAATATCTTAGAACTGTGTCTCTTTTCCTATGTGTGTATCAGCAGACTGGTCCAGAGGAAGAAGGAGCTGTTATAACTCCAGCCGTGGTACAGATCTCTCATTGGAGTGGAGTGAGAGGAGTGAACCAAGCCTGGGGATGTCTGAAGTGGACTTTGCTGCTTTCCTTTAGAATTAAACAATAAATACAGACTTTCAGTCAGTAAGCTGATAAAGCATTTTTTAAAATGTGCATGTCTTTATTGTTTTTTAACTTTTTAAGTGAAGTATTTCTGATTCCTCAGAACCCAGTACTCACCGTTACCTGGGGAATGTGAGGATATTGTGAAAAAAAACCATAAAATTCTCACCCTGACTTCTCCCCATAGAGCCACTGACATACCAGTCTACCTCCTATCAAAATGTGTCTAAAGAAACACTTATTTCACATACTAAACTGTTCCAATCTCATCACAATTTATGGAAGAACTATTCCAGGTTGTTGCTCAAGCAAGCACAAAATCATATTTCTTTTTAACGATGCACAAATACTTTTGTTTCTCTAATAACTGTTGTGTCTATTTGGCAACTCAAATTTCAGACACCCTAGCACTCACAATTTCAGTGGGATTGATGGTGATCAACAATTAATATGAAAACATTTCAAAGACAACAACTGATATTCACAATTGCTCTTTTTTTTTTTTTTTTTGATGAAAATCTGTCCAGAATAACAATGTAGTTCTCCCATGGGAAAATACAGCCTACATTCACCCCAGGGACTCTCATGTGACCATCTTGGAAGGCTTTTGCCTGAGATGTCTGTCTGAAGCAGCCCCTTTAAATGTGGGAGCTTCATGAAAGGGCTGGTTTGCAAGCGTGTTTGCAACTTTTCTCTGCTGGAGCTGAAGAGCATACTTGACATTAATTATGCTTCCCCTTGCACCTTTTTTTTATGTTGATGCAGAAGTAAAAAGTTGCAGTCTGATATCTCCAAAAAGAAGTCTCTGTTACGTTTTAGAGTGTTGTTTCTTGTATATACTTGTGCTTTTCATGTAAGCTCTATAACTCAGCACTTTTATTTATAAAATAGTATGTTCTAGGTCTTCCTTAAAAATTCTGGTGATAACTTTCATTGGATTTTTGTGGTTTTTCTTGGTGTGTTTTCTGGTTTTGTTTTGGTTTTGTTTTTTTCTAAGATTTACTGAAGGGGAGGGTTGGAAACTTTTTATTTGACTTGTTGATAACTTGACCTGTCTCATGTTTTTGCTTGTGTTTTTTTAATGCTATTCTACAGCTGTGAACACAAGGCAGTAAAGAGTAGTATATCAATACTATGGTAGTAATAGGTCTCTGTGTGTGTGAAATAACTTAGTGGGGCTGAAAAATTCAGGGATTGATATAACTATTGTCTGAAGGCTCAGCACTTCACTGTCAGAATTCCTGTTTTCCCATTTTTACCCTTTTGTCTCTCCCTGAGCTATTATAGTCCCCCTTACATGTCATTATTTTACACTATTGTGGCTCAATACCTGGTAAAACACAACTATTTAAAGAGGTTGATAAAACATTCACCTCTGTCACTGCATGGTCTTTTTATCTCCTTTCTAGTTCAAATGAAAACAGTTAGGGGTTGGGTTTTTTCCTCCATTGCCTCTGCCTCTTTTCCTTTGTTCTGATCTCTACAGCTCGGTTGACTCTGTGACAGTTCAGTTAACTCTGACATTTTGGGGACATAGTTTGCATGAAAGAAACTACAAAACAAAAACTTCACTTCATCTTCAGAGGCTGAGTTCTGAAAACCTCTCCTGAAGCAACATACCGAGCGCAATAACGATAGTAATTCCTATATCATTAATTATCATATAAAATCGCTTACATCTGAACATTGTTATTTAGGCTGCAAAATCAAGTACTAGAAATGTCTGACCTAGAAGTTTCCCATTCAGCTTTAACTCTGGTCCTTGCAAGTGTCTGCCCTGTGTGCAAGCTGGTTTCCATAGGAAATATTGTTTGTGTCTGTAATTAAGTTGTCACAAGTCTTGTGGGGCTATAATATTTTACTGGCCCCTGAACAACTGAATTTTCCTATATTTTGAGGAGGCCTTCACAGGCTTGATCTAATTTAAAGTTATCCTCTGTCTGCATATAGCATGTTATGTAGAGAGTGTATAGGCAGGACTTTCAAATAATAAAGATTGATAATCAGATTCTGGAACTAGGTTCCCACATTTCCACCTCGATTCCCATCTTCTCCATCACGCTAAGTGCATTTGTGTTACCTGTGCTTCTCAATATGTTGCCTCTATTGCCCTCTTGCACCAGGTGGCATAAGTAGGTCCAGTGAGGAGTAGAAGTCTATAACGAATAGAGGATCAGTATGTTTCTAGTAACTTTTAAGGCTGTGTTAGTAAACCACCGCTTTATTTCTTACTGATCAGATTAAAGATGTTATGGTCACACCTTTGTTCCTTTCCGTGCTAAGGTCTCTCTATTCAGAAGCTGCAGCTGAAAATATCAGGGCTATTTCAGTGAGGCTTGTCTTGTTAATATTAGCAATGGAGACGTTGGGATTTGCTTTGTAGATTTTTTTCTTTGCCTATACAGACAACTAAACCAAAAGTGCATTTGACTTAACATTTCCTGGCTTATGTTTCAGTTCTGTGAACATTGTAATGGGGCTACTCATGAATTCCATTATTTCAATGGATTTACTCGTGCAAGCAGCTAATAATTTGCAGGTGGATTCACAGGGCTGGGTCTCATTCACATTCTGTTAGGCAGTTTCTGAAGTCTCTCAGTCATGAAACCATTAGAATGCCTTCAGCCAGGTAGCAGCCCCTGGTGGTCAGGACAGCTAACCTGGCTGCAAAAGGAGGAACACTGTCTTTGGCACCAGGGATAGAGAAGAGGTAGCAGGCATGCTTCCTTCATTTTAAGACCAGGATATGATAGTCTGGACTCTGTCTAAGAAGTATGGTAAATTTAACCGTGCCTCTCCTTTCTTTTGTTAAGAAAGTTGTCTGAGGGGATAATGCCAAAGATAAGACCAAAAGGCAATATTCAAATCTTGGACCAGTATGGTATTTTTTAAAAACTAAAGACAAACACTTGTTTAATTCTGGTAATTTTTCACTATGAGGGGGCTTTTTTGGTCATTGTTAGCTACCCAACAGCATGACTGAGGACAGCCCATAAATCTTAGTCCATGTGTTTGATTGTTATAGTGTATTTTATCTGTCATATCTTTAGAGAAGAGGAGAAACAAAAAATATAGCTTTTAGTATTTCCAAGAGGGATGAAGTCTCAGTCATCAAAGTTGATACATTGCTATTTAGCACTCACCCTTCTTTTTATTTTCTCTTACCCTCTCATCAGTTGCAAACACTGATGGTCAGTTGCTAGAGTTAACACTTATGCTTCAAGTATTTTCTTCTGACGAGATCTTCAAGAACTGTCCTTTTCCAGCCTGACCTGGGCACTGCCTTTCCTTACCACTCTGGAGTCCCCTTCCCTCCAAAACTGGCCTGATGCCTTTGCATTGCATCATCTTGAAATAACACACCCTGGAGTGGGAACACCGCCCTGCAGCACAAGTGTCGTGGCTATTTCAGTGCTTATTTGCTTTTGTTTGCTTTCTTGCCCTTCTCATGTTTTACGTTTCGATTTTTTCGTGCTTATCCTCCTTGATGAACATTCTTTGAGTTCATTTTAGCTAATCCCAACTCTGGGCCTAATTCCAACCGGGGGCCACCTTGCAGAGCACATGCTGCTGTGGGTGGAAGAGCTTGTCTTTGCGAGTGAGTCTGAGGGAGGTGGCCTGCACATGACTAAAAGCTTTCTCATGCTGTGTGTGTGGTGAAAAGGAGTAAATAGTTGTTGCTGCTCCGGTGTGCCCCAGTGGGAGCTTATGATTCCCATTTAGCTGACCAGCCCATCGAGACAACACTGTTGTTGCAATCATGCTGCAGGGGATCACCATGATTTTTGAGAGCAGATTTGTGCCGCTGCCCAGAGTCCTTTGCTGAGCTCTGAATTTCCATTCTGAGGTCCAAGCACTTCTGAACTCAGAAGTAAAAGATGCTCTTCAAGGTTAAAATGCAGGTGAGCATAATGGAGCTTGGAAAATAGTTGATCTAAAACATTCCTTGTACAAGCACACAATTTTTTCAGGGTATGCTGATGCTGGTGCCAAATATTGTGATTTGGAGTTACTCCTAAATAATAACAAATTATCCAGAGCGATAGCTCTGCAGATTAAATGTTTGCTGAGAACAGGACTGGAAGGAGAGCAGTAGTTCACACAGTGCTTTGTAATATGCTTAAATTGTGTCTGTATAGCTGGGGAATTTGAGGTATGTTTGTTTTTCATTGCCATCTTTTCAAGTCGTGTCACTAGACTTGCGGGCAGCTCTCAGGTTGTTTCAGGAGACTCGGATGTTCCTCCTTTTATGTTTCATAGCTGTCTTCAGCAAAACAAGCCTGGCATGTAGGGAAATCTTAACCAGATTGAAAAGGGGCAAGCGGCAGAAGTGGAATATTGACCCCAACATGGCCCAGTGCAAAGAAATCCCTGACATTTTTTATATTTCAAGCTGTGGGAGAAAACAAAAACAGCCTGACTGTAGCAGAAAGTGATGCAGAAATAACAGCAACAGCCATAAGAGAGAGAACTCTAGAGAAGAAGGACCTGTTACAATCTGATCTAATATTAATCTGGATAGCTGAGCACTTTGAGGGCCTTTCTTGCTCACAGACATGAACGTACAAGTGGATACACAGCTTTGTACAGCTGGAGCGTGCATTCTCCCATGCCATTGGGGCACTGGCCAGTTTACTCTGGCACATGCATGCCCCAAGAGCAGCAGGATGGTTATCATAGATATCTTGGGTGTCGGGCAGAACTGGGCAAGCATCTTGTACAGAGCAGCGAGCCATTGCTGTGATTCTTTTTTTCCATCTTCCCTTCCTAAATCTAATTGATGCTGTCAGGGGAAAAGCTACTTATTTTGATCACATCATTCTATCTATTTCATTTTAGTTCATGTGTTTGGTTCATCTGTTGCAGGTAAACAAACCCCTGCAGATATGCTGGCACAGAAAGCACAAAGATGTTAGCAAAGTTTTGGCAGTGTTGATCCAATTCCTTGCTCTGCCACAGACTTTCTGTGCGGGCTTGAAGAATAAACATGATTTCTCTGCAATTCAGTTCCTCATCTGAAAAATCATAATAAAAGTAGGTGATGAATGGATTTTTTCAGTTTAACAGCCAAACTGTCAAATCAAATGAAAAGGTGACAATTTGGCTTAGAACAGAAACATCTTACCAAATCAGATTGAACAAAAATAAAGGTCATTTGGAGTGTTTAATTCACTCAAAAATGAATTGTTGTGATTAGCTTTATATACTTCGAGAAGACCTTATTTTTCTTTGAAAAGAATATTGTATTGAAAGTCAAGCTTAGTTTTCATGACAAGATCTGAATGAAAGACTGTCATTGCCAAACAGTTCCCTGTTTTCCTCTTTTGTACTCTAGGCCTTCCTCCTACTTTGCAGTGCATTTTTCACAGGAGTTGAAGAAATAATTTTTCTTTCTCTGAAACATTACTGCTTGGAAAAATAAAAACAAAAGCAATAATTAGGTCATTTTATACAAATCTGTGTTGCCTAACAGTGTATGTGTGTATATGAAGGATGCAGGATGAGGTCACCTAGATGTCTTACACAGGGGTATTTGTATCTGGATAGAAAAGCAGACAAGCCATCTTTGATGAATAATTTTTCTTTTGCAAAGAAGTGTGCCCTCATGGTGGAAAGGTCAGTGTAGCTCCACAGTCTGAATTTTATGCCAACTTCGTTTCTAAATTTGGCCTAATCTCACTTCTGTTAACCTTAAAGCAAGTTTTATAGTAAGCACGATCGACCTCTTCTCTGTGACCTTGATGAGTCACTTAACCTTTCTGTGCTTCATTTTTTCCCATCATTGATTAAATAAGGAATCATCCTTCTTTCTTCACAGAGGTGTCTTTCTGTAGAATTGTCTCCATGTTTGCAATGTGCTTTGAAATAACAATTTCTCTCTGTAGACCTTCAGTTGCATCACACGCTGATCTAATTCAGCTTGGTCAGACCACTGGTAAATCTAGGAGAGGGGGCTCAGAGCAATGGCCAAGCTGCAATCTTTCCCTTCTCTGTCTTTCCCTGTCTTCTTTTATGCTTTAATAATGATACCAAGCTTTTAGATGGACTATTAAGACTGAACAGGGTACTGGGAAAATGAAATGTCATTAAAATATAGAAGATAAATAAGTTTTATTTCTTTTTTTTTTTTTTAATTTAGGTAGGTAAAATCAGTACGTAACATGATCTGATAGAATCAGCAGAACAATGTACCATGAACAAACACAGGTATAAACTAATAACAGCCTGCTAGTTAAAAAATTATCTTCACTGCACCTAAAAAGGCAAAGTTCCAGCACTGCCACAGAGCTATTTCTGTTCTAGTGTTTCTGTGAAAAGCAACGCCAGAAGCATTTCTGGAAAAATAAAGCCAGAGAAATAGTTGTCGTTCATCTGAGCATCTGACACAGTTACATAACTTCTGAAATGACTGCAGCAAGTTTTGAACAATGTGCAAAATAAAAAAAAATGCCCACCAAGCTCAGAGAGCAGAGGAACTGCTAGGCCACTTGGAAACTGCTGTGCCATATTACACCGTGCAGGCACATAATCTTCAGCCTGGTTGGAGACAGAAGTGCCTGGGATGCTGTAGATTGACCACCTTCTTCCATAACTAATCTGCTTGTTTGCTGAGGGGTTAATAAGAGCTATGCCTGTTCCTGGAGGATGACCCCCACAGTGTTCTAATTTCTCTTTTCTTTTGGAGAGAACATCGGTGACAAGGCATGAGAAACAGAAAGAGAATATGTACATGTTGTATTCCTACATTTACTCTCTAGTTAAAAAAAAAAAAAAAAGTCTTCATGAGAAAATGTTGAGAATGTCTATCTATCTAATTCAAAATTAAATATTTCTGCAACCTTATCTCTGCCAGTGATTCCACCAGTTCAGACTACAGTAATGTTCACACTGATAAGACTGACCCTCTACCCAGTACTACTGATTCTAACCATCAAACAACAGCTCTTAAACCTTCAAGAACGACACAAACCAAAATTAAATGCCAATTTCTGTTTATTTCTTGTGTTAGGAAAAACACTGCTTCTTTCTATTTGTTTCCATCTTTTTAGTCTTTAAGTGTTTTATTTTCAAGGTTTTCTCAGTGGTTTGCCAGGCCAGATGTAAAAAAGTCTGAAGTTCTCATACAATTTCCCAACTCCCAGAGTAGAAAGCCCATTTTCTTCATGACTTGCAATGATGACAGCCCCAAGATTAGCCTATGCTGCTTATTCCATTGTGGGGTCTCAGTAAAATTGGTGCTGCTTTTCACAGAACTTAATCGTTTGGCCAGGATCCAGCTGCAGAATTGAAGTCTCTAGTGGCTGAAAGTAAAGTGAGGGAAAGCAGTATCTTTTTTACTAGAAAAAAAAATGGTCTAGCCTCTGCAGAATCCTTCCCACTTTTGATAGGTCTCTAGAAGGAATTCTGACCAGCAGTAAATGGAATGTGAAATGTGTAGGTCTTGGAATACTTCCTTGATTCTTGATGATACAGACTGCCTTCTAATTTTGTAATGTAGCTCATCTACAGGTAGCAAATGCTTTTTAAGAGGGTACAGCCCTTGCGTTGCACATCACCCTGAGCCTCTGAGGCTGCCTCTTTTGCCAGCCGCGCTCAGTGGACGGTGGCGTGAGCGGGGAACTTTTGCGGGGCGCGGCGTGAGCCAGCCCGCGATGGAACAACCCCTGGGATGCCCGTCCGCAGGGATGCGCTGTGCGGGAGCGGCGGCGGGGCGGGCGCTCGGAGCGGAGCGGAGCGGAGCGGAGCGAGGGGAGCGGCGGGCGCGGGGCGGGGCGGCCGCCAGAGGGGGCCCGAGCGCCGCGCTGCGCCCGCCGGCCTCCGGACGGGGCCGGGAGGGCCGCCGGGGTCACTCTGTCCGGCAGCCGCGTCCGGACACTCCGGGGTAAGCGCCAGCTCCAGCCCGCCCGTCTCCCCAGTTACCTCCGCACTGCACGGGACACGATATAGGAATATATAATAGTAATGTATAGGGCGTAATACATACTAATATGCTGGTGGGCACAACGCCAGCACGATTTCGGTGGGATAGCGTGTTCCCTGAGCGAGCCTCCAGCCTGGTTTGTGTCCCAGGAAGTTCGTATAACACGGACTTACAGTCAGCTGCTCTGCGAGAAAGCTGAATGAAGTTTAAAGCTATACCAACTTTCTTCTGCGGGAGAGTGCACGCTGAGTTGAGGCATTAGGTAAACTATCCTGCTGTTAATGAGAGAAGAGAAAATTCTGTGTCTCTTCAGGAAGGATCTGCCTGTGAAGTGCTCTTTGAGTCTGAATTTTGTGTGTGGTCTTTAAACCTCAAAACTGTATCATACAGGAGCATCCAGGACTTCAGGAGCAACACCTGTTTCTAGCTTCAACTTTGGCTAAAGGATTAAGCACTGGCTTGAAATTAAGCATGGAAGATGAGTAATTGTCTGCCACAAAGATCCTTATTATATTAGATGGTATCCTATCTGCCTAACAGCCTGCTACAAAAGGTGGGATCCTGCACTCTCTAGAGTGCAGCCTGTTTTTCAGAGCAAAATTACTTTCTCAGATATCAGTAATGAATCAGAAACTGTAATGAGGTTTTCTTTTATCAGGAGTTCTAACATGCCAGGAAAACGTACCGAGCTGCTGGAAGAGCACAGCAAAGGAGGGTGCTGGACTCTCTGGAGTGCAGCTCCTGGGTTTGCTGAACATATAAGAAAGCGTGTCCTGGCTTGATGGTGGTTCAGGAGGTGCTTTATTACAGACACGTGTATTTTCAGTGAGGGTCGACTGTACACCTAAGTGCTTCCCCAGTCTCTGCATTTCAAAATCTAGTCCAGATCCTTGTGAAATAAATGAGAAATGTTCCGTTTGCAGAAATAGATTTTAAGTAATGCCCTTGTTGTAACGGTGTAAGAAAGTTTGCATATTGGTATTTGGGGGTCTGGATTTTAAATTTATATATGATATTAGTCTTAGATTGGAGGGCCAATAATAAGTATGATGCTAGTGTTAAGTACAGATAAATCATATCTAAATTATTTAACAGTAAATGACTAGAAAAAGCTGGATAATTTGAATCTGGTTTGCTCTATTTTTTGATAATAGCACATCTCATATTATGATTTGAAACACTCAAGGTTGTTAACATAATGTTCACTCCCACAGTGGATGAGTCAGCTCTTCAAAACCAATAATTAGTATCCTCATTGATTCATGCTATCACTGAACCCGTGATGGGTCGTTTGTGGCTTGCAGTCTTCTGGACACAGCCATATGGCATCCCAGTGGGATCCAGGGCACTGACCCCGGGCTATTACAAGGGATACATGGTTGGCATGCTAGACTGCTGATTAAATATTAACCACAGCAGACACATTATTTCCACTCTGCTTTGAAATGAGTCTTTAATTAGAAAGAAAATAACAGCAGCAAATGAAGTTTCATGGTTGTTGCCAGAAGTAAATATTTTGACCCGTTTCCTGTGGTACAAGCTCAGAAAAGTCCCTGGAGACTTTCAGGCTGCCACTCAGACCAAATACAGGTGTCTTGAATGGTATCCAACTGTCAATCATCTGACATAGGTAAGAAGATTTAAATAGGAGAGATGACTTGCCTAGGTAAAAGGAACATACCTCTGTTAAATTTAGCCAAGTCTTTTTCTAGGAACAGCTACTCTTGAAGCTGTAGCTGTACGAACAACTGAAAATACTTCTTTTGTTTTTTTTCCTCCTGTTTTTCCTCATAATGGAAATTCTTGTCAAAGAACTTTACCAGGAGCTTTAATTCAGTTCGTTGCTTAACAGTCTCGTTTATTATTCTTACATGTCCTGATAGAAGAGTCATTGGTTTTAATTACATTCTGGGGGTAGGGGGAATAACTAGTTAAGGATGCACATTTTGCACTTCGTGAATAATGTATGATCTTAGGTACATAACTTTAATGCTTTATCTCTTTATGAGATGCTGAGATAATCCAGAATTTATTTTTTTTTTCCCTGAGAAATGAAGATGTAATGTTTTTTTTAAATTCCTTATTCCTAAGACCTTGAGTTTGTCTTTGCTGTTTGCCAACCCCTAAGAAGCCTTTCCTAAAAATTAAGCAGATTCTTAATGTTTAAAACAACCTCTAATTTACTTGTAATTGAATAGAAAGAGGTTTGCTGAGTCTTAACACTTATTACGCATCCAAGGGAGTATTTTCTAAACAGTAATTTTAAATTTTTCATTGCAGAGGAATACAGACGTGCTGTTCCTGTCAAATTATGTGCATCTCCTGAAGTCTATAGGAAGCCACTTCGATGTTTTATTAAAAAGAAATATGATTAATCCAGTTGCTAATAAAAGCCGTGGTTTCATGTACATAAATCCTGCCACTCCCTTTTGAGTTATAAGCACTAAAAGTGGATATTTTGTATTTCAATACAGCTTTCTCAGGGACAAGGATGAGAAGAGTTTGGTGTGTTATTATAGATTTTTCTTAGTTTTGGATTATATTTTACATATATATAACCTAAATATGACCATAGTCTTAGGAACAATCTTTGCTGTGCATCAAGGCAGGAGCCCATCAGAAGCACTGGTAGTGGTAGTACACAGTACCAGACTTTAAATATGTTTTACAGGAAAACTTTCTCACAGAAGGTATGAGACAACCAGCTCGTGGTTGTTTTATGCTCGAGAAAGTCTTATTTCTTACACAGCAAATACTTCCATCATGCTGGTGTCTTTTAATGTCTGTTTCTTAGAACCACTGTTACTCTTTGTCTACAGAATGTATGTACTGTGGATCCTTTTTCCATAGATAATTCTTGCATCATGTACATTCGTGTGACAACTTGGTTAATTTTCTCAAGCTACATTTCACAGCATCCCACTTCTTAATTTATGTGATTTTTAGCCCTAGTAGTTTTGTTGAAGACCATCATTTATAAAGACGCTACTTCCTCTTCCCTTCACTCCCCCAATATTCTACCCAGGGTTATACTTCTGCAAGTTGAAAGTGTGTATTAATTTTCTTCTTTGCTTTTTAATTAAAGCTGGCTTCCGTAATCAAGGTTTGAACTTGGTTTAGTACTCTTTAAAGTAGTGATGTCTTAATCCACGAATTAAAGTGATTTTTTTTCTCTGTTAGCAGCTAGGGAGATTGTCTACTTAAAGCAGGTGAGATGATAACAAACATGAATTGTTACACATTGGTACTGAAGAAACTTTCTACTCATTGAGGACAAACTGTTCTTGGAAACAGAGGAGCCATTAATGAAGATGTGGCATTCAGGAGATCACAGGAGTTTCTGGAGGGAGATTGTGCTCTTTGAAGTCCCACCTTCATCACTGGCACACACTAAACCCTGGAGTAAACCTCTTAAAAGTGTTAGCAAAGCTCTTTGCCAGCAGTTGAAAGGCCTTTCCAGCTCCTGGTGTAGCTGCCTCCACACATCAGTGGTTCTTTTGCAGATGTCTTGGGTTGTCTTCCTCTATTTTATCTGACGGGAAACTCTGCACAGCCTGCCTGTACCTCTTCAACCCCATAAATAGCCAGTAGAAAAAGGGAGAATCTCTTCCTTTTCTATTTATCTCTGTAGTAGAAAAGGTGACCACTGACATCCACCCTTCATCAGTAGAACTAGTCCAAGGACTGAAATCCTGGGGGAGATTCCTTGTGCCTTCCCAAGCCTTCGGGTTAGGCGTGTTGCAACTGCTCACTCTTCCACTTCTGTGCACTCAGTCTCTTCCTCCTACGGTAAACCTTTCAAAGTTTCTAAGAAGAAATCTATTTTGTGACTTTGTGGATTCATTCAATTAATTACATGGTAGAGCAAATTAGCTGTTTTGCTTAGCTGGTACTATCAGCAATAGGTCAAATTCTGCCCACAGCTTGTCTCTTCTTGATGCAGAGTAGATCTGTTGAAATGCATACGGATTCTTCCAGTTTCACTTTAGAATAATTTGAAGCAGAATTTAGCCCATTGCACCTAATCACATGAAAATCATCTTGTAAAGGTCTCATTAGCCTTTCTATTTGTGCCAGTGGTTTCCTACATTAATCATTGCAGCTAATATGTGAGTGATATTGGTCTGGCTGTTTGCATACAAAGAGTTTATATTCTTATACTCTGAATCCCTAGGTATGTTCTTGGGTTTTCTTCTGGTGGTAGTAAGGCTTGATTTAACGAAGGGATAAATGATTTTAAGACTATAATGAACCTGCACCATAGAAAACTGCATTAAGTCAACAGATGTCTGTTGCTTTTTTTTTCCATTATGTTTTTTTCTTTACCATGTCAGGAACTCTTCAGTATGTTATTTGTTTTTCTTCTGGTTGCTCAGCATCATCAGGGCCTTAGATATAATGCGTATTGGAGATAGGGTACTCACGGAGAAATGTACTGCTTTTACTTCAGGGTTGCCATCCAGCTGGAATGGCAAACATTAATGTTTATGGTAATAGAAAATGAATAAATTTTGCAGTGCTCAGAGGTGCAGTGTCTATTTATGTTACCTGTTAGCAGATAATGCAGTCTCTGAAGAACACTGCCCTGGGCTGTGCTCTTGTCACTCCTTCCTCCTTCATAACTGATTGAGTAATCAGTAAGAAATCCTCCTGGGGACAACCGACTTAACGTAGGAAGGGGGCAGCTATTTGGTAGGAATCTTCCTTGTTAATCGGAATGATATCTTAATAACCCAACCTGTCACTTTGGATATGTGGAACACAGGGCCCTAAAATACAAGCCAAAGTGATGTTCTCATCACTTGTCATCACAGATCCAGGAGTATTTATGGATGTTTTATGACACTGGACTGCAAGAGAATTAACTGCATCTCACCCTCGCTTAAGGGGAACAGTTGCTCATCAAGACTTCCTCTGCAAAGTCTTTATGCCTTTGCACTGTATGTAAACTAGTGCAGTCCATTGTGGCAGATGGATAGATGCAGCTTCCAAAATGCTTTTAGCTAGAAAATGATGAAGAAATTATGCAAGGATATGAAAGAATGTCTTTCCAACCATGTTTTCTTCTGTTTGGGGAGTAAGGGGACTTCTGTTTTACTTTGAGGGTTGTTATTTTGTTTTGGGTTTGGTTTTTTTATGTTTGGGTATTTTGTTGTTGTTTGTTTGTTTTTTATTGATTTTTTTGGGGTTGGTTTGTTTGTTTGTTTGGGGGTTTTTTGTGCATGCTGTGTTTCTCTCACTCGCACCTATTTTATTGCATAGCACTAGGGACAAAATCCTCCCGTTTCTTGTGTGCTGTATCATTTCAGATCCTGACAGATCATAAAGATGTATCTCTTCTGTCAAATAGCACTCACAGAAACATAGAAATTTTTTTCCTCTGACCTTATGAAGCCTAGAAAATACAGCCTGTGAACCCTAACTATTGCTGTGTGAAACCTGCTGAAGCACTAACCAAACAGCACATTGGCTGGCTTCCAAGGAGTGCAACAGTGCTCAGAAATGACCCAAATAATTTTTATTAATGGGCTTAACATTACTTTCATTTCAAAAGAGACAAATCATTTAATAAAATGTGTGTTCAGTTGTGTTCATTAGTGCTAATCAGTAGTTCATTAAACCTTAATCATAGCAATTTCGGGCCACTAATATTCAGGTAGTTTAATAAAGGCCCCAGCAGTAAAAGAGCACACTTTGCATATTCAGGAACATATTTGTCCCTAGCAAACCCTACTTGCATACACACCGTCAGTTCAGGTGGGTATCACGGATGTGACAATATCAGGTGAAATAAAGAAAAATGTACATGGCAAAACACCACCAACAGAGTTTTTACTGCAGCACATGCTGTACTTTTATATTATGAAGTTTTGTCCCACAGACCACTGTTATTTACTCAGTTGGAAGTACCATTTGAGCAAGGAATGCATCAAGCTAAAACTTTTGATGAATGGAGTTAGCTTCTGTAGTGGAAACAGCAGGACAAAGTCTAAGTACATCAGTAATGCTGAGGATTTTGAAAGGTTGATTTATAAAACAGCATATTGAATAATACTCTGTCTCCAGTTCATAGAGTAATTAACATATGTAAATTTTCAGCATATGTGTAGTTCTACTGAAGTCACTGCTTCTAAAGTCTTGTTCAAAGCTCGTGAATCTGGCTTAGTACTTTTCTGAGATCTCATGCTGTCTTCCAGGGAGGGCTGTTACCATGAACAATTCTCTCTGGATGTGTGAAGCCCAAACTGTGCTACAGACAACACTGAACAAAAATGCTTCACTTTCTACTGTTTGTGTATTAAAAGTCACTCTGAATTTCATGCTTTCACTGAATTCTGAGGAATGAGAGTGGCTTGTATCGATACACTCATTCTGTGTCAGCATTCCTATGTGCCAGAAATATCATGAGCTGGTTCATTCCAGCTAAAATTTTGTGCTAATGCAAGTTTCTACAACCATGTCAGTCCTAATTGCTTTTGTGAAGGAAACAAGAGTTAACAGCTGGTTAGAAGGACGAAGTTTTAGGTAGAAACCTGGAATTTCTTGTTGCTTGTTCTGAAGTTCTCTTCATTGAAATCCAGTTGTAGTTTTGAGAGGCCACTTTCTGTACTTTAGATAAGCATAGGCGAAGCAGGCATAGCAGCATGTGAACCTATTCCCTCCAAAAAGTGCAGTGTACTGTTTTATCATCTCAGTGCAGTAAGGTGTCATCATATAGTGAGGTTATGCTTCAGATCCTGTCCAGGTAAGAAAATTATTATTTAACTCAAATTGGGTCCCTACTTTAATCTGCTTTTACACTCTCCTACCATCTCTTTCTGATTTAGCAGTTCTCATGGATGGTGTTGACCCATTTCAGTGAGATAACTTGATGTTTGTATTGAATTTTTGTCCTGTAATAAAACATTCTGCCAGAAAGAAAACAATTATTTACTTCTTCCCACCTCTGCAGATTGAATATAGAAATTATTTCCTTTTTTTCTTGCTGTAACCACCCCTTTCTCCCTTTCTTTCTTGATTAAATAAGGAAGTGAAAATGCTATGAGAAGATATATTCTGTAAAAACTGCATATAGTAAGTGAATGTCCAGACATATTAATGTAATAGAATTCTAAGTGTTTCTGGCTAAGATAGTTATATTCATCATGTCTTTACTATGCACTCTTGTGTAGGTAAGCAAATGGTATATTTGTTTTCTGCTTTTCTCTTGACTGGAGTCTCATGTGATGAGCTTCACCATCTCTCTAAAGCTCTGCCTGAAATAAAGCTGACATTACAACAGGCTGATGATGCTTTAATGTACTGCATAGGAACTTACCAACAGCTCCAAGATGCAGTGTGGGTTCAAGTGTCACTGGGATCTCCAGCCCGAAAGACAAAGGTTTAGATTTTAGTGGGGCATAATGTTTTCTTCTCCTCTCTATTGTCATATGACATAGAGAGCAAACAAGTCTAGTGGAGACAGAGAGATCTGTGCAGATAGGTGGGACCTCACACACAAAAATAACATATTCCATTCCTTGGAGTTTTCCTTTCTGCCCCATCTTTTACATTCCTTTGAAACTGGCAGACACCTTTTGCATATAATACAGCAAAGTCTAAAAGAAGAGGTTGGATAAAGCCTGGAGGGAGAAGACAGCTCAAACCATGTACAGTCTGGATTTGTTGAAGGATCCAACACAATAGATTCAAGGACTTGTTTAAATAATATGTAATAATAGGGTGTGGGGTTTTGTAAAATCAGAAGAAAATCAAAGCAGAGGTTTTTTGGGAAGTCGCAAGAAGTGCCAACAGCACAAGTTCTGATGCACACTCTTTGGGATATGCAATCTGTGGGCAAAAAGAAAAGCAGTTCAGCTTATAAAAGGCTTGCAGTGGACTGGCATGAAATTCTGTTATACTGTAACTTTTCATACTTATGAAGGTGGCACGTCAGATGTTGAAGAATTGGTCTGGTCTGTTTATGAGGACTTGGGTAGATGCAAGTTCTTCTGGACCCTGTCTGGAGTCACTGATAGTGCTTCAGCAGAGGAAATCAAAGCTCTATTGTTGTAGGCGGTCTTTTTTCTTCCTTTATTTTTTTTTTTAATTTGTTTTATGGTGTAGTAGAGACTCTTCAATGGAAAAAAAAATGCATTCAGCTTAGATAAAGAGCAAGACTCTCAATGAGTAGCTCTAACAGACTTGTTTTCTGTGTCCTGGGATACATGGGGTACATTGACTAGTGGACAAGTACTGGAGTATAAATATCACCATTTGTGGAGGAAGAATGGAAAGAATATAATTAGGAATGCAAGTTGCTCATAAAAGTTATATACTGGTATTGCTCAGGGCATAAAACAATTTAAATACATTATTTCCTTGTAAAATAGTAAGAATCTAAGCTTAAAATACTAATAAAATATTTGGTTTAAGACTAACAGTAAGGGGATATTTGGAACAGATGAATCCCATGTTTTATATAGGCTAATAAAATACTATGAACTGGATATATTTCTGAAACTCTTACTAAGTGGGACTAGATGATGTGGGGGGATTGCTAACATGCTGTCGAATCATTAGATCTTGCTCACTGTAGTTCAGGAAATCTTAATATGAAGTGAGCCTTCTCCTTCTCCGTAAGGGCTGTTTGATGTCCTGCACGGAACCTGTGTGGGTGGGTTTTCACTTCCAGGGCTCAGCTGGCAGATACCCACACAGCGCAGTAAAACACTGTGTTAATTGGCCATGGTGTTTCTCTACAGAAACTGTTACAGGGAGGGGACAGAGCCCTGGAGCTGAGGACTAGAGGCTGAACATCTAGCACATAGTCCACGTTACCCATCAAGTAGGATTTAAATTGCTCAAAATAAAAACTTTTTTGTCATATGTTTTAGAAGACTATGGTTGTATGTATATGTTTTGTCTTTATAGTTGCCTTTAAGTTGGCAACAGCTAATCATCAAGCAGAAATGTCTTCTGTTAAGCTGGCAACCTCAGTTCCTTGTTCTCAGGACATTACTTTCCCCATTTCTGAGATCCTTTCTGAACATTTTTAATGTTCACTGTGGTGTCCTCCACTTTAAAAATGTTAAATGTTAACTTGTTGTCTTTAAGGGGCCTCGAAATGAATTTCGTTCTCCAAAGTCCTTTCAGCTTGGCTGTGGGCTTCTGCTTTCAAAGGGATACTTTTTCAACTAAACAAGTTCTGTCTGTACTCTGATCCACCCTATGAGAGACTAGTGAAAATGGTGGGAAAAACACACTGAGATGAAGGGTTTGTCTTTTTTTAATTAACTGATAAAAAACAACCAAAGGAAACATATTTGAAGTATAAATAAGACAGTTTATTTGAAGTGTAAGATATTGAAGGAGAAAGTTAATAAAAAGATATGTCAGGAAAACTTTAATGAAATATAGAAACTCTAGGGGAAAAAAGATAGTAAATGACATATGAGAAACCAGGTTAAATATGTGGAATATGAAAAGAAAAGTGTACAAGAAACCTTCATTTAAGCCAAGGGTCAGCAGGGCTGTTGGAAAACCTGAATGGAGTTGTAAACGAATGAGGTTTTAAAAATCTGAAATGATTTGTTTGTTTGTGGTATTTGTCCAGAAGAGCACTCAAAGATCCCAGGCTAGAGATGATTGGTGTTTCTTCTGTGAGGAAGGTAAGGGTTATGATGCATTAGATGTCTGAAAATTAAAACAGCAGCTGAATGTATCCACAAGTATTCAAAATAAGTAAGACAGGAAAAGGTCTTGATTGCAAAATATAGAGGAAAGTAATGTGCAGATAAATGAATAGTGTTTTTTCTGCAGCTTGCATTGCTGGAGCTGTGGTGTGGTAGTTGTACGTTGTCATAGCAATGCCTTATTTTAAGAAAATGGGGATTAAGTTTGCAAACACTTCATCAGTTGTTGGATATTGCAGCCTGTATATATGTGTTGTTGGTAAAAGAATATACCACCACAGTAATTCAACAGAGTTTGAAAATGGGCCTAAGGGATTTGGAAGAAGAAATTGCAGTGAAAAATTATAATGAAAGTAGTACTCTTGTATCAAGTAAAATCCATGGAAATGAACCCCAAAGTATTGAGGGCTTTTGTTGTTCTTTCTTTGCTTGTTTGTTTGTTTTCCTAGTAAATGTGTCTGCATAGGCATTGGGAGAAGTTTTACTACTTAACATGTGGTATCCAAGAGTACAGGGTTTCTGTGGTGGGTGGGTTTCAGTTAAGTCCCATTGTCTACATTCTTTCCATTTTGTCTTTCACCCCTTTACTGTGAAATATCTGCTGGAAAGGTGCTGGGGTAAGACCCTTTGTTGAATGGGAAAATTTTATCTGACAATCTGAACTAATTTACAGCAAGGATGCTGTAAACTGATGTGACATCAGGGGATAAAAGGACTTTGGAATCCCCTTTGAAAAGAACCAGGACCATAAGTGCAGATGTCACTTTAACTAGATATTATAGCCTGAGTCTCAAAGGCTTGGCATGAGTTGCTCACAGGGAGTCTGAAAAGCTGTGCATGCATGGACATTTTGTAACACCAAGAGGCTGTAGGCAGATGGCCGCAGGGGTTTTGGTTGTTGAAGAACTCGAATCCTTAATATACAGATAGTGTGTACTTGAAAAATTGCGTAGTTGGTCAGCACTTTACCTGAAGAGCACATTCTATTTTTTTTTTTTTTCCTGCTGTAATCCATCTTAATCTCTTGTTGGGTTTTATCTTATGTTTGATTTTTATCTTATGTTTGATTTTCATTCTAAGGATTTTTTCAAGTGAGGGGTTTTAATCACACTTGGAGAAAAATTAAATGATTTTTTTTTCTCATTTCTGTCCAGTTGGCACTGCAGACAGATGGAAATATGTGACTAATATAATGGATGAGTGTATCCCTACAACTTGAATCAAAAGAGTCCAGTGAAACTAAGGGCCCTGGCTTTACGCTCTTCTTTTTGTTCCTAGCCCAAGGCAGACCTAAAGATCAAAGCTTGCCATGTCAACAGGTGTAGAGATGATATATTGCCTCTCTGCAGTATTCTCCAAGTCTGATTTATACTGCATGGTGCACAGAACTAGTTGAATGATAGAGTGTACATGAAGTGTTGGTAAATATTTGAATCACTGAGGATGAATTTTGGAGGGAAAACCAGCTAGCTGCTTCTTTGTCTTGTCATTTTTATGCCTTACGTAATGTTAAAATGCATTGGGACACCTCTACTTGTTCACGTAGATATGAGTCAAACTGAACATTTCCTCATACCATCTTCCCTCCAGCAGCTGAGGAAGTCCTTTCGTAGAATTCCACTAACTTAAAAGAGGACTTCTTCAAAAGCTCAATATTTTCTACAGCTAAGTCCTCACATGGGGCAGTTTTCTTTGATATCTTTAATTTTAAACTTCGTAATCACTAGCTATGAGTTACAGAAAACAGCAGTGCCCATTTTGTGAAATGCAGGCTTATTGGCAATCATTTCCATCCTGGGATAGGGGGGAAGAGCTGGAGAATAGCACTTTTCACACAGCCTCCAGAAAGGAGGTTTTTTGCTTTTGTTTCCTTGGAGGTAGAAGCAGGGTTAGACATAACTATCCCAGTTAAAAGTGCTTTATGGGAATCGTAGTTCAAGAGCCTCCTACTCACATTTCCTTGAAGCAGGCTACAGATGGAACCTGTAAGACTTGTGACCTGTCTGAAAATAGAAGTTCTGGTTGTTGTCAAGATGTAGCCCATCGTGAGATGCTGGAATGAGCACAAGAGGCTCTTCAACTGAAGTTTGCATGAGGTAGGTGAGCAGTGAAGTGAGACACAATTTGGTTTGGCTTTGCATTCTTCTGCCTGAGGACATAATTGAGGATAACCTTTTTTTAGTTTATTTGTCTGTAAAGAAAATGCTTACATGCATGCAATGATTCTGTCTGAAAAGTACAATTATTCATATGATGTTACCACCTAAGTGTCCTGTTCTCCCAGCTACTTTGGAGACCCCCCCGCAGATAGTCCCACTAAATGTTAAATATCTTTGTCTATGTGCCAAGCACCTGGTTTTCAGGTTCCTTTGAATACGGATTTCCAAAGGAAGACTCTTTCTACTAAAGCACCAGAATAAACTACAGATTAAAGGCCTTGAAGTATTTACAAAAAAACTGTGCAAACAAATGTTACCATTTTGACACTTCAAATCAAAAATCACAGCGGGCAGTAGGTGGGCTGTGTGCCCATCCTACTGAAACATTTTAAGGATCTGGTGAGTTACGCTGGTGCTTAAACAGAAAGCAAAAATTGGATTCAGATTATTTACACAAAGCTCTTTTGGAATCTGTCTTTACTATGCCCAAAAGCACACTAGAAACTTCATAACCACAAACAGAAGATGTCTCTGTCTCTGAGAGCTTGGTATGTAATTAAACATCTTGGTTCATGTGATCCCAGGAATTTACTTGAGGAGTGACAAGTGGAAGGGCTACACTTACTGTAATACAGTGATACCACAATATGTCTTTCTGCATTTCTAAATTGACTTGCATCCAGTTCTAACTTTTTTTAGATTTCAGTTACTGAGGTAAAGCTCACTTCTGCCAGGTTGTATACAAGGGATGGCTTATGGGGGAGTTTAAATTAGGAAAAGATTATGGTCTGTTGAACTGGCAGATATTATCTATGTAAGGAGCAATGTGGAATGTTTGAGGGAAAAAAACCAACGAAACAGAAGACCTCCAAACTAATACAAAGTTGCTTTCTGAAGCCTAGCTTTGATTACTTTTATTAAAGATCAGAATATTTAAAAAAAAAACCAAAACAACAAGGTAAAACTGTAATTCGTTCTGTAGAGATGAACTTACTGGGGTACTGGGGATGCTCACATGTTGGAAATGTTGGCATTTTTTGAGTGCTGACAGGTGCAGATTTAACAAAGACTTCCTGTAGTGTTAGAATACATCCCAAATGCTGCCATGCGGCGTGTTGGTGTGCATGCCCTGACACTGGATGACTTTGCCAGACGTCTGGAAGCATCCCAGCCAACGGCACTGCTGTGACACTGCTCTGTGACAGGCTCATTAATACCACCCTGTGTCCTGTGGGGCAGCAGAGGCAGCAGGGAGTTGGGTTAATTGTGGTGAAGCCTCATGAACCAGGCTGAAACTTCAGGGCTGAATTCTGAAACCTGAGTTGCTTCTCAGGACTGCAGATGTCTTTGGCTCACCACATTATGTATGTGTATAAATTATGCTGTGAAAGCCTGTAATTATTCATTCTGGAGCTCCTAAGATGCTTTGATGTGCATGGATTAGATGGTGAAGGTACCCTAGCGGAGCTGGCAGTATCCCAGAGAGGGCAGATACACGCATATAGCATGCATATGAATTCTCTTTGAGGTCCTACAGAGAAACAGGGTTTACATACAGATCTGACAAACTATTTTGGGTTTCTGTAGGAGGATCTGAAAAGTGGAGTGTACAACAGAAAAAGGCTGTATATGGAGTGTCACTTTGAAAGTTGCAGGTAGAAACCTGCATGTGCTTTTACAAGGAATGAATAAAGTACCGTTTTCTACGTGGTGAAGACAGGCCGGGAAAGGTCGTGGTACTGAGCGTGGTGTTTGTAGTGGCTTTGTTTGAAGGTGGAGATAAATGAATGGGACTTGAATGCCAGTGATTTGTCCTTGGTGCGAGGGGACTGGAATGGAGCCAGGTCCGTGCCATGCCCTACTCTCTGCCCGTTGTGCTTTTCTTGTGTCTATAAATTGCTCACATGTGAGAGTTGTATATTTATAACACAGATAAATCAAAATTTATTTATTTATTTATAGCCACAGGCTTATGGGAATGCTGACAGTTGAAGGATTCTGCTTGAAGGAGCACTAGTCAATATGTTTATTGTCTTCTAGATAATAACAGCAACAACCCCACCATGAATTTTATTAGGTCATGTTAATTTTCTGTCTGTTCTCAGAGCTATAGAGTTTTAGTGATGTTTGTTGTTTTGTGGGTTGTTCTATTGGTTTTTTGGGATTTTTTTTTCCTTGTTTCCTTTAGGTATTTTTCTTGCAATGATTTCTGTCTCAGCTTCAAAATGAGAGAAAGAACTTCATCTTTTGCAACGACAATTAAACACAGTTTGAAAGATCACAGCCTGGATGTAATAGCCAGATTCTTGTAATTAATTAACTGAAGAACTAAGTGAATAATTCAAAACAAATAGCTTTCTTGAGAAATGGACCCTCCAGCATTCTTAATATTTTCACTGGGAAGATCATATTGTTGTCATCACTGTTCCTATAAGAGCAGATACTACTGGTTCCAACTGAGGCTTTCTTTTAGAGTTAGCTCTTGTCCTCCAGAGCACCAACAAATGTGAATGCATCACATTTTTTCATGTGTTTCTTTTTGATGGGGGTTTTGGTCCTGTTTTTTGGCCTGTCCTCTTGAGCTTAGAGGGGTGGTTTGCTTGTCAAAGCACACATGTAGTTGCGTATGCAACAGCACCTTGAACTCGTTGAGGGGAGAGTGATTTGCAGTGCAGTCTTGGACCAGCATGTCGAGCCAGCTCTGACCTGAGCCTAGATTTGTTCTATCCTGACTTGTAAGGAGTCTCCCTGTGTCAGAGGACAGGTCTCAGCTGTGGTCTTCATACCGCATTTTAAGTGGTCTCTTAGAAGGAGTGTGTAAAAGGTAAGGACGAAGACTTTGTTTCACGGTTCTGTAGAAAACCACACCTAAAGTAGAGCTCTGATGTAGATGCAGTGTTTCTGATGAGCTATGGTAGAGAAACGTTGTGTATAACTTGAGTTTTTCAAGTTCTGGAACCATCTTCACCAGAAGTTTTGATTCGTTGTAGTCCAGAGATAACAAATGTGTATTTCAGGCCCCTCCTTTATCACTTTGTAGGGGCATCACCTAGAAGAGTTGGAGAGCACTGTCTCCACTGTAATATTCTACATCTGTAAGATACTAAAGTTAACAGGGGAAAGGGAGAAAATAGAAGGCAAAAGTAAAACTATTTTTATTGCTGCTGAGAGACATGGAGGAGGCTAGTGGTGGAGTAGGATTAAAATTTGGTTCACTGGCAATTCCCTTCAATATTAGAGTCATGGACCATGTGTTTTTCTTAAAATGGTTTCAATATTTACTGATATTCTTTGAATTTTTTTGGTTTTATCCTAACGTGTACATTGTGTAGGGTCCCTATAGCTTCTATTGAGCAATAATTCTTTGTGATTAGCTCATTAAATAAAATCCCATGGTTTGAATGACATAGGGATATATACTTACACTTTTTGAAAAATGTTCTCAAATTTTATATGCTGTTGCTTCAAATTTTTTCAATTTTTTTTGTGAACACTTACCCTCTAAAAATTTACTTCCTAGGTCTTGGGGGGAGGCAGAAAGTGGTGGGAAAACATGTCAAAGACCCTTCACTGAAAATTGGTAGGGCTATTTGTAGAGCTAACTGTTGCTCAAGTGTTACTCTAAGGTTTTAAACCTCCCTAAGGTTTTTTAATTGGAAGTAGGGGAGAAAATTACTTACTTGTGTTATTTATATTTAAGAGGGTTATTTTGCCTTCCTCCCAAGTCCCTCTGGGCTGACTCCCAAACTGCTTGAAATCTTTTAGGGGCTGTGCAATGATAGAGCTCCCAAATGAAAAGGCGAGACACTAAATGAGTATGTGTTAGCAGTGTAAAGGGACAGGAAACAAGGATATTTTTGCCAATATATGCATCTAGGGATCACGCTTTTAAAAGAACTTATTTCGTGATTACTTTTTTTAAAACTGTGTATTTTTTTCCTCTCATCACTTGCAGATTTTTTACATGCTTAATAGGAAGTTGGGATAACCTACCTAAATACTTTGGGGATATGCGTATGCTTATTTAAGCATAAATTCTGGATTGTAGTAGTGAAAGAGTTAGCTGCAAAGTGAGTAGTTATTTACAAATGTGATGCTGCAGGTGCCAATAGCTGAGGTTGCAGAAAATTAACCAGTGGGGCAAGAGTGGGTTAGCACTAATTTCAGGATATTTTTCATTGCTTACTATTTTGAAGGTTTGGAATTCTTCTATGAGAAGAAAAATCAGCTTCCAAATAAAAACAGGAAGGCAAAAAAAAAATCACTTTTAGACTACAAATTATCTGAGACAGCATAGATTTGTCTAAAACAAAATACAAGCAATGCAGTCCTGCCTTTCAGTTTAGCAAGATCACCCAAGCACCTAAAAATAAAGGAAAAGAATCTTGAGTAAACAACAGCCTTAATGATGGTAGAAAGAAAAGGAATGATTTCTTATTTGAAACAATAGTCCATATTCGACCAAGCTAGAAAGTCAGGTAAATAAGGTGCATTTAATTCTAATTTGTCATACATTCCCCCTCTTAAAATTTAAAAGCAAGATAAGCTACAAAATATTTTAAAGATAATGAGAGGATTTTAATTTTGTTAGGAAAAATATCATTCTGTAATGTCTGCAGATGACTAATTATGTTGTGTTCCTGGAGGAACTGAGTTACTCGTCTGCTTTGAAATTGGAAAGATAATAAAGCCATTTAATGTTGTAAAACTTAAATTCTGAACAATATCTTTACCTACAATTGCTTCAAAGTTATAGAAGCATCAAGCTAGACATGTATAAGCACTACCAGATTTTATAGTGATTTTTGTTGTGTGTTGAAGAAACAACAAATCCAAAAGAAACAAACAAAAAAAAGACCCCATAACAAAACACCTTTTCCACACAATTACACTTGTGAAACATCACCCTTGAGATGTAACGCAGATGAAGATTTATTTCTCTGCCATTTGTTCCCTGCATTAATCTTCAGGTCTTTTAATAAAGGTGGGGAGCAAAGGGTCAGGATGACTCCAAGAAATGGTAATGGGATACACAGAGCTCTTCACATATAGGTCGGTAGATCAAGTCCAGCCAGGATGAATGTTCCCTCAAACCTTTTTCATCCTGTTATTACTCCGCAGCTCTAAGGAATATAAACTCAGGAATGTTTCTGCTTTCTAGTAAACTGGTGACTGGTGCTGGGAAAAGCTACTGCCCCTCTGATCCAGGTCAGTGGCGAGGGCAGGGGTATGGGATTTTATTCCATGTCCAGCTGCTCTGACAAGTGACTGAAACACATGGATGAGAGCTTTATTGCTGCCTCAACTGCAGTGTTTTCCTTCTTGATCTATGAAAGATGCTAGTTCAGCCCCCTCAGCTCAGTAGTAACATGGTGGAGGAGAGAAGAAATGAAAATAGAAGTGGGATGTGTCTAGATCCCAACTGACAGTAAAAAAAAAGTATGAAATTAAATGAGATGTCTCTAGCACAAACATAGACCTGTGAGTAGGTGTAGCCTCTGAGAGTAGGGTAGCAAAATCAGTGTAGACTCAAGTTCCTGTGTAATTTTCAAGACTTGAGAAACGTATAGAACCTATTAGAACCTCCTTTAGAGAAATTAAATTAACAAAGACTGTCTGGCCTCTTGTAAGCTCTGACTCAAATGAAATAATGCACATAGCTTTCAGCTGTGATAATTGAGTGTCTAATACTTGGTTTATAAATGGTTGGAACATGTGGGCTTTTGTTTATGTGTTCAAAGGGGTATATGTCTCCCCCCATTTTTTAAGGACAAAAGTATACTCTATAACTATTGAATAAAAGAATTAAAGAACAAATATCAAACTAGGAAAAGGACCAGCTTTATCAAGAAACAAAATTGATAGTTTTACATATTCTTATAATATGGATTTCATACTGTATCCTTCAAAAAACTTGTCATGTTCTTCCTGGACTTTTTCTTTTGGAAATGGGTAATTGTATATTCAACTGCCCTTGGTTCATCAGGGACTAAACACCATGTAGCTCCATTTCTGTCTGCTGCAGTAAGGGCTGTTCCCTTTTGATTTCTCTGTTACCGTCTCTCGTCTCTCACTAAAACTAGCATAGTTATACAAATGTAAATAATCCAGGCTCAGGGGTGGCATACTTGTGTTTTATTTGTCTCTATCTGTAGAATACTTTAAATGAAACATTCTTCTGCATGTGTTAACAAAGAAACCAAAACAAACTTGGTATGTCTAAAACTCCAAGGAATTCAGAACTGAATGTGAATTTTATGTTAAAAGACCAGAAGCAACTCTTTAAACTTTCTTATGCTTGCAAAATGATACAGTAATTGAATCACAAAAAGCATTTGTAGGAGTTTTTTCTTCTCTCTATGTTATATGTGCATGGCTGTGCCAAATCAAAGTTTATCTAGTGCGGATTTCTGTCTCAAAGGAGCTGAAGGTGGGTGCTTATAGGGAAGAATATAGGGAAAGGTTTGGTATATGATATTCCCTCTGAGCCACAAGTCAAGGACTTCCTGAGTCAAAGGTAGTTTCTGTGTATTTAACAGCCCTTAATGCATTTTTCTTCCTTGGTCTTGTCCAGCTTTTTTTTTTTTTCAGGCCATGTAAGCTTTTAATGCATTCCAGAATCCTGTAGGTTGGTGCATCACAATAAAACCACAACCTGAGTCTAAAACCTGCAACAGCCCCCAGCCGTGAGCACCCTCACCTTGCCTGGTGTTGGGAGAGGCAGAGAAGAGTGAATATGGGCCCATCTTTCCATACTTCCCTTCGTGTGCAATGGGCTATGGGCAGACCTCACAAACACCTCTCAAATGTTTGTTCTTCATTTCTTTTCTCCATGCTGAGGACATGACTTTGCTCTTCTGATTATGATTTTCTCAGGTTTTAACAAAATTGAGCCACATCATTAAGCTTTTTTAAGTGGTTATTTTAAGCAGGAAACAGACAACCCAAAGCCTGTTATCTAGAATTCCTCAAAGGCCTTATTTAGTGGAAGGGTTGCATGTACCTATTTCTGCCTAAAGTTGTGGCCCTATGATTTTGAAAACATCTTCCATGAAAAATTGCAACCTGTTCTTAGATGCCTGTAAGTGACTGTAAGAGATTTTAGATAGAACAGGTTTGCGAAAATGACTCTTAGGGTAGTTGATCATTGTTTTGCTGGTATATCTGGCACCTGAGGGAAGGAATCTGTTCTGACAAATGCATTTCCACTGCAGAATTACCTCTGGCCAGGGAAGGTTGAACAACAATTCCACTGACTGTAAAATAATTGGTAGGTTCCCAATTACCGGTAACAATACCAAAGTTATCTATGTATTTGGCTGTGTACTTCCAGATAGTCTTCCCCTTGAAAGAGGCATTTTTACCTTGATAACTTCTAGCAAAGCCCAGCAGTCCCCCTCAGCCCTCAAGGCAGGTCCCCCTGGTGGTCAAGCAGTAACGAGATTTAAGCGGTGAGGATTGACTCTCCTTATCTCGGCTGCCAAGCCTGCTCCCTGCAGCCGTGGCTCTGCTTCCCTCAGGAGGAGGGAATCAGCATTCAGACGCACATCCTGGAAAACTCAGCTGTGCAGGGAAATGGGGACACCCCCTTACTGCAGATACTGCTGGTTCCTCCTGCAGCATGCACTCCCTTCCCCAACAAGGATCTTGGAGTACGCCTGCCTGGAGGGAAGGAGCTATTGGAGCTTGGTTTGGATTGTCCTTGCAGTGTCAAGGACTTGCCATCTGTTTAGTGTTTATTCTGCTAGTGGATTTTCAGTCTCAGTGTTAAGGTTGCTAATGATTGATTAATCCAGCTCAGTATGGACAGAGCACACCAGGCAGTTATAAACTAATTGGAAGAATTTCTCTGATGCTGCCTTTTGCAAAATGTACTGTCTGGGGCAGAGATGAACAGCAGCCGCTCCATTACTAGTCTTGACCGTGAGCTAATTAGGACAGATCCTGCTCCCTTCTATCCACTGGGATGAAAAAGAGAATTTAGAAAAGGTTTTTGAAGGAATAGTTTTGCCTGATGCGGTGGTTTGGTTGGTTTTGGGGTTTTTTTCTGTTTTGTTTGGTTGATTTTTTTTTTAAGGAAAGCATATTATGGGGCTTTCCATAAATTCACTGCTGTCTGTAGCCATTAGGGATCATCAGAGGTGTGAGAGCTTGTATACTGGTACTTGAGAGGAATACATTATGCTTGACAGTGTGCATGTGCATGCTAGAGTTTTCTTCTGAGGTTGGTTTGGTTTTGGGTTTTGTTGTTTGTTGTGGGGTTTGGTTTTGGGATTTTTTTTTGTTGTTGTTGTGCTGGCTTTTTTGTTTTGGTTTGGTTTGGCTTTTTTTCTGTGGGTTTTTGAGTTTTTTTAAAAGAGAAGAAGGTGGGGTGGTCAGATGCCCTATGCCTTGTCTACCCTGTTCCTTAGTGCAACGTGCAGCTGGTTGCAAACCAGCAATGTATGCTTATCATAATGGCTGGCTGATTTCTAAGTCAGGAGAACGTGAAGACATAGAAGGAAGAAAAAAAAAAAAAATGGAAGTGGAACTCAAGCCGCACAGCTTTCCATGAGGGTATTCTGGATGAAAGGGTAAGTTCTGCCTGTACAGGTGGCAGAAGTTCCTTCCCTTCACATGTTTCTGCCATATGTTGCTGTTACACATGTAGATTGTGCGTCTTTTTCACAACATCACTTCCAACACATTGTTCAGATTGTGCAGAGGCAGCCTTCAATAATGCATTGACGTAATAATGACCATGGCTTCCTATTAGAGTCTACTCCTAACGATAACACGAAAGTCTTCTGCATCCTGGCCACAAAAACAAAACAAAAAAATTTAGAAAACCACTAGCTTGGGAACTGTGGATGGTGCAGAGGCAAGATTTTGCTGTTCTGTTATCAGCAAATCTGACTAGAAAAATTCTTACCAAATAGAAGTCAGTTTGCTCTTACATCTGTATGCATCCATTTATCCGAACCACTCGGTGTTTGCTCCATGAACATCTGGAAGGAAGATAAGGGTGGGTGTGGGGAGGAACTCTTTCAAAGGAAACAATCGGCGCTAGAACAGAAATCAGAGCTTTTGCATTTAAAGCAGCTTTTCTCTGAAACTGAAGACCAGTGTGATTCCAGGCTGCTCAGATTCCAATGTTAACACATTTCTTTAGGTTTTGATGACAGTTAGCATAAATATTAATGACAATTTCTCTAAAACTTGATTTCACATGACAGTGGATTATTCTTTTTATTTGTTCTCTTGCGCTGACATTCCCTGTTGAATAGATGCAACTTCATGCAAAATTGCCATGTATGACATCTATCTTATTACATGCATTGAAAATGAAAACATTTTGCAGATTACAGGCATTTTCACAGAACAAGATTAAGGTGTACTCGCATTTGATGTAACGAGTATCGATTATGCTGCAGGATATGGTGAGATTGTCACAGGGGAAACTGGAGGACAAATCTGAAGGACAGCTAGTATGGCAGGTGAACAGAAGACTACTGTATATTTAGTAAAACATTTTTTCTTTTGTTCCTCTCCTTTTTTAGTATTTATTTCCCTGTATTTCTTGTCCTCAAGTGTCTCTGTCATGACAAAAATAAAATTAATATCCAGCTACGTGTTTAATACTTGACTCATGGTATGTTTTTATGTTATGAATCTTGTTTGTGTTTATGTAGCACTTGTTGATGGGCAAACTAGTATTCTTCACTTTCTCTAATAGCTTTACTGTAAATGAGTCCTTTACAGAAAACACATAAATACTATGATTCCCAGCACTATGATGTCATAGCACCTATAAATACTCAAAGTACAGAAATGCATCCTTCTAAATGGAGAGTTTATAGTCCTCTTGTGGATACCTTCCAGCCCGAGGATGAGCAGCTCATAACTCTTTTTTGACAGAATAAATAGGAAATCCATGATTCCTATCAAGTTCTGTAGAAAGACCCAGACACCCAGATCCATATGCCATGCTTTGCCTTGTACATGTTTGAAGCGCTTGCAGACTTAATTGCTATGCTCTGGGGAATCTTCAAGACTACTGTTGGCAGATACAAGTGATATTAACAAGACAAATATGTCTCAGTGTATTTACCAGGTGATTACTGCTGTTTCAAAAGCAGTAAATTTTTGTATTTATTCATCTGTGATGCTTCCATGGGAACAAAAAGCAAGCCGTTTTTTTTTTTTTTTATTTATTCCTTTTTTTCTGTTTGAGGGCTGGTTAAGGAGAGGGAAATGGGAAGAAAGAAGGGGATTTGGATGGTGCTGTGGCAGCAGGCAAGTAGTGTAGTTTACCGTTACCTGCATTTCAACAGCAACATTTCAAATCACAAGGTTTTCACTCTGTGTATGCAAGTGATTTGTAATGCCATATACCCTATGTGCTAGCATATGTAGTCTCCAAATGTTTCATCTGTGTCTCGGCATTCTGTTTCTTAAATCACTGCAATATGTTGAGCAAGCAAAGAACTTATCGTATAACTTGATTTAGCATGTGTTTGTTTATATTTACAAAATGTTAAATATCCCGTCTCCCTTCTCTCATCTGCACTTCTTGTTCTCCCTGTCTCTTCTCCCATCTTCCCCAAGACATTATTAACCAACACTTAAGTTCTGTGTCCCTGTATGTTCTGACTTTAGTAGTATTTGGCTTAAGGTAAAAATCAGCCATACATATTCAGCATAAAATCTTCAACCTAAAACTTTTCCTGAGAATGAAAGAATGTATTTCCCCTTTCCCCTCCAACTAACCCGCTTAGGGCTGAGTCAGCTCATGCTTTTTAAACCTAAGCTTCATTTGAGGATGAGCGGACACAGACGTACGTGGAGGCTGTGTGGTAATGTGACCACTGATGTACTAATTCTGCTTTTTCTTACTTTCTCTCTGTCTTGGGGTGACTTTAGGATGTTGTATCCCCTATCGTTGCTCTATGCCCAGAAATTAATTTTGTGCCTTTTCTGCGCCGTTAAACTGAGCCTGAGAGAGGAGAGAGAGAAAAAACTGAACGAACTTTTCAAAGCAGTTGTTTTAAGGAGACGGATACACACTCCTCTGCTTCTGTGGCGGCGAGAGCAGGGGGGGAAACACCCTTGGTGCTT
>VZTI01002188.1:708057-900767 GCA_013397865.1 Struthidea cinerea | reverse complement strand
AGCGAGAGATTTCCTTATTTAGCATTATTATTCCTTTCCTGTGTGTTTGTTAAATAAATAGTTTTTATCTCTTTCACTTTCCTTCAAGGAAAATTTATTTTTTCCCGAACCTGGTGGGGGAGGGGTAGTTGTAACCTGCCTTCTACCAGAAGATATTTTCCTCCAAATTTGTCCAAATCAGCACACTCTCTCAGATGGAAAATCCCCTAAAAGGTGTATTTTGAAATGTTTTTATAGAATTCAAGAATTTATGGCAGTGAGATTCTACTTTTCCCTGTTATGTGCAGGAGGACAAAACTGATATAACAAAATCAAATCCGCACTTCTTAGGAAATTCCAGAGTTAAATTTTAAAAATTAATTAGGTCTCTTTGCACAGTATCTTGCAAGGTAGGTGGGATTGTAGAAAGTGTTTAGTTTTTTGCCTGTGAAGCCGCACTTTGTTTGCCACATGTGCAGTGGTTGCTTGATGAGCAGCTGCATTTTTTTTTCCCTATCCTTCAGTAGAGGTGTCTAAACCCCACCTGTTAAATGATATTTAAAATTCTTTTGGGAGATGGCACTATTGGTTTTAATATCTGCCCCCAAAAAATATGCTTATTTTCAGAAAAAATGCTGTGAACTGAGGTGTAAGGTCTTGCAGCTGGGCCAGGTCAAACCCAAGCACAAATAGCAGGCTGAGCAGAGAATGGATTGAGAGCAGCCCTGAGGAGAAGGATTTGGGGGCGCTGGTGGACAAGGAGCTCAACATGAGCTGGCCATGTGACCTCGCAGCCCAGAAAGCCAAACGTATCCCGGACGGCATCCAAAGGAGTGTAGCCAACAGATCCATGGAGATGAATCTTCCCCTCTGGTCTCCTGTCTGAGACCCCCACCTGGAGTGCTGCATCCAGCTCTGGTGTCTCCAACATAAGGACATGGACTTGTTGGAATGAGTCCAGAGCAGGGCCACAAATAATATCAGAGGGCTGGAGCACCTCTCCTGTGAAAAGAGGCTGAGAGAGCTGGGGTTGTTCAGGAGAAGACAAGGCTCCGAGTGACTTAATAGCACCTTTCAGTACCTAAAGGGGCCTACAAGAAAACTGGAAAGGGAGTTTTGACAAGGGCATGGATTGACAGAACAAGGGATAATGGTTTCAAAGTGGAAGAAGAGAAGTTTAGATTAGATTAGATTCGATATGTGGAAGAAATTCTTTACTGTGACTGGAACAGGTTGCCCAGAGAAGTTGTGGATGCCCCATTCTTGGAAGAATACCTAGGCCAAGTTGGACTGGGACTTTGACCAACCTGGTCTAGTGGAAGGTGTCCCTACTCATGGTGAAGGTTTGGAATGAGATGATCTTTGAGGGGCCTTCCAACCCAGGCCATTTTATGATTCCATGGTACCGTAAATGTATGAAATTACCTCCTTTGTGCATCTGTTTTGAAATGCCTAAGGAATTTGGGTGGTATTTTCTTTTTAGCATACTTAGCATTAGTCAACACTCTACATGGACAATATGTTTATAACACTTCCACTCATGCTTCTCACTGAGCAGCTCCCAGAGTACAAACGCAATTCCCAGCTGCAGTTATGAGGTCTCAGCATTTCTGCAAATCGTTTCTCCTGCCAAACAAGAAAATGGGGAACACATTATAAGTAACCAACAGCAAAACACTCAATTAATTAAGTAACTTGCCCTGCTGGAGATAGGAACATTAGTTCTACACAGAGTGAGAACAAATATTGTTTGTTTTTATTTTTTCCTCTAAAAATTTTACACTCCCTGTTCCTCCATCTCTTCTGGTTACTGAGGAATGGGGAAAGTCCAGGAAAATTTCGTACTAAATATGGAGTGGTGGGAGCTCATTGAGAGACCTGGCCTCTGCTTCTCATCATGTTCATGATTCTTGGGTATGATTGATGATACCCTTTGATCCTTGCTTGCACATTACTTGTTGGGAATTTGTTGTTGTTTTGCTGATGTGCTAGTTCATTTTCTTTCTTAATCTTCTTGCCACCCTGTTAGCCTTACTTGTTTTCCTTGTTCAGTCTGTTCCTGCTCTGGCTGCCTGTTTATCTCTGACACAGCTGCAATTATAGAAAGAACATCTTTTTTAGTTCTCTGGAAAATTTCTACACAACTGTACAGCATTTTCAGCTATTTCAAGACTCCTATTAGTCAAGAGAATGTTAGGAATAAAGGTCTTACAGGACTACTGCAGACTGTAATTGCAAGAATAAAGATCAAAATAGAACTTGTTTCAGTGTCAGTGACAGGATGCCTGTGTTTGATACTGGATTTCCAAATACTTCTGCTTATTTTTATACTTGTGCTCCCTGGCCATGCCAGGGAAGAACAAGCTTCTCCCAGGAAAGAAGCTTGAAGAATTTTTTTAAATGTTCCCTTTTATGGCAATGGGCAATACTTCAGATTTCTGTGTAAACAAAATAGTATTAGGTGAATGCTGCTGGAAAAACACATTGTGTTTATTGTTCAGTATAAAAAAACATTCTGATGGTGTGATTGGTAGGAAGCTCAAGAAGGGATAAAAGGTGTTAGAGAGTGTTATCTCACATGGTAGTGTTTTGGAGATATCTGCCCTTGGTAAGATCAAGCCCTTTCTAAAGACAGAGAATTTATGACTCAAAAATATTTTCAGGAGCCTTGGGGATAAACGGCTTCTGTCAGAGATGATTTAGCAGAATCCGGAGGGGAAGTGATTCCATTTGATGCATCATAATCATCATCCCAGACACCTCCTTAATTTCTCTGTGGAATTCTAACAGGAACGCCTCACTGCCAGCGCTTCCCACAGACACCCAGCTGAAACACTGCACAGGGCTGCCTGCTTACTGCAGTGCAAATCTACATCTGCTTTGGAATCACACAGAGGTGCCTGAGAGCAGATAGGCTTAAATGGGACTTGCATGGGGTTATCTGGTGAAACAGTCATGTCGCTCTCTTATGGCTACTTTCTGGTAAATTTAAAGAAAGAGTAAAAACTACAAAAGGGCAGATGAAAAGTGTGAAACTGCTCAGATTACTTTTTCCTGATAACCACCTGATATTTTCTACCCTTTCTAAGGTAACTGTAGTTAACTAGAAAATGCCAAATATGGGGTTTTCAATGTCTTTCCTATAACCACTGAATTTCTGCTGTGCAGAACCCATTCTATATAGCTGTTATCATCCAGTGGTCATGCTCTTACCATCTGTCACTGAAACATCAAGCTAACTGTCAGATTAGACTGATAGCTCTGCATCTGCCCTTTTGAAGACCTCCACCTTTCATACAGCTTTGCATCCATTGTCTGTGTATCTTGGAAGTCACATACTTCCACTTGAAGAGAGAGTTTACAATAGCCTGGTAAAAAACTGCAAAAGTTCATAACCTTGACTGTGTAAGGGACTCTGCAGGGGATCTGCAACCAGGAGAAACACATGGAAAGGAAAGAAACTGTGTCTGCACACACAGCCTCAACTACAATTCTTTTAAAAAAGTGGATTTCTGATTTCCAAAATCGTCTTGTTTGGGGTAGGGTTTTTCCCCCCCATGTGTAATTTCTACTGTGATGATATTCTTGTAAATAATGTTTCTGCACTTCCACTAACATGCTTTAGCACACTGTAACATTGCCTTTAATATTGAAAACTTCCCCAAGTTTTACATTGCTTGCCCTCTGACCCAGCTGAAGGGAAGGAACTGCCTTCCCTTATATTTGGTAAGTATTTACCCTGTGCTTTCTCACAAAACTAAGTGGAGACATTGGGAATCTTGATTTTCAGCATTAACAACACTACCTGCTCCCGACCTGGTTATTAGCCTGGCCACACCATTCAGCCTTGCACTTCCTTTTGCATCCCCCAATTCTTACAGGAACATCTTTTCTGCTTCCTCTGGCTGTGTAGGGATCAATAGACCCAGACTGATGTGCATGTGGCTGTGCCACAGAGCTGGTAAGATCACTGCATCTGACCTCCAAGTGCTTGTGACAGGAGAGGTGAAGAACTGGAGTGGTGCAGCAACGAGAAGCAGCATATGAAGCTACTACAGCAATTCTCAGAGCATTGGGGCCAACTTAGGCCACTCCTGAAATGTTCATGTGAGCAGTAGGATGGGACTCGTTTTATCTAGTTGTGGATATTTTGGACAGGGAGATAAGCCACACTGTGCAGTTGCAAGTGCTTTTTGTAAAAGACGCAAAAAGAAATGTATGACTGTACTGGGATCCCTTTTTCAGATTTTTCTGACTCGGTGGCCACCTAGTCTATGGTGTTGGAAGTTCAGATTTTCTTTGGTTTTATTAAGAAGGGGGAGGTAATTCTAACCACATAATTGATGGTATTGTATGCTCACTTTATATGTACAGTGCCCATACATCTGGGCCTCTGATAAACCTGGAACCTGTATTTAAAGCTTACCACTTCCACTGCAGTCAGACATAGCAGGTTATGTGCCTTGGAGAAAGTGCAGGTTAAAGGTCGTAGGTTACTGTCAGATGATTTGAAAATATTCTATTCTTTCCAATGAAAGAAGATTGTGAAATAGTTCATGGAAACTTATACTTAAGTGTTTAAAGATTTATCATCCTGTTTATTAGGCATGGTTGAAACCTTCTTCCCTTTTGTGAAGATCATTCCTAAATGTCCTAAATGGGTTTTGTATTATGTAATATTTTGCACAACCTTATTTTATTCTGCTTCACTGTTAGGAGTAGTTCTCTGAATTAAACCGAGATAACACTAGGTTTTTATGGAATAAACACTGCTTTCAAATAGGAAAGGAAGAAGAATTGAAAAAGATATTCACTGACATTTTCATATCAAAGTAATGTTTTGTGACTGTGCCAGCAAATATTATTTTCCAGCTTTGTCAAACAATGCCTTTAATGTAGCAGTGAACTAACTATTAATCCGAGGTTGATAACCACAGTCTTGTTTTTCTTGTCTCTGCCCCTGGTGAGTCCAGTCAAGTTTCCTTGGCCCCACGCAGCCTTGTTGAAAGAACATGTGCTTTTTGAGGTCATCAGTTTGCAACCTGGCAGAAAGCAGCTGCACTTATTTGTGCTTTGCAGTGGCTCCACATAGCAGCATATTGTGGTGTTGGGTGTTTTCAGGATGTCTACTTTGGCATCCATCTGCAGTGGTTGGCACTACACAGTACCAAGCCCTCTCTTTCTGCTCTTCCTCTTTTGTCTGATTTTCTGGTTTTCTTGCTTGGGTGACTGCAACAGGTCTTAGATAGCTGAGCTGCCCTTGCACAGACCGTGCTGTAGAGAGATGAGTTGGCCCTCCATTCTGCATCTGCACTTCTGCCTATCCTGTGAATCTGTGCATTGCCATAAAACTGCAATTTCACCTCCTCAGATTTTTAATTTTTTTTCTTTTAAATCCAGTATTCTTTTTCCCTCAACAAACCTGTAGGTACTACTGTACTTACTCAAATGAGCACAGACAGGGTACATTTCTATTTCCTCTCCAATCTCTATGGCCTGTGCCCCAGGTCTTTTACTGCAGTATTCTCTTTTCCTTTTCCAACCCTTTGTATAAAACGCCTGTCTTGAAAACATTTTCTCAACTCTCACCACTGTTGAAAAGCTCCTACCGTTTCTCACCTGTATGAACAGAATGCTGTTTCTAAACAGCTTTTAACTCTCCCCCCTTCCTTTCATTGTTTCTTCCAACTTCGTTCTCTGAAGTGCCATGTACAAACAGTTAGAAATAGAAAAATACCTTTTTTTGACCTAAAATATTGTTTCCTACAGTATTTTTTACTACTTCACTGAGTCTTGTTCTGAACACCTCATAAGATACCTTCTAGACACAACTCTGTCCAATTCATTTTGTTTTTTCCCTGATGTTCAGCCTCAATGGCCCATTTTTCTAAATGACTTCCCATTACTTACAGTTATGTGCTTTTAGACCATTCAAACACTACTGCACTATCTTCTTGCTTTCTACTCCTCCCATGCCTTTTCAAGCACTCTTGTTGGTGTTTTTATGTCTGATTCATTATGGCTGTGCCAAGTTGCGTATTGTTGGGGTAAAATTTGCCTCCGAGTTGGTAATTTGGTGCAGAGGTACAATAGAGCAAAACTACCTTGCAGATCTGGGCTTTTAAATTTTGGATACCTGTGTTCCTTTCTGTGTACTCACCCACTGCTCTGTGATTTTTTTTCCCTCCTGTATTCCAGTGAGTTCCCTGCCACTCTAATAGCAGGTATTTTTATTTTCCTCCCAGCTTCCTGCTTTAAGGTACAAAATGGATTTCACAGAGCTTCCAATTTCTTTGGCCACAAACCTGCTTATTTTAAAAGCAGACTAATCTCAACAATTTACCAGTAACCTTCAGTCTACAGAGTTAGCATAATTGCTTCTAAATATATTTAGAACAAAAACTAAAATCCTGCCTAAATGACAGTCTAAAATATTCCAGCTGAGTGATTAGCAGATTTTTCTTAAGAACTGTTATCATTTATTCTTTCGATGTTTTCTGTCTTCAGATTTTTATCAGTTTAAATAACTACATTCTTAATGTTCATGTAGTAGCAAGCAGAATTTGGCTTCCACTCCATCTTTTATATTCTCTCTTTTTAATTAATTTATTTATGTGCATATCTAATCTAAAGGCAAAGTCATCAATCGCAGACCATTGGAGCCTTTGAAACTTTTAAAATTATAATGACATCAAAGATGAAACTAGAAAATGTTATGTCGCAACTGGAACTGCTCTCTTGGTCTGTACCAAGGTATTACATAGTCTTGTCTCAAGCTATGGGGCAAAGAGAGAATTTGTTAAGATAGATACCAGTGGAAATAGAGGGATTTTCAATAATTTCCCAATTTTACCTGAGAGTCCCTACAGTCCCTGGTATTTTATGTTTAGAAATAAAAAGGACAAGGTGTGGATATTGTGGCAGTAGACTGGCTGAGGAGGGAAGAAAAGAAAACTGTTACCTTCCCACTCATATTTGCTTTCTTGGTAAATCTGAGTGATAACCTCTGTTAAAGCGGCCTTCCAGCCTCAGCATAATTAAATTGATGCAGGCATTATGGCAGAGTAATATGCAAATGTAAAGGATGTTTGCAGTCTTTTGGCCACTCAAAGATCATAGGAAAAAAGAATCATTAGTGGCCATGGAATATTCTTCTCTTGATTGTAGTAGTATGCTGCATCTCAAGATATGATATATCATATCCTATCACATCATATCATATTACATCATATCATATTACATCATATCATATCATATCCTCTTAAATTACATGTACCAAAGCATAAACACATGGGGATCTCTTTTTAGTAGCATGTGACTTTTGGTAATGTGCTACCATTTTTATCTCTTTTCTTATGTTTAGGGGAATTTTGTGCAAGGGCGAGTTGTTTTTCATAATAGGTGGGTTTTTTGTAGGGGATTGGGCTTTGGTTGTCAGTTTTTTTCCCTTTCCCTGTTTGGAAAGTACCAGGAAATTGCCTCTGTTGTTGGCAAGAAATAACAAAGAGAGAGGTAGTGATTTATGATGCATCCAGACTTCTGTCTTTCACCTGTATGTAAGAAGCCCGTGGCTGGGATGTGCAACAATAGAGCTACTGATGGTGGGCATTCTCCTGCCTCAACCAGAGCTTGAGGTTCTTACTTTTGTTCATAAAATAACACTAAGAAAGATCTGAGTAAACTTGATGGAATGGTGTATAATGTTTTTAACATACTGAGTATATCATCCTTTGGGAAGAATCTCATGGCATAAAAAACAAATCTCTGACATACTTCATAGGTTTGCAACTGGATAGCACTTAGTGAGTCAGTCAATCACTTGCCTGCTTCTGTTAGAGATGCGTTAATGTCTGTTTTGATCCCCTGGGAATTTCAGCGAGACACACTGGCCATGTACAACACGTCCAAAGGTACTGAGAGCTGTATTTGTCCTGCTCCTTGTCTTTAAGAGGCAAAATTTAGACAAAAGCACAAAATACAGAGTAACACTGTCTGCTGGTAAGGAAAATGTTAATGGTCATGAGAAACCGTCTCCAACTGGAGTGGGACTATACCCGAACTCATGTTTACACTTTCAGTTTTGTCCCGGGAGAGGGAGGGGGAGGAAGTGCTGAGCGGTCCCAAGCAGAGCAGAGCAGGCAGCAGATATATTTATTGTGTGCATAGCAGGTCACACTTACTGGGGGTCTCCTGTGGAGATGTGTCTAAGGAGTTACAAAATCCTATCTACAGCTTGTCTTTGCTGACGTAAAAATCTCATTCCAGGCACTCCTTCTGACCTTCGGTCAGCATATAAAGCTGCACAGGATGGTTAAGAGAAACAGAGGCAGGTACCAGAAAGAGGTGAAAAATCTGCTTTTGAATGTGAATATTTAAATTTTGTGAAGCCAACAGTGTCACTTGATTTCATATGAGAAAGGTGGGGGTATTTTAAAAGGGAGAGTCAACAATACTGAAATGAGCTGGGCTTAGAGTTCTTATTTGCCGTGTTGGATATGGCATTGGTGGAAGCTACATGATGAGAATACGCATTAAACAAGTGAAATTGCATTTTTTCCTTCTCCAAACCTCCTTCTTCAGCTTTGGAAACCCTACTAAATCAAAGACTAATACTGCAGGGAGAGCTGGTGTGAATGATTAGCGTTACTTGCAAAGGAAATGTACCTAAATTAGTGTTACTTGCAAAAAAGGCATTATTCAGCCTGAGAACAGATTAAGAGAAGCAAGTTACTAATGAAGTTACTTTCTGTATTAAAGGAGCCTGATAAGATACTATCGAGCAGTGTCTAGAGCAAGGAGCATGTCTTTCCTCACAGTGTGCACATCACTCAGCAGACAGATTGTGATAACTAATCACTCAATAGAAGACAACAGTATGGGACTTAAACACGCCTTTCATAATCAGATTTTATTTTCGAAAGTATGATCCAGATCTACAGTACTGTGACTCAGTCACTTCACTTAAGAGAAACTGAGCACTTTTATGCCAGTTCCAGGCTTGATACCATAAGAGTCAGTTATACTGAAAATTTTTGTTATTGTTTGTTGGTGCCTTTTTTTTTTTTTTTTAATTTTTCATTGAGAAATGCAAATAAGAGGAAAAGAAAATGTGGAAGTGGGAGCACTTCTGAAATGAATTTCTCTCTGATCCAGCACTAGGACAGACCTAGAAACCATGTCCCTGTAGCTCCTTTGTGTTTGCAGGCACTAAATGTCAGCCTGTGTTGATACCTGCACGAGCATTTTTAAGCATATTCAAATAAAGGTTCCCTTAGGGTAAATGGAAAAGTCTTACTTCTCCCCCTTGCAGCTATAGAGTTAACAGATCAGAAGCATTCTTTGTGCCCCAAAATCTGACATCCAGCAGTTTCTGTGTTTGTATATATCAGTCTCAAGCAGACAGTGAGAGCTTCCAGTACAAACAGCTGTGAGACCAGCTTTGGTCTCATTCACTACCAACACAGCATTATCTTTCTTGAGAAACCCTCAACTCAGTCCAGTTTGTAGGTAACTTTTCTTTTGTCACATCACTTGAATCTACACTTCATACATAGCAGACATTTAGAAAGTTCTGGTTATTCAGTTCTTCAAAGCTACCTGCTTTCAGAGACTGTAAAAAAGGACATTTCAGAACGACCTAACAGTCTGCCTGGTGGTTGCTGGGAGTGTTACTAAGGTGCTGCAGAACTGCAGGTTTCACTCCTAGATGCACACCAACAGTATCTTTAAGCAGCTGAGGTCACGGAGGACGTTTTTCTGTTTCCTATTTTTGTTACTTGTGTGCCTGTACATGGAACTTCACAAATGGACAGAGAAATCTGGCTTACAGACTTGACAGATGTGGAAAATGGTGTGCAGAATGTAATAAAGCATCCACTTACCAAGCTTGTAAAATTTTTTCTGAATTTAGAACCTAAAAGAGCACAAGCCTCTAAATAATACTGGATCTACAGGATCCCCAGAAATTTCCCAGAGAGGTGAGGAACCATTCAAAATTTTAGTTGTAGAGCGTATAGGAGCTAAATTTCATTAGTTGTCTTTCAAATGAAGAAAGAAATGGACATCTTCTCATTAGACATTAATGCAGACCCCTTCCTTATTTATCCAGTTGTGCAAACCTGTGCAGTTTCACTGGGCTGCAGCAATAAATTCTTGTGTGTGCTCTTGAAAACTCAAGTTATTGCCAGCTGAGTCACAGGCTATAAATGTACTTGTTTAGCTTATTCTTCTTGGTGATTAAAAGTGGTTAGCTAGAAAATACTGAAACTTGCTGTAAGAGCAGTATTGGAAATTTTTGATTTCCTACCAATGTTTTGGTGTGTTCTGACTCATCTAAGTTTTGACTCACAGTTTTACTTGGCTTTTGCGTTTGGTTCTTCAAATTTTCTACCAAAATCCAGACTTTTGGCATAGATCTGTGCCAAGTTTTGCTGCTCAAAATTTAATTCATATTTGGAAAATGCACCTGCGCTCACATTTTCAACACTGCCATCTGAGGATTGTGATTGGCAAAAGCTGAAGGCATAAAAAACAGGACAATATGACAAATTCTTTACCACTCCATCCTTGAGTGTGGGGTGTCCCTGGCATGCAGAGGTGTGCAAACTGCCTCTCCCCCCATCTTGCTTCGAGCGCTGATAACAAAGGAGAAATGAGAAAGTATGGAAAGTTTCCTCTACAAGTATATGGCAGGGTGATGCCTTAACTGTCCTCTTAGAAACAGAGACTAGACAGAATAAGGGAATAAAGGTAGGTATTTATTTGAAAGGCCTTCAAAGGCACACCCTGGGGAACCAGAGGCTACTGCCAGACAGACCCCAAGATGGATGGCAGGTCACGAGTTCTTCACGCTTTTATAGGTTTGGTTCATTTACATATCAGGGTTAATTTTCCAATTAAAGGTTCAGTTAATGATGTAATTTCCCCAAGCTTGCCCCCCCTTTAGAGGCTTTGGTTTACACATTTTGGGCCTAGGACGGTCTGAGCATCCGTGGAGAGCAGGCCCGGGGAGGCTTTGTTATGTCTACCTAGCATGAGAGAGCAGAAGTTAACAGGCAACAAGAAACCTCAGAGCTACACCCTAAATAGTACAGAACTTGAAAAAATATAGAAGTTAAAACCTAAGGCATCAGAGACATAACTACTTAACTCTGAATCAGTAAATATTCATGAGGAACGTATTGGGCATTTATAGGTTTCCCCCAGAGGCAAGTAGTGATTCACATAGTGATGTGCCAACAGTACAGAAATGTCCTTAGACCTCCTAGGAAAATACCACCTTTCCCAGACAGCTGCTTGGCATCAGTGTATTCTGGGCACAATGCTTCTGCCAGCTGCCTCATCTGCAAGGCCAGCTATGCTCAGATTTCCCCTTTCTGGCAGATGAATAATGTAGTGTCTGCCTTACAAGTACTCCATCCCGTGTCTTGGTACTGCTCTTTCATGGCCAAACACCTTCACTGGCCTTTGGGAACTTGTTTTAAGTGTCCTACTGTAAAGAGAGTGTCAAATGAGTGTGTGATGTCTATTGTTGATGGTTAGCTTTAGAATGATCTAGGGGACTGTGAAACACAGAGTTTCGGATTGGGTGTTGTTCTCTGCTTTCACTCTTCTGGTATCAAGTGACTTTTTCCCACCCCCACCCCCACCCCCCCCTTTGTAGGTGCTAAAAAGCTAGAAGCAGAGAAATTCTTCAGCCTTTTCTCAATATTCTGTGAGAAGACTGTCTTTCCCATGTAAACTATTTTAAACAAGGTCACAGTTTCATAAACTTCTTGCACCTGCAGGCTGTTTTGCAAGATTTTTACGGCTTTGACTTTGAAAATATTTTGGAATAGGTATCTTAGAACTTGGCCAATCCTCTCAAGGGGTGGATGGCCGAGGAACCAATTACCTATTGCCATTCAACACACTTTTGCAATCTATCCTATAAAAGTAGTTGGAAAATTATTAAAGCGCTTCAGCTTCCACTTGTTCATAAGCCTGGACTCTGTGTTGTTTTCTTTACCCGTCTCGGACGTGACAGTGACACCCCTTAATACTGATTGTGGTCAGAAAGGTGCTAGAAAAAGACTTCCAAGAGTTGAATAGCTAGCAATAAGCTCTCCAGGTCCTTTGTCTTTCCCCTACTGCAATCTCCTGTTTGCCTTTGCCTCCATTTCACATCAGGGGTCTCCTAACAAAATGGATGACATCTGTCCCATGCCCAGGAATGCATGTCTCTCATTTAATATTACTTTAATTTGTGTTATGTTTCATTTACTCATGATATCACACAGTGCATGAGAAGTATGGCAAATACCTCTGATAAAAGGCAGATGGCAAGAAACTACTCTCTGCTGAGGTACATGTTTTGAATTATCTGCTGACAGACAGGAATGGTGCAACTCTGAGTCTGGTTGGAGAGGTTGAGGAGTGAGAGGTGCTTAAAACAACTTTTTGTATACTTTGTAGTGTATGTATATTAAGAAGTGAAATGTAAATGCCAACCCAAAGAACAAGGATCTGGTTCCGTTTGTTGTGCCAATCAGAACTTAACATTTTGTAGGGCTTTCAAAAGCTGTGTTGTTCTGACATTAGCATCTCATCTTTCACAACGGATAGATTTAACACGTAACAGCTCTGAAGTTTGTTTGTGGGGGTTTTTGGTTGGTTAGTTGATTTTTTTTTTTTTTTTGTTTTTCTTTTTTTTTTCTTTTCAATGATGTAATAAGGTGTTATATGCTCTGTTGAAATTATTGTTTGGCCATCTTGGTACTGTCAGCTATTGCCTCTGCCGCTCTCTGTTTTCTTTCTTTTACTTTCTTTTCCAACCCCCAGGGCTCTTGTTTATTATAAGTAAAAAAAAAAGAAGTAAATGTATTTTCTTAGCTTTGACAATGTCTACCTGTCAATGCCTTTAAGTGCCTCCACCATTTTAGCCACACACTTCCATAATTCGCTTCAATAAAGTTTATTGTACAGCTAACAGGTCTGATTGGATTACTGCCCGTCTGCAGGTGAGTTTCTACTTGCTGCTCAAGGAGGTGATGTTTTCTTAAGCATTCTTGCTTAAGTTAGTGGTTGAAGTTGAAAGTTAGTAGCTTGAAGTTCAAAAACCCCACTCCACTGCTGCTTCGTCTCTGATGTTCCAATAGCATTGCAGTCCAAAGGTGAGGCTTCAGAGCACAGCCACAAAACGTGCACACTACTGGAAAGAAAAATATTTCAGCTTAGTAATTTAACGGCAATTTTTTTTATTGCCTTGTGCCTCTATTAGACTCTTACATGTAGGTGGCTATTCTGCAGTAGGTAAGATGCTAGTGACCCTTAAAGGTGAGATAGAGTGGCAGTGGCTGTGAGGATCCATGAAAGAGATACTTGTGTGATATAATTCCTCTTTTTGCACGCTATTTTAAAATTTTTATAGCTAGAGTGTCAAAGTTCACTGCAAACTGAGACTTGTTCTTTATAAGCTTTCTTGTTCAAAGGCTTTTTTATTCTTTCCAAATTTTACTGTACTGCGTATTGTCTTGGGGTGATTTTATGATAACACTGTATTCCGCTATCGTCTGCTTATTGCCCAGAAATGGGTCCCGCAGCTTTAAACTGGGTCCAGGAGAGGAGGGAGAGAAGCCGAGGGAATTCTTCAGCGCAGTTTGTGTTCAAGGACTCACACTCCCCCGCGTTCTCACCGCTGCAGAGCCGAGGGAGCGCCTTCCCGCTTTTAGCTAGCCTGTTAGCTGAGGCAAGAAATTTTCCCAGGACTGCATACCGAAATCCTCCGAACTTCTCCTTCTGGAACTGTTCAGCTTAGCTGTGATCCGAGAGCCAGATCATCGCACCCTGTGGACCGGCAGCGAGGCTGCGGGGACGTCGCATCCCGGCCTTGGGCCTCGGGAGGGGCCGAGCCAGCTACAGACAGAACTCTAAAACCACCAGCTTTCTCCGCATCGAGGAGGTTCATTATCTGACATTACTCATTTTTTTCTGTGCCTGCTGGCACTCTGCTTGTTAAATAAATAGTTTTTTTCACTTTCATCCAGGGAAATTCCTTTTGTATCAGTGTGGGAGGGAGTGCTGAAATCTGTCTTCTGGGGAGGGAGGAGACGTTCCTTCCAGAGTGTTTCCCCCTAAACTTGTCTCAAACCAAGACACATATTTAACAGGGTTAGCTATGCAATAAGCTACAGGTGCTATGGTTTCACTTTTTTGTTAATTAAAAAATTATGATATAATTTTAAACTTGAGCTCTGTGAATCTCTGAATTGAACAGCTCCCTTTGAATGTTTATAATTCAAGCTTGCATAAAACATTAAAATTATGTTCAGCCATATAATCTGAACCTATGAATAATCTTTCATACACTTTGTGGCTGTTGCCTAATACTTTGAGGACATGACACAACAAAAGACTCATATACCCACAGAAGTTAATATATCTATAGAATAAAACACATGAATACTGCCAGATTGGTGCCAAAGCAGCAATTAAATGTGAGGAAAAGATTCTTTGTTGTCATTGCACTTCTTCACTGATATGAGATGATACATTGACTTTAGTACATTCATAAAACAAGCATGGCCATTTCAAATTCTTCTAGTTTATTGTGTTCATTTTAACATCTCAGTCTTTATAGCATGAAACAAGGCTTGCTTCCAGTTAGAGAAGGATGAAGTTTAGACAAAATTTGAAGATTTTTTGTAGGATATAGTAGTAGCTGAGAAAAGGACGATGTTCCATTTCGTGAACAGTTTCTTTGTGTGTTGAATAAGGTTGTTGGTTTGCTCTGAGACTGGATTTTCAATTTATGACAAGGATTTATAGAAGACAATGTCAATGAAGGAAATCTGATAAAGTACAACCAAACCAAATTGACCACACTACAGTTTTTATTTTCTGAATAAAGCATGAGAAAAATCTTCCATGCCACATGTTGAGTGCTATTGAAGGACTGAACAGGTTCCTCCAGCTTCTTGCCAGTTCTTTGGCAGAGAGAGGTATTTACTGCACCTCCCTAATTTCTGAGATATTAGACACCTAGTTTGTTACCAGTGATGCTTCCTAACATATTGTGAGTACACTGAATCCCTGCTCCAATGTCCACCCAGCTGGCTGTGACTGGCCTCATTTGAAAACACACCTCTGCAATGATAGAGAAATCTTTTCCTTTATTCTTAACGAGAGCAAAATGCAGGTCTCAGGCTAAACTTTTCTCTGAACTTAATGTCATTCAGATATATTTCTCTTTAGAGAAGAGGGGTGCAGTGAGCGGTGTAAGGACTGGGGTCTTGTTCCTTCAGAAGATCGCTTGCAGCAACTGAAATTGAGGGAGGGTGCCTGCATTGATCTTTGACCGTGGTATGTATCTGTCTGTGAGGGAAAATAGCATCTCCTGTCTCTGTTTAAGGTCCTGTTTGAGAAGCATTACCTGAAGGGATAGGAATCATACATTGCTATGCTGGTGGAGTCTGTTAGCAGATCATCAGCAATCAGTGGCTGTGTCAAAATTTGTACAGAGGTCGAAGAGCATATAGATCTGACCTCTACCCTGAGTCACAAGGAAGTCATTGATCCTGTGCTATTAGCATCGTCTTTTTGATACATCCAAGCCTGAAGCGTGTTTTTGAAAAGCTGCTTAATGCTGGCAAACAGCATGTGCTGGGCTCTCATTTTTCACTGCCAGGAGAAGGGAAGTAGAGCACAGAGAATTAATTGGTGAGACTGTCTCTGAATGTAAACTTTGAGTAGCTGGTAGGTAGTCCTTCCTATTAGAAAGAAACCCTTTTTCTACAGTCATATATTTAGCTTTCTCAGAATGGAAGCAATGGTGACCAGCTTAACATAGCATTTTCTGCACCTTCTGCTGCCTGTGTTCATGGAGAGGCCGAACAAAGGCACATCCTAACTGTGTTGTGGCACTTCTGTCACTCGAAGTTCAACGTATATGTAGTTTCTCTTCTCTGTGAGCTTCTCACGATAGCTTTTGATGGTTTCCTTCTGAACCCCTGGTGCTTCAGTTGGATTTGGTAGTTCATTTGGAAAGTTGCTCCCATCCCAGTATAACAGCTGCCACTGGGAGTAAAGAGTCTTCCCTCTTATCACTTTATTCACAGAAGTTTTACTGCTGCCTTTGCATAGTTTCTGTGTGAGCTGGGTGGCACCTACCCTCTCACCTTGTGTGTGTGTGTGTGTGTGTGTGTGTGTGTGGTAGTCGATGAATAAGCCATGTAGACTCTGGGATTCTTACCAGTGACTATTTTAGAAAACTGATTTAACTTGGTCTTGCTATGCCTTTCTATAAAATGGGGCAAGCACTGTTTATTGTTCCAGAGGCATGTCAAGTCATGACTAACCACCATTTTGTCACATCTGAATGCATACTATGGGGAGGCTCACAGATGGCTTTGAGTAGAATGCAGCATTCTGAGATACAGAGGCTTTCTGATTTCACGAGAAATCAATGCTGCACTAGATTTCAGTTTCTTGTCACTGAACCAATGTCATGGAAAGCCAGGAACAATATAGTTCTGTTGCATTTGCAGTGTCTTTGCAACACATGTTTCTCATTTCGTGCCAATCTGCAGAGACCTTGCAACCAACCAAATAAAATACAAGGATGGTTGTTGCGGTTTAACCCCAGCTCCACGCAGCCACTCGCTCATTCCCCTGCCGGGGATCGGGGAGACAATTGCATGGGTGAAAACTAGAAAACTTGTGGGTTGAGATAAAGACAGTTTAATAGGGAAAGCAAAAGCTGTGCACACAAGAACAACAAAACAAGGAATTCGTTCACTGCTTCCCATGGCAGGCATCTCCAGGACAGCAAGCCTCTATCACACATAACAGGGACTTGGAAAGACACACGCTGTCATTTCAAACATATCCCCCCTTCCTCTTTCTTCCATCCACTTTATGTTCTGAGCATGTTGTCATATGGTATGGAACCTCCCTTTGGTCTGTTAGGGTCACTTGTCCCAGCTGTGTCTCCTCACAACTTCCCAGTCTCCTCTCCAGCATGGCCATATGAAAAACAGAGAAGACCTTGGCTCTGTGCAAGCCCTGCTCAGCAATAACAAAGCATCTCAATATTATCATCACTGTGTTCAGCAGAAACCCAAACCATAACCCCATACCAGCCACTGCGAGGAAAGTCAAGTCTATCCCAACCAAAACCAGTACATGGTTAATGGATCTGGAAGCTCGAGTTAATAGGTGGCAGACTGGCAAATGTGATGTCTAACCTGATCCCTCTTCAGACTTTTGCTGCTTTTGAAGGGCAATTTTACTTTAAATGAGACTGATTCCTACCTGTGAAATTTTTTTTAGAATTTCTATGAAAAGTAAGAAAAGGAACAAATCATGATGATAATAATTTAGTTTTATTACATGAGCTCATTTTCTTCCTTACTTCTATACATAGCTGGCTAATTGGCCACTGTGCCTTCCAGGAGGTTCTCAAGATACAACAGAAAAATGCCTAAGTGCATTCTGGTTACAAACATACCTGCATTTACCTCATTTTATTCACTACAGAAATAATAGAGGAAAGGTTTGGGAAAACTTTTTGGTTGAAAAGGATTTTGATAAATTTAGGAAATAAATTACCGTTGTGTTCAAGGTGATTTAAGTAAAATAGAGATGATGAAGATGATGACAAATGCAGCTTTCTTCATGCTAGCAGAACAAAATTCAATTCAACATCAAAGGAGGATAAATAGGGATAAATGTAATGGCAACCTTTTGTTCTGTGAATGCTGTCACAGAGGGCTTGAAAGCCTGAGCAAATAATGAGAGGCAGAAAGAGAAACAGCAAGTGCACGAGAGAGACAGCCCAGCAGAGAATAGGAACAGCTAGAAGAAATATCTGTCGTAATAATCATAGCAGAGACAAAGGGAAAGCCCAGGAGCTGAGACAGCTTGCTGTGAGCAGTAATCTGGATATAAAAGTGTAAGGTCTAGATGGAAGATGGGATTTAGAAATGTCACTTTCCTCAAACATCCTCATCACTTACTTCTCACTTAAGGGTTTGATTACTTTGCAGCTCATGCCTTGATTCTCCCCACATCATCTTTTCTTTTCCTGTTTTGTTCTTACTCTTTGAAGTGATCTGAAATTTTAACACAGTGGAGGAGCAGCCAGCCCTCTTTTACCTTCTGAAGGCTCATGTCTTGCTAGTTGCTGTAGTTACTCTTCCCACCAGTTCAAAGAATCACACTTTGTAGGTGTTATGATTTAATCCCAGCCAGCAGCCTAGGCCCACGCAGGTGCTCGCTCACTCCCCAGCCAGCAGGATCAGGGAAAAAATTGGGAGGGTAAAAGTGAGAAAACTCATGGCTTGAGATAAACACACTTTATTAGGTAAAGCAAAAACATAACAAGGAATTCAATCACCACTTCCCATGGGCAGGAAGGTGCTCAGCCATCCCCAGGAAAGCCGGGCGCCATCATGCGTAATGGTGACTTGGGAAGACAAAACACCATCAGACCAAACATTCCTCCTTCCTGTTGGGGAAATATGCCAACACTTAGGTGCTTGGAGACTGCTTAATTACCTGAGAACATTAGGCATGAAAAATGTACATCCCAATTATAAGAAATTGCAGGATGAAAAGAGAAGGGACTCACTGGTGGTTTGTATTCAACAGCACAGCCATTCCCCTAGGATTTTGAGAGGTCAGAGAATGTGCTGCCAAATTTGTTGTGCATTTGCATTTTTAATTTTTTTTTTAATGTACATGGTTATTTTCTCTTATACAGCCATGCAGCCCCATAGAATCACCCTGAAAGGGTAATTAGGAAGCATTTATTTCATGAATAACACCCAAGCAAAATCCAGCAAAATCAAGATCACTTCAAATGTAAGGCTGCCTGGATACTAAAAAGTATTATTACATCCAATATTTGGGTAAGAAAAATGTGAACTTGCCATTAATCTTTGACTAACAATGCATGTGTATATTTCCATATATAAGTATTTGTGTGAGGGTGCAGCAGAAGCCTAGGTAACCAGGGGATAAGGAGAAACATTTTGTGTTAATGGGACTGTAACATTTACCTTGACATCTGAGAACTTGTATGAACATTTATTGTGTTTTACACTATTTTTTAAAAGATGTTAGTGAACAACAAAATGTATAATTGCAGATTTAATTTTATTTACAGACTCACTTTATAAAGTCAAATAAATTGGAGCAATTGTTTAGAGCCATTAACTACACTTATTGCTGGCAGACACTGCTTGTGTTTTAGTCCAATGGTGGCAATATATTCCACCATGCAAAAAAAAAGTGTTAGTACATTTAAACTAAGGGTTATCTGAGGCTCTAATTATCTTAAAGTACATCTGTTAATTTGCAAATTATTCACATTCCTCAAACCACGCGAAGCAACAACAGCCAGTGCACAATCTCGTGCTTGTAATTCAGTATAATGTTTAAGGTGATGGGACAGAGTTTAAATGTCTCAATCTATACAATTTGACTTCAAAACTGCCTGTCTTCAGTTGGTTTCTTTGTGACAGCCTGCCTGTTTTGCCTTGAGTAATTTGTTGTTAACCAGGGAAATACAAATGTTGGCATTTTTCCAGCTTTTTGAAATACCAATGAGAAAAAACATATAGTGAGGTTCTTACATAATTTCCAAGAAAAAAATAGCATTTGTCTTTTCAGAAATAGATGTCTAAGATAGTAGTAGAAGTAAAGAAATTAATTCTTCCATGATATTCATGTGTAATAAGTGATACAATATTAATCCTAGCCAAAAAGAAGGATTTCCAGTTCACAGTAAATTTCATTTTTGGAACTTCCCATGGACTAAAAATTCAGATAATGTTGTCAGAGGCTGATTTTCAGATTACCAGAGTGTACAGCAAGATCTATTCCCTATGTCCTGTAACTACAGCAAATCTGACAAAAAAACATCACCCGAGACATTTGTAGGAGAATGTTAGAGATGGTCCAAAGGCTCACTGAGCTGTTTTGGAGCGATATGCTGAAATCCCATGGACTTAGACCTGGGAGAGTTTTCCCAGTGGGCTCTTTCCAGAGCTGCCCATCCTGCAAGGCTGAAGACCACTGGTTTGGGGATTAGGAGTACCTCACCTTGAGTGGTCACTTGTCAGACTGTGCCTGTGCTGGGATTCAGTTTGGGTGATGTTAAAGAAGAAATATTCTTTCAAGACCACCACACTACTGAAATTGTGTTTCTTCAGAGCTGTGTGTCCTGGTGGGAATATGTGCAGGCCTCTTTCCAAAGTTACACACCACACAGACCTAGAAATTTAGTGGTGTTGAATGCCTCTGTTGGTCTGATCTCTGAGCAGAATGTGCCCAGCCCAGGCTCCACACGTCCTCCCAGATGAGCAGACCTCAGAAGGCAGCCTGGCCTCCTCCACAATGTCCGTGTTTGTGGAGGGGATTATCTTATATTGGATATACGGCTCTTTTCAGCCTCTTCTGCTGCTTTTGCTCTTTGTAGCCATGGAATTGGACTGGAACTAGAATGAACTAATCCTCGATTATTTTTTGGTAATAAATACCTTTGTGATGTGTTGCGAGCAGACTGGAAAAGGTGTAAGTTTTCCAGGCACAGTTCTGCAGTGTCTTTAATTGCTACTTATTATGTTTTCTAAATCTGAAAAAGGGATAAAGGAATTAAAAAAAAAAAAAAAGAAGAAAAAGTCAGGTCGTGTGAATTAAATGAAAACGTGATAAAATCACTAAAGAGGTGCATCAACTTTAACTCCAGTGCAGGTACATAAATTTACTTTGTTTGCACGTAACATATAAACATACTAATACATGTCTCTTAAAATACATGTTTAAGTCTATAGACTGCAAAAAAAGTATATTTTATGTAGCAGCATATACCATTCAAAGCAAATGTTTTAAAGGTAATAGGCATGTTTTGCATGCTGGGAGAATGTGCACAAACCCAATCTGCAAAGTGGATGAATCCATTATGTAAATCTAAAGTTGTCAAAGTGATCTATTATAACTATTTCTACTGTCAACTGTTCCACATAGCACAAATTCAGCAACATACTCATCTTGATAGGGGAGAGTATTTAGATATTATACCAACTACTTATTAATCTTACTGATTTCCACAGCACCTATCACAATGACAATTTTTGTTACGGGGATTAATGCCGAAAACAGAAGATGACAATCAAAAGCTAACAAAAGAAGTGCCGTGTTCGTGACTTGAATATAAACTGAAGGCTGTGAAGGAACAACATGGCTTGGAGCACTGCTGCTGGAGGCCAGCCTTTCATCAGAGGCTCATGTTTAGAAACCAGAACTGTTGGGAGGGAACAAAATGGCTGTAACCTATGTGAGAGACGTGCTCTCCATTCAGCCTCTAGTATGCTACATACAAAACAACAACAAAAATGGGATCTAAATGGCTCTGATTTGAACATCACTGGTATTTTCTGCAATGAGTTTTGGGACTACCTTTTTAGCATCCAGAACTAGTCATTGAGTATTTCTTCTCTTTTTTTCTAACAGAAGGTACTTCTCCAGGCCTGGGGGTGAAGCAGTATTGTAAAAGATTATTCTGTCACTGCTTTTGCTATCTTTTTCTTGTCATGCTAGATATGAATTTGCACTGTTAGAAATTTAGCAGTTCAATGCAAATGGTAATCAAACATTTTAACAATATTCTGCTTGTGAAAGTTACTTTAATTGTTGTTGTTGTTGTGCCTGCTTTAGTTTTAAAAGGCAAACTGAAATGTGTTGCTGCATCGTGATAGTTTTGCTTCTTCCTAACTAGTAGGAAAGCTCAAATCTTTGAGCCAAATCCTACAAAACCTGTCCATTTCACGTGTGTTAGGGTTTCATAAAAGAGAAAAGGTGCATTAGAGAGCATTGAGAAGTTAATGTATGTGAGCTTGAAACAATTAACCCGCTATATAGCCATTAAATAATAGCAAACTAAAGCTTTCTTTGCCTCTTTTTTTTTTTTTAATTAAAATTTAATGATTGACTCATGCAAATATCTTCATTTGAATACATTTCCAGATTCAATAGATTTGGGTGTTGGCACCATCCAAAAATAGATAGAGCACTGATGCCTGAAGTGACCACCTAAAACCAGAGACTAGACAAGGGTAAGGTAATAAAGGTAGGTATTTATTTGAAGGGCCTTCAAAGGTACACCCTGGGCAGGCCAAAAGCTACACCCGAGATGGACCCTGGGTCATGAGTTCTTCACACTTTTATAAGTTTGGTTCATTTGCATATCAGGGTTAATTCTCCAATTAAAGCTTCAGTTAATGATGTAATTTCCCCAAGCTTACCCCCCTTCCAAAGATGTTGGTTTACACATTTTGGGCCTAGGACAATCTGGGTGTCCTTGGAGAGCAGGCCTGGAGAGGCTTTGTTATGTCTACCTAGCATGAGAGAAGTTAGCAGGCTACAAGAAACTTCAGAGTGACACACTAGGCAGTACAGGATTTGAAAATATGAAAGTTAAAGCCTAGGGCATCACACTACAGTTCGCTGTAGTTAGTGTGAGGCTGGCTGGAAAGCAGTATGATTTTGTAGGGGCTAAACAATGAAGCTTCCATGTTTGTTCACAAGAGGGAGAGAGCAAAGTGCCGGGGAGTGCCCAGGGGCTCGGCAGCCAAGTCGGGGCTCCAAGTCAGCAGAGTGGTTCAATCAGTGAATGCCCTGAGCTCCTTCTCTTCTTGTTTGGCATTGGGGTTGGGGGTTGGGGGGCTATTTTTGTGTTTTCTTTTGTTTAATTTTACTAAAAATTTTGCTTTGGACCTGCAGAACCTTCTGGTTGTTGCTAAAAAAATAAGAGAGTTTTCCACCAAAAAAAAAGTGTTTTGCCAAGAGCTGCCATTTTTTTTCAGAGTAGTATTTAATTAGAGAAAATAGGCAGTAATTAAACATTCTATCAAATCTGTACATAGTGAATAAAACATCACTGAGCAGCTCCATGTTGCTTGACAGTATCACTTGCTCATATGGGAAGTATGTTACAAAGGACATCTTAACGTTTTTGAGTCTTTAAATTACCTACCTTTCCTTTGTAGCTTTTATTATTTTTTCTTTGGATTATTGTTCAATGTGGAGTGAAGCTCTCTCTTTTGCTTTCTGCAAATGCTAACTCAAAGCATGATATGCTCGTAGTATTTTTCTTGAACCATGGGAGCAGAAATCCTAGACAGTAGAGTCTGGTTTGTGAAAGAGCACTGTGAGGAACACGGAGCTGATAAAAGTCTTGGCTGTTTTTTAGGAAGGAAGATGATTTTATCTAAGCATCAGGCAGCTTACCCTCTAGGACATCTCTGGCTTCCACCAGAACTGACCTCCTACCAGGCAGCACCCCTGGATCCCTGCCTTCCTGGTAAAACTTCACAGCCATTCCTGGTGCTGGGATCTCAAGCTGCAGCTAGCTGGGTACTCCACGGTTACACAGTGAGACATTGCCTCAAGTAGCATCACAGAACTCAATTCTTGTCCATGCCTTGTAACTTGCCTTGTGGAGATGGAAGAGAGTTTTCCATGAATTCTGATACTTTGGGGCTACACAGTGCCTCCTATAAATTAACTCTGTTCAGGCGTGGAACAAGCTGGACAAGCTGCATGCAGGTCTGGGTTTCAATGATCTCCGTTAATGCCAGGTGTTTCAAAGCTGTGCTGTTGGCATTTTAGATGGGCTCTGATGGCCCCACATTTAATATTTGTGAATTTGTCTCTGTAGACTGGTGTGCATCTTGGCACAACTGGAATGTGAGACCAAGCAGAAGGCTTGCCAGCTGTGCGCAAGGTGAGACCCAAATGCACCCGTGTGTGCAGCCACAGTGTGCCACCAAATGAATGTGTTGGCACACTTGGTGAGTGGCATTCCTTGTTGTCCTTGGGCAGAAGGGTCCAGGAATGAGCACTGTAATCTGTTCTGCAGAACATGTGTATATTGCTTTGCGGTTGAGTTGATGGCTTGTTTGGTGGTGTGGTTTTACCTTTCTTTTTTTTTTTAAGGGGTGGTTGCCCTTTTTTAAAAATTTAAATTTAATATAAAGAGGTCATGAAGAGTTTATTTCCAATAAGTTCAGTTAGGCACAAATATATGCCCTGCACTTTAGGTGTTGAAAGGTTCTTCTTCAAAGCTTCAGGTGGGAGCCCCTGCATGAATGCTAATGCACACATTTTAATGTGTGAGGAATTTCCTGCCTTTTAGTGAATTCATCTGAACTTTCTTGGGTATCCTTGTGAACCCTTTTTTATTGCCTTACTGAGAAGTAAAGCTGGTTAATTACAGTTTCTTCCTGAAAAGCATTATCCATCACAGTATTACTGCTGAAAGGGAAAGAGGTGTCCTGCTTACTTAGAAATATTCCTTTGGCACTGTTTGAACCATTGTTATTCATATGACTGAATTTGCAGAGTGTCACATTGTTCTCTTTTTACTTTCTGTGAAAAATATTTGATAGTTTCGAGATTGTTCAGCATTTTGTGGGAAAAAAAAATTATTTAGAGTCAAAAATACATAATTTCATGAAATTACGTTGTAAATATTTTTCTGACCAATTGTAATCAATGGGTAATTATGTCCTTCAAAACCAGAAAGTTATCTGGGAATCACTAAGGCACAGCAATGGTCTGCTTTGTCTCATATACCTTTCCAGAGGCAGTCGGGGGGTCTCCAGCCCTCCACCAGCTCACGTTTAGGGACAGACCTACATTTGGAGCCAGGGCTTTGCTGTTATTCTGTTCAAACAAGGAGTGTGATTTTAGTGAACTTGTTACTCTGTTTTGTTTGCAGCAGCTTTGTCTGTACCTTGTGTTTGCGTTACAGGTTCAGATCTGTCTTTTTTTGCAGTATTTTTATTACGTGATTATGGTTCTGTTGTGTTGTCAGGCACTAACAGATGGCTTATTTCTTTATTATAACAGTTATTTGATGTATGTATCCATCTAAACGAAGTACCTGATGGATATCTGGTCCTGGACAAACAAATCGTTACCAGTCTTCCTGAAGGTAATAGAAATATTTTGAAGTAAAATTTATCACGTGAGTATTGAATTTTTATACAATGCAGTGACAGGTTAAAAATAAAAAAGGCAAGCTCAAATAGTGAAACATTCAGGTGTCTTTTCTCCAGATCTGTTCCGAGGCTCTTCTAAACACTAGTAAATGTTCCTTGTATATTTCTGAAAAGGTAAAAGCTTGAACACTATAATCAGTTGAAATATTACTAATTCTCATCCAGAGCATGTCAATGCAAAAGCAGTGTGGAACCCCAAGAAGTACGAGCTGTGCCATGGCATTTTCATTGAAGAGAGTCAAGTTTCACTAGATTGTATTTCAGAACTGCAGGCAGCTGTAGACATAGTATTTTGGGATAAGACAGTTCCTTTATAAAATTCTCTTGAGATTTGTAACCATACTTGAAATTGTCTTTAAAAGTCTGGTTTTGATTAAGAGTTTTCTTTTAAGCTTCATCCAGCTGACAGCTTCTGATATTAAAAGTTCTTTCATTCTTCCCGATAGTTGAAGAATGCTGTCCTAATATAGGAAGAAACCACATACATACAGTTCAAATAGATCCAGTTAACTTTTTTTTTTGTGTGGACTAACAGAAGGAAGCATCTGGTCCTCCTGGCAGTCTGTATGTTATAGACCCTTCAGTCTACAAGAATATAACTTAAAAGATGAGGCATAAGTTTAATTCATGGGTCACACTGTAATGTCATCAAATACATTTGTCAGACCAGTGTTTCCATGTTGGCAATTGACTGCTTGTTCCTAGTCTCTCCAGAAGATATTTTGCTCACTAGAGTTGACAAGAAAGGGAACACTTTTTCTACCATTTTCATGGCCTGATAGCCTCAAGCCAGTTTTCTTACCACTAATTTTGATTGAAACAGAAACTGCTGTCCATATCTGTCTTCACTGTTAAAATTTTGACTACAAACTAGATATTTTATGTAATTGTTTCTGCCTAGCATCTTGTTAATGGGAAGAAGATTATTGTGTCTTGAGAACTGAACTGCAAAGGGCAATCTATTATAATACGTTCAAGTTAGAGTTCCTGTTTATTTCTAACATCTCAACATGCTTTTTTTCCCCCTAAGAAATTAAATGAAAGTAGCTCAATGCTCCATAAAATCTCTGAAAAAAACCCATTGTCCTGTTTTCTTCTGAGTCTGTATTACATAAAGCTCTTTTTACTCTGCAATAACCATTTGGCCTTCCTCATTTCTTGCATTTCCTTCTGCCTCCCCTCATCTATCATTAACAGTCACAGAATTACAAAAAAACCCCTACCAAAACCCTTTAAACTGACTTAGATCCCAATTTTTGATGTATTGTTGGGAGTTACTCATCTGTTTTTATATTCTGTTCTGTGGAAATCTTCAAGTGGAAAGATTGTCTGATAATGCAGTGTTGTCTGTAATAGCCTATGGTTGTTTAATTCCAGATCATACTCAGTCATTTCTCTGTTTTCCCATCTCTACAGTGCCTTTCTGCTCAATGGAAACTTCTAAAACCAGAATAATTTTGTCCAAGAGGTTTAATCTTGTTTTGGTATCAATATTGTGAGGAATTGAAACATTGATCCTTCTATCTTATCTAATGGTTCATTTGCTAAGACAAATGACCCACTTACTACATGGCTCTGGAAATAATTTAACTCTTCTTATTAATAAGTTGAATGTAATTAATAGACATAATTATGTAGCATGAAGTAGTGAACTATTGAACGATATACAACTTTAAAGAAACTGTAGGTCATAACATCACAGAATCACAGAATATCTTGAGTTGGGAGGGATCCATTAGAATCATCCAGTCCAACTCCCAGTCCCTCACAGAACTACATAAAACTAAACCATATGACTAAGAGCATCATCCAGACACTCCCTGAACTTCTTCTCTTCTTCAGGCTGAACAAACCAAATGACCTCAGCTGTTCTTCATAAGTTTTTCACTTTAAAAATTTTACTGTTCATGATGCGATTGCTTCCACTAACAATATCTAGTTTTTAGTTTTTCCTATTTTTTTTAATGTGAGAAATGCAGAACTTGAAACCCTTTGAAAAAGGCAGTTTTGATGTTCTCCTTTTTTTTTTTTTTTTTTGTGGTTTAGTTACTTTATTCCACAAGGAATCAGAATCTAAAGTTCTCAACTTTCAGGTGAGTGCCTTAGCTTTCCACAGGGTTCTAGATCTGTGTATCCTTACTGATCCATGTCCCATCCTTTAGACTCATAAAACTGTTCTCACCACCTGGTTATTTCTTTCCCTCTCAATGACTTTTTAAGCATTTTACACAAATTGGAAAAGTAACAGCAGGAAACAAGAGAAAACCAGCTCAGAATAATGGTTGTGGGCACACTCCTGGGAGATGCAAGATACAGGTTCAAATCCTTTCAATTAATTGTGTGGCTCCCAAAGCCCAGATAAGTAACTGACTAAAAAGCTAAAAGAATAAAGCTTAAAATGTTTCAAATAATAGAGGAATGTGAAAGCAATTTGTGCTTTCGATATTGGTAATTTTACCTGAATTTTTGAGGAGATGACTTAATTCTCTGTGTCTGATATAGTTGTCTCTTTTGGTGATTTTACTGTTTTTTTTCCAAACAGTGATTTAACTCCAAAAACTTTTAAAACACTACCCAAACAACATCCATGTGTCTTTATCACAGGTCAGCCTGAATGTCCCCTTAGCTATGTCCCCTGCAGCTAGGTCCTGTACACTGCAGTCTGTGGGTACCCAAGGGTTAGCAATTCAGTTCTATTTCCTGTGACAGGTCTTCTTCCAAACTGTTTACTTTAAACACAATTTGACAAGACAGCTCTTTATAGGTTCCTGAGCTTGGAGAGAGAGGAGATCAGTGTATCGGTGTCCTTCTTTGGATCATTGCCTTGAGGTAAGCACTCACACAATGGAAAGGGCTCTGAATGTCAAAATACAGGGTTTAGCAGGATTGCACATTGTAGACACCCCACATCATAACTCTGAACTCTTTTTGGTACTGGAAAAGCTTAGAGTAAACTGAAATTTAAGTAAGAGATTTGTGAACAAAACTGCCCCCTACCCTTTTTTTTGTCCTGATGGAGCAGTCTTTCTTTCAGACTGATTCCCAAAGCAGTAGTGTTCATCTTTTAGGTTGCAAAAATGCTGTGCAACCCTCTCTGTATCCCAAGGCTGATCTTCCTCTGAGACCCCAGCCCCCTGGCTGTCTGTTATTTCAGCAGACTCCTCTGTGTCTGCCTCAGATGCCCTTCACGCTTTCTTGTTCTTGGCTTGCCCTCACCTATTCCACTGGAAAAAGGGTCCCCACAACCCAGGCAGGCACCACGTGCTCTCTGTTGCAGAAGGCTTGTCCTAGTTTGGACAAATTTGGAGGAAAATATCCTCTGATAGAAGTCAGGTTGCAACCACCCTTCCCCCGCCCAGGTTCAGGGAAAAAAAGAAATTTTCCTTGAAGGAAAATGAAAGAGATAAAAACTATTTATTTAACAAACACACAGGAAAGGAATAATAATGCTAAATAATGAAATCTCGCTCTCTGTGGAGAGAAAACCTGGGAAGATTTCAGAGTCCTTCTGTAGGTGTGGTCTCTCTCCTCCTCAGAGCTGGGTCGGCGAGGGCCCACCCCCCCGGGGCCTCCGGGAAAAAATTCTCCTGATGTGTTCAGATGTTGTTGAAACAGTCCAGAAGAGAAGAAGAAATAACCAAAATCCCAGGAAAACAAAGTTTAACTCTCTGTCTCCCACTGGAAAAAAGAAAAGAGATGAAAAGCTGGCTGGAAAAACCCAAGGGTGTTTTTCCCCCTCTTGCTCTTGCTGCCGCAAGCAGAGGAGCGTATCTCGGTGTCCTTGAAACAACTGCTTTAAAAAATTTTTTTTCCTCTGTCCATCTCAGACTCAGTTTAAAGGCACAGAAAAGATTGGTGTGCATAGAGTAGCGATAGGGGATACACATCATAAAGTCACCCCAAGACAAGGCTGCACTGGGCTGGTGCAGGAAGCTTTCCTCTTAGCCCTGGTCTTCCTCCCAGTCCAACTGCCTTCCCTGTGAGGGAAGACAATTTTTTTAAAAACAGCTCACAGCAAGTGAAAGTGAGCTGTAATCAGCTGAAATGAATACTGCCATCACAGAGTCTTAAGTCCAACAAGCAGAACAGTGTTCATTTTACTCTTTTTATCATTACAGAGTTGTGATAAACTTGCTCTTTTTCTGAGGTGCAGTCTCAGGAGGGACATCAGATACTTCTGGAGATTCGCTGAATTGACACAAGGATAATCCTGATTTCAAATTGGACTAAAGAAAAGTAAATTTAGAATTATGTAATCACAGAATCCTTAAGGGTGGAAAAGACCCTTAAGATTGAGTCCAGCCATTAACCTCATACTGCCAAGTCCACCACTAAACTGTGTGCATAAGTGCCACATCTGCACTTCTTTTAAATACCTACGGTGATGGTGACTCAAATACTTTCCTGGGCAGCCTGTTCCAGTTCTTGACAAACCCTTTGTTGACAAAATAGTCTCTGGCATACATTATAAACCTCCCCTGGCACAACCTGAGGCAGTTTCTTCTTGTTCTGTCACTTGGTCTCTTTTCCCAGGGAACAACACACACCTGGCTGCAGAATCCTTTTGGGTAGGTTATTACAGGTATATATTTCCCAGATTCTTAAGCATACTGCATTCAATTAACAGATAAGCAAAACCCCAAAGACTGATCTGAACTAGTCAAGCACAACTGACAGCTGCAATAAAAAACCCCTATCTCGTAAATCAGCTCTATCCTCATTACTAGAGCTTAAAAACTCCAGATGAGAAGCCCAAGTGCACTAAAGCCACTGTACAACCACACAGTAGGAGACAGTTCCTACCTCAGAAAGCCTGCAGTCAAAAGAGATGAAATAGTGTTGCACTCTCGCTCTCTGATAGAAAGGCTGGGCTGAACTGACAGACTCCCTAGCTCAAGGTCAGACAAGGACTAATGCAAAACTGGAAACTCAGCCAAGATCTTCTGATCCCAGCCTAGTGCCTGAGCCAGAAGACAATCCTTCTAACCATGCATAACATGACCATTTGTTTTCATATGCAGTGCTCTCTTTCATGCCCGTGCTTCTCCAGCACCTTTTTGTGTGGCATTCCATCTCTGCCACAGAGCTTTCCTCCTTTTGGTGCTATTCTGGCAACACAACAGCCATGAAAGTAATCCATGTGCAACTACACTCTTTGGAAGCAGTTTTCAAAAAGGAAAGCTTTTGACAGCTATAACCTGCACCAAGTAGTCCTGCACATTTTTCCCTTTTCTTTTTTTAATCCTTCTGCTATTCCATTCTTTTTTCTTTGTTTTCTACAGTCTTACAGTGCAAAATCTGTGCAAAGATAAAATGTTTAGAGCAAATTACAAAAAAAAAAAAGGACATTCACAAAAAGAATATGTAATTGTAAAGTAGACTATGTGATGATCATCTGACATCTTCCTTCTGCAAAACATTAAAACAGAGCAAGATAAAGCAAGGGTAGTGTTTAGATATGAAATATATTTCCTTCTCATTCTGACAAACTTTTAGAAGTTGCACATGTTCAGGCAGTGAGAACAGTGTTTACCTATACTATTAAAATGCTAAAAACACACTGTTGGTGCCAGGATCTGTTTCCAAAATAAAGCTGATGTTATCAGAAAGTAAAAAGTGAGGTCAATTTAATCCTGTCTTCTGTATTTCTTTCTCCTGAATGCAAGGCTTTATTCTCCCTTTCCCTAGAGATAATGAATTCTTGGAAGTGTGAGATACACAGTATAAATTCAAGAAATATATAGCACAAAGCTTCTTGAAATCAATATTGAAATTCACAGTATTATTTCATTTTAAAAACATGTACAACTGTGAAATTGCATTTGTTAATCAAAGATTAAGTCACTTTTTCTTATGAGGAGGGAACAGATATTTGTTCAAAACAATCCTAGTGACAACTTGCGGAAAAAAAGAGGATCATTGATTAAAGAATTTTAGGGGAGGCTGAAGTAACACATTTAAGTGACTTAACTACATGCCTAACAAATATTTATCTTCCTGTCATATAAATACTGTAACAGGTTTTTGCCTAGGAAGGATAACCTCAAAAATGGGTTCCAGGAATCTTGACAGGGACAGGTTTTATTAAATACAATGAAAAAGAATATTCTTCAGTAGTTTCTAGGCTTCTTATTTGTTGTGGGGATGTAAAACTATTCTTTTGCCTTTCCTATAGTTAATTTAGGGAGAAAGGGGAGATGTTTTCAGAGGTACTTAAAAAAAACTGTTACAGCAGATATGTGTGGTGCCTGGGGAAAGCTGTTAATCCAGTAATAATGTTAGAAAGAGCGACAGAAAACAGAGGAAGTGTCATCTTGCTGTCCTCCTGTCTCTGGCCTGCTAGTGACACTGTTACGCCAGGGACGAGCCTTTCATGGAAACCTGGATGGCAGCAGGCAGAGGAGGGGGTGCAGTCGCTGATCCCTGACAGGTGAGGGAAGGGCTGACACATGTGGCAAACATCTTGGTAATGTGTCCAGAAATTTGTTGCTCCAAAAATGTCAGGTTTGAAAACCAGCTCTGGAAAAGTGATCAAGTGGGTGTAACAGAAATGCGCTCCACAGCTCAGATTGTGGGGAAATCCTGCTGCAGATTAACCACAGTGACATGAGACCAGGATCTGGATAGATCACCCCTCACAGCAACACACGTCCGCACGTGCAGACATTTACTTTGTGGATGTGATAGTGAAATTAAATTTTGTTTTTCTGGTTACAAACAGAAAAAACCCACAACGTGTGTTGATGGATTGTATCTTTGCGTTAATCCTGCAGCAGGAAGCCCTGAATTTAGTAAAGGATATCATTGCCCTTACTGGGATTTTTTTCTGGAATTCTGTCGATCTGCCTGTTGCCCAGTGTCCCACTCACCTCTGCAGAACCCCTGGAAGCCTTTTACCTTTTGGTATTTATTAGATTTCAGGTGTCCAATCCATAGCATATATGAGCAATCACTTTCACTGAGGAGCACTCTTTCAAGATAGTAATGATTGTCAATAGCTACCAACCTACAAACCATGCAGCTCCTTTTATACACAATACATTCTGAATAATAAGCACATTCCAGAAACATGAAATCCAGCCATTAAGCATTCTTAAAAATATATAAAAATAAGGATAAAACCTGTTGCATAAATCAATGTCTGTAAATGAATCACCTCCCCATTATTGTACTGTCCCAAGTGGCTGTGACAGGACTACTCAGTTTATTTTTGCCAAATCCCATGTGCTGCCCAAAGTGAGCACTAACAGGCCTTTCTACCAGGCAATGTAAAATTCAGCTGAGTTGCCCACGAAAATAAGCAGTAGTCATGGATCTCTGCCAAGAGCATGAAAGACAATGCAAGTGGGATTTTGGTGCAGCATTGAGAAAATTAGCCAATCAGCCATTCTAACACCTCAGGCTGTTATCTGTTATCCTGTCTAAAAGAATGCAGAGGAAGTACTTTCTACTCTGTCTTTCTCCATCTCTAATATGAAAGCTTGGTGCATTCTTATTTCATAATTTCCAAGGAGAAGAAAGGCTAAAATCTGGTATTTTTAAGTCGGTAATAGCACCAAAATCTTGTTTCATCTGTTTTTTCTGCCTTCTTACCTAGTTCCTGTCTGTAAATACGTTGTCCCAAATAAAATGTGATATGGTCTCAAAGCATATGGTCAACAATACCAAAACCAGAGTGAGACTAAGGACTGGTTAATGCTGTTTTCCATGCATGTGATAGAGCTTAATGGGCCATATTACTGATTAGTGGAAGCATGATGTTTGCTTTGTTAGGTACAAAATGGAAGCATTCTGCACAGGGAGAGGAACATCACCAGCCGCTCAGCAGTAAATTCAAATGCAGAGTTTGAAATTGGTACACCATTTTCCTCTTCCAAAAACTGAGTGCTCTGGTGCCTCAGTGGGAATTGTCTTATACCAGACTGGGAACTCTGCAGAAAGCCAGCAGTTGTAGATGGACCTTGTGCCAGCCAGAAGGCCAAGGGAAAAGGCAGCTAATGCCAGCCCACGCAGCATGCAGCTCCCTGAGGGTTTAACAGTGAGCAATTGTGGGGAACAAGGGCAGGAAGGAAGTCTTGTATTTCTCAAGACATCACAGCCTCCCTTAGGGTTCTAGGAAGCACCTCTGTCTGCTTAGGTCTACATGCAAGCTGCTGCACTGCCAGCATGTACTGCCTGCATGGAGATGACTGGTGGTCAGCTCTGCTTTTTAAAATGCAGATAGGGAAGGAAGAGTGCTGGTCATAGCACCATATTTTGTGTGAAAGTACAGTTGCTTGCCAGATGGATGTTGCTGCCAAAGGTCCAGATGTGAATCATGGGTACATCAGTCTGTTCCATCAGATGTTTGCTGGTTAATTTAATCTGAACTAATTTTAAGTTAGCTGTTAACTTGCCAACATAAACATAAAAATACTGTAACCATACTGAAACTTCCTTTTTTTTTTCTTTTGTGCCTTGGTAGGGTTTCATTACAAGAGACAGCAATAGACAGCAATTATGTTTTTGGCAGAAGAGATGCTTTCCTCTACTGCTAAAGAGTTGACCTTTGTATTTCTGTGCTGTTCAGTATATATCAGTCTACAATTTCCACACCTCTCTGTTGCCATTTTTGTTATTAATAGGGTTTCTGTTGCTCTAGCCTTTCTCTACTCCCAAGCAGCAGCTGGTTTAGAATCACCTTCTTGTTAAATTTTGGTAGTAAGAGGTTGGTTAGATGCGTCTAAACTGATTTGCTCCTCACAACTGTCTGCTGGAGAGCTGTTCTGAGGAAATCAGTAGCAGCCCTAGGCCAAGTGCTAAATCTCTGCTCTCCTGAATCTAAGCCTACTCAAGTCAAAATGTTGCCCTCTTTTTCATCTACTATTGTTAACTGACCATTTTTTAATATATTCCCTCCTCCCATGTCTTTGTTTTTCTTGAAGTGCTTTGTTTGCATGCTTCTGTTGTGGGTTGTTGCTGTATATCTGATCTGTGGGTAGCAACTGAGGTTTTGGAATTTAAAGCAGTGGCTGAGGGGTGCCATTCTCAACATTAGAATTCAAGATCTCACTGTTTTCTTTATGTCTTACTTTAGCAAACAGCTTCTAGTTTAGCTTGTCCACTTTTGACAAGATGCGCTAGCAGCTGGAGGAGTTATTTATTTTATCATGATGTTTAAAAGGAAAAAAAAAGGCTTTTTCACCCAGTTTCTGGATCTTAAGAGGATATCAGTAATGTTCATCTTTATTCTAAGAAGAGTCTAAGAGATCATCAAATTGTACATCTTGTCTAGAAGTGACGCTTCATGATTACAGATACTGCAGCCTTTCTGCTCAATGTTTTCCTTCTCACTTGCTGAAGGATTTCTCTAGTCTGAAATCATGCAAGAAGAAGTAGGTGCCTGTGCAAACAATTTATTTGAAAGCAATGGACAATTCATGGGAGGAAGGTTACATGTAGTCTTCAGGGCTGGGACTAGATACCTTGTAATAATCAAAACCCAGACAGATAATTCATTATTGCCCACGAAACCAACAGGGGATATCTTTGGGATATAAGGGTTTGCAGTGTAAGTTCTCTGAGAGAGGCCTATTTCTTCCTCTAACTTCTGTGGCATCTCTGCTTGTTTCTTGCTTTACATAAAAACACATTTGTACAATTTGCAACACGACTTATTCAAGCACTTGCTAGCAAATAGTTTGTAATGTGCCTCATGCTGGTTTGTCTTTTAAAAATAAAATATATGTTCTGAACAGATTTGATCCCATTCACTTAAATGTTTTGAGCAAAATGTTACTGGGATATTTAGGACACAGATTTACTGTCTGTGCATGCTATCTGTAATGACCCAGTAGACCAGAACATCTTCAGAAGAGCTGTCACAATCTATCAAGTCAATGATCTGTGAAATTTAAATTCTCTATGAAAGTTGTTATGGGCCATTAAGTAAATAATAATACCTATTTTATAAATTCTATATTAACTTTATATTTATTATAGAAGACCAAATTTATATGATAGAATAAAAATCAGCCTAAGTCTCCAACTAAAACTTCTCTAATATTGAAAAAAACTGTCATTACATTTCATTTTATCACACACATTCTTTTTATGAGCATCTAGTGTAAAATTGGTATAAAATGCCAAAATACCCAAACACTATAATTTTCATAACATTTTCAGTCTAGTTTTGAGAGCAGGGTCCTTGTCTAAGCTGGCTTAGATAACTTAAAATAGTCTTCAACAGAGCTGAACAAGAAACTTCCTGAAATGTGCACAAAATTACAAAATACAGCAATTAACAAAATTAATTGCTCTGAATTCTCTGAGTTCCCTGTAAGGCATTAATTTTGAGAGCTCCATTCCAGGAGCTGTATCAGAGCATTTTGAAATATTTAATGTGTTTTTCCCCCTGAGGTACAGGGCAGGACTCTGATCCCCATGTTTTATGAAAGAGAATCTGAATCACAGAAGTTAAGATCTATCTCTCTTAATAATAATCATGTAGAAGTTAGGCACTAAGCCAGACTATCTTTATAGGCTCTGAAGGAGACCAACATCCCCATTTGCAGGATTCAGCCTAATAGATGTGACTGAAGCATATGTTTATGCTTCTGTTCAGAGCTGTGATTGGGTTGACAAAGCCTCTTGTCTCCAGTCTGTTCCTCCAGGCCGCCTTGTATGGGGAATTTTAAGAGAGGATTGAGTTGTGAGCTGTAAAACCTGCCTGCAGAGGTACATGGCAGCACACAGAGGTTTGTCTCCACCTGACCCTGGGGGGAGGAGGTGTCACACAGCAGACCCCTACAGAGAGGAGCCTGCCGGGAGCTGACGGACAAGTGAACAGCGAGTGATCATCCCGAAAAAGGACATTGAGAAAGTGTGTTGCTGATGTGGCAACATGGGATAGGTCATGTCATGTAAGGAAATACTGTGCATTGGAAAAGTGTGTAAAACCAGCTCACTCCTTTGAACAAGCGATTCGGATTCCCTGCCAGTCTGAGTCCGACATTCAATCGCCGACAGCCTTGCAGGTGAATTTCTTTCCACTTGTGGCTGAGTTTCCTTGCCAAATCCAGTTCCTTTGCTCCATAAGGGCTCCAGTGTATGACCCAACACACATTACCGAGGTTGAAATCCAGAGGTCACCTAAGGTCACGAGTAAGGTCTTTAAACAAACATTGCGTTATATGGAGGACCCAAGGTGTTTGGGGCCATTCTACTTCTATCTGCTGGAAGGCAGAGGTTTGTGTGATGAATGCCACTCAGTATTTATCTGAGGTAGCACAAGTTCTTACAGCAAACAAATGAGGTGGCTATATCAGCTGCATGATCTACCCGCAGTATTTAAACTTCACGTTTTCAACAGTGGTCTGTTTTCTTTGGAACATCTTACCTTTGATGACTTCATAGAGCCCAAGTTCAAATCAAGTGTCAGAGCCCTGTAGGGGTGGGTTCAGGGGGAAAATCATCAGAGGATTGATCAAAGTTTGAAGCAACCATGGGTAGGGAAAAGGTAAGGGAAAAATAGACCAAGTGATCAGTAACAAACAGAAAACTAGAATCAGCTGGTATTTGCAATGCAAGGTGACTGCAGATGAATTAGTGGATTTAGTAACACTACTAGGAGGGCTAAAATTTCTTTGGTGTCAGAAGACTGACAAATATTACCAGTCTGTACAGCAGTGTAGGGGGCCTCTAAGCTTGATCATTTTCACTGGCTAATTAGTGAAAACTGTAAATGATGCATTTAAACATAGAAAAACTTGACCTATTTGAGAAGAGTCATCGCGATTGCTTTAAAGTTCAGCTTTATAAGCCTCTTGGCCTCCTTTGAAGGGGCTACCAACACACATAAGAATGCATTTATTAATAAAGCCTACTTAAAATTTAAGGGGCTTTTGACAAAGGCTTGTAAGAAAACTGGGCTGGCAATGGATAAGATAAATTATCATGGATAAATAATCAGTTAAAGATGGGAATGAAAGCCAACAGAAAAAAAGTCAGAGTTTTGCATGGCTGTCTGTTGCATGTTGTGGCACTCATCGTATTCTCAGAAGACAGAAAAAGGGATGAGCTATGGTGAGGATACAAAGTTTTGTCAGGACAAGGGTAAATGAAGAACACCTGAAGGATTTTGCAAGACTGAAAGACTGGGCAATGAAATTGCACATTAAATTCAGTATAAAATCTGAAGGGACATACTGGGAAAAGTCTATGTGGGTTCATGTAGGAAATGGTGGACTCTGAGATGACCATTAACATTTAGGACTGAAATCTGGGGTTGTGATACCAGTAGAAATGTAGGTGTTTTTCATGCTGTGTAAATATTTTGTTAGACAGTTAGTTCTTTTTGTAGCCTTTTTGTAATGTATCGGATGGCACTGCCAGTTTGAAAAATAAATCATCACATCTTTCCATCCACAGTGGATAATTACCAGCATGTAAGTTGGATTCTGTTTAGAACATGACTGATTACAACTAAAATTGTATAGCATGACTCATCAGTTGGTAATTAGATCTCTCCTCTTACTGTACCTAAGTCATGTCACCATAATCTATAATGATAAGGGAAAGAATGACTGATTTCATGCTTTTGGCAAACAGAAGCCACAGTTTACTAATGCAGTCACAATAAGGAAGTTGATAGGTTTCTCTTGTATTGACTTGCATCTTTTTACACCTTTCATTCAGAACATTTTTGCTGTCCCTGAATTGATTTTTTTCCCTAATTTCCCCTTCAACTTCCTGTCCTACATTCAGAATTATCATCGGCAAGCAAAGACAAATGAGAATAAAGAAGGGAGCTATGGCTTAAGTATGGACAGACTTACATGAAAAAATGCCAGCAAAAAAATCAACTGCCAGAAACTACACATTATTAGAAGTACTGCCCTAAGAGAAACTACTACTGTAAGTACTGTGTTGAAATGTTAGGGGATTATGTGTTGTCTCAACTGAGTCTGGATCTAGAGTCTGACTAGCCAAAACTACAGAAGAATTTAAATTTGGGTTTTGTTTGGATCTGTGTTCATTTCCAAGAATTAGGATGGCTACTGTGGCTGTAATCCTCTAAATATTTTGCATCTTTAACTTAGTGAGTTCTTTTTACCCCATTAGCACAATTAAGCACTGCAAGTAATTAAAAGGTGAATGTTGATTTGTGGGCAAGTATTTCACGTCATCCAATCTGTAGTAGAAGCAGTGGAATAGCTGAATCATATTAGTGTGTTGAAGTACTTAGGCAACAGAAGCAATGAGAATTAAATAGATGGATATTTAACAACATCATCAACTTTGTAGCATCTGCATGATGTAATCAGTATGCAAATATTTTGCACTTCTGTAAGAAGGAAGGAAGATGACCAAGGAGATCCCTTTTGATCCTACTTTCCTGTGCTTACTAAGAAATGAATTGAATCTAGCAGCATCAGTGTTAATCCTGATCCACATATTGTGTGCTGTGGGTCTGCTCAAAGAAACAACTGTAAGCACATGCGTGACTGCCTGGGAGAAAGGAGCCTTTGTGTTTGACCGTACAGATGTCTGATCCAAAGGCAGGTTGGAAGGAATATTAAGATCCCTTTGCATTTGACTTATAGCTCAAATGCAGAGTCAGGGTTTTTGAAGGATTAAAAGCTTATTTTCATAACTAACCTTCAGCTCTGATCCCAATACAAACTTAAAAGATGTATCTACACATTAATAATACTTTAATCATTCCCAAATGCAAATCAAGATGCATAATTTTTCCATAAATCAACACTGTAATACACTTTATGAAACTGTATGTTCAGGGCTATCCTCTAGAAAAACTAATTAAAATTGTCAGTTCAGAAATTTAACGAATGATAGTATTTCCCATGTAACACTTAATATAAAATATTTAGAAACTAAAACTAGTACAACAAATACATTGCGAAAATCCACAGGTCACAGTACAGGTTATCCTGTAATGATGAAAAATGCATTCCTTTTATGTAAATGTGAATAATATATGAATAATGGATGTTTGTTATGTAGGCAATGTAAAATTTATTATGGCTTTTAATATTCACTGCTTGGGTTTTAAGTGCTTTGCTTTGTAAATGATGAAATAGGTAAGTACATCTGTGTCATTTAACATACTGAATATTTTGTGTTAGAACCAAGCTGTAGTTGTTTGCAAAGTTTAGAACTGTTGTACGGACACTTGCAGTTTGGATATGGTGGAAAATTAAGTCTAGTGATTTGTTTGAGATGCTTTAAAACTTTTATTAAAACCTCCCTAAAGATCCTGACAGTTGAAATAATTGAAAGATAACATGTATTCCACTAGTATTAATGAATTCCTTTGTGTATCTAACACCTACACAGAGGTGTGAAGAACTGTTAATGTGTTTTCTGGAGTTCCTCCTACTGGTTTAGTGCTTCAGGGCTCCTGCAAGCAGCATCCTCTTTTGAAAGCCAGGCAAGGGCAAAGCATATTCTTCCTCCCTGGGCTGGTAATGTGTGTCATATTGGGTATTATTTTAGGGTGTGTACTGTAGGAAATGGAGACTTCCTCAAGAAGGAAGTAGTTTAAAGGTTTGCTCTCTGTTTTCTTCCTAGTAAGGAAAGGCTCTAGGGCTAGTCCTTTCTTTATAACAGCCTTCAAACAGGAATGAAGGCATGAATGAAGGAAAGAATGAATGAAAGCTTGTAGCTGCTTAAATGGGAAAGTCACTGGCTCCCTGTGAACTTCCAGAGAACTGGTACAGCAAGCCCTGACAGCTGGGTGTGGAGTGGCTCAGCTCACACAATAACGTCTTTTCCCCTCCTTTTTATTTAGAATGGGAAAGGGATCACTTCCTTGTAAACTAACATTTTCTTTTATACGTATGCCTCTGGAAAACAGCCTGGGTAAGTAACAGTTGTAAAGCAATGAAGCACCTTTCTCTAAACAGTTCATGCTAGCCAGCTTTTGTCAGGCTGAACAAAACTGCATTTTTTGCTTCTGGTCTCGTATTCACACTGCCAGATGGTACTAAAAAGGAAAAAGAGGAAATGAATCACTCTAATAATTTTCATTGTTAGTGCAGCTACTGCATATTTGCTTCATCTAGATTGATGTTCCCATGGGGTAACTGGTGATCTCCGAGCTATTTAAGACTGATCATCCCTTCAGACTAGTGTTACCAGCCTGGATTCCACAAAACATCTTTGTCCAGAGGTCCATGGAGTTATGCTGCAAATAAAATTGATAGCTTAAAATTTTCCTCCCATTCAAGCCCCGATAAGAAATCTGACTTATTTAAGCACTTGACCCTGGTAGAGTCATGCTAAACTTCCTCTGGATTTAAGTGCTGTGAATTCTAAGGTGAGGAGCCATTTTTCATGCTCAGGCATGGGGAGGGCAGGACACCAGCGTCTGAACACCATCAATAAGATACTGAAAAGTGCCTCTGTTTTGGGAAGGTTAGCTATTGCTGCATAATAGGAACCATGTTTGATGGCTATCTCATATTATTTCAATTACCAGTTAGAGTGATGATAAAACTGGCATTTATAAATTAAGGCCATACAGCTGTCCCTTTGTGGCATGTCTTAATTTTCTTGCTGCTGTTTTGTTCTTGTTACAAGTGTGGAAATATACGTTGATACTAGGTGCAAAATTAAAACAATAACAAGATCCTCTTCATCCCCTAAGCACCGAAGCAATGAAAGTTGCATTAAGAGGAATTGAATGGTCTAGGCTGTAGGCATTAACCTCCAGAAAGCATGTCTCATAGCCACATGTAGCAACCACCAGAAAGCTGGAAATGGAATTCAAAATCAATATGTGAGACTAATCCCACGCCCCAGAGCAAACTGCAAGGTCTCAGGCACTTGAGTTGAAGCCTGCATCAGAGCAAAACAAAAAACTACCTGAAAAATCCAATGCATCTTAGTCCGTAATTGTTGCACGACCCTTGCATGATGAAGTTATAACTTCAGTACTTCTTATGAGTTATTAGTTGAGTTTTAAATCCTTGACATCAGTGGCTCTCAGCCTAAAATGTAATACTGGATTTGGGTTTTCCCTTCCTTAACACAGTGCAGTCATTTGGGGAAGCAGCATTTTGCAGTTTACTCTTTCTTGAGCTTTACATGTTACTGGGATTTGGAAGCCTCAGCAAAGTCAGAAAAGAAGCCATATGTAGTGACAAGGGTTGCACAGTTGTGTGATTCCAGTAGTAGTTAACCGGTGTGTTCCTGTGTGGTTCCCAATTTAATGAGGTTGTGTGTTCCAAGTAGAAAGATAAAAAGATGGTATCCCCATTTCACAGGCATGGATTTCACACAGGTCAAAGAGCTGCCTCTGAAACTAGAGCTCTTAAGTCTGGTTGCTTCAAGATGATCCTCCCTACCCAAGTTTTTAGCCTCCTGTTACTGCCAGCAATTTCTCTGATGTCTTAGTTGCCTGCAGTTCCCTGCCTAACAAGGTCAGGCTCCTTTGGAAGCACATCAGGCAGAGGATGTTCAAATCACTGCATGATCAGGGTCTGCCTTCCCATTCCAGCTGAGGCAATTCTGAAACCATTGATATGAACACTTCAGCGTGGTTATGTCTATAGGAAGAGGATGATCTGCAGTATTCAGTAACCTTCTTGACATTTTCTGACACTTGCTATTAAAGCATATTAGGCTAAATGTGCATATGTCTCATTTTTGAAACCCCTTCTCAAATAGTCACTCAATAACAGTTTCCAGCATATTGTACTCTTGTGTGCTGTTAAGAGCTGTAAATCTTTTAACAGCAGAACTGTCTGCTTTGGTGGTAGCCAGGGTATTTGATCAAAGTTTTCTACTGGCTCTAGCTAAAGCCACAGACCTCCATTAGTAGGCAAGGCACTAGCTTCCACTCTTTTGCTCTTTATGGCCATATTTAATGTGCTGTCTTAACCACTGCTCTGGACAAGATAGGTTGTTTTGAGACTTTTGAAGTGGAGCTGAGCAACTTCTCCAGTTCTGCTGTGGCTGTTCCCTGAGCGGTAGATAGGATGAGACTGAGAATTCTGTGCTATTGCTGTTATCTCCTCTTGTATCCCTGTTCTGTACTGGCAGTTGTCCCGTTGCATTTGCAGACCTACTGCAAGACTGAATGCATCTTCTCTGGTGTCTTAGACCATGGCTGGTCACGGCCCCAGGTCATGTAGCTAAAGCATGCTAAGAAGAAGGATTCAGCCAGCTGTATTTTCCAACTGTTTGCAAATGTTCCCTGCTCTTTCCAGGAGCTGTTAAATGCCCCTGGCCCTTNACCCCCCTCCCACCACCTCCCCGTATTTCCATTTGCTTTAGGAACAAACCAGCTTGACTTATTTGCAGTCAGCCACAGTGCACTAATGTGTGGAAGTGACAAATAATGCCTGGTGTGTTCTTTATAGTATGCATTCTCCTTTGAAAAGGTGAATGCAAGGTAGTTTGAATATTGTATGAGATCAAGCACCAAATTTGAAAAATGGACATTTTTTTCCTCTCTCAAATTTAAAAGGGAGACAGTTCAGAAAGCAAATCTCATGTAAGGGTAGGAGAAGGAGTGAATGGGAAGAGGGCTTGAATTTAATTTAACCATAGAATGAAGCACTTGAAGTGATCATCTTCTGGTTTTTTCCCTACACCTCACATATTTCTCTTCTCAATGACAGTTTAAAGCTGCAGCTGCAAAAGCTGGAACAAGCAGCAGAGAGCAATACTGAGCTACTTGTCTCTGATGGAAATGTTTTCCATAAGGGCAACTGGTCTACAGGAGAAACAGAGGCACAAAATGCTATGCTAATGTCTCCTCTTGGGTTTATAAGCTGCTGTGACAGTCTTCCCTTCTGATAACTGTGGGTGAGACAGAGAGCTGAGGCAATGGGACTGTTTGTCACAGTCCCCTCACGCACCTGGGATGAAACCAGGCTTTGTTTTTCGTTGGACTATGCCTTGGTAAAAGCTTTCAGATCAGAGCAGAAAGGAGGTGAATAATAAATATCAAAAAGGGAATGGAATAGAGAGACCAAGATGGGGGAGTGGAAAGAAGGTGTATTTTAATTCAAAGGTTAAATTGCCTCTTACACAGCCATATTTTTTTGTCCATTTTAATGGAAAGTAATCAACAAACAGTCATTAAACTGATGAAGCTGCTTTCTTTAAGATCAAGGTGTTTTTCAAATGGAAGTGCTGAACAGTGTATTTTTTTTTAAATGAGTCTTGTTTTTTGTTAATGAAATAAAAATCCCCAGGGGAGGAGGCCATATAGGATGAATTATATAGTTCAGATTTTGTAGAGATTATTTAGTGCTAACACATGCTTTGTGTTTCAGATGGAATAATGAATCTCATGTGACTTAGTTCAAGTGGAATTTGAAATCACTTCTGCCTTCCGGGGTGGGAGGAGGGCTGTTGTTCAGAAGCACAACCAATTTTGGTTGTATTTATTTCTTGCCTCCCCTCAGTGTTTGCCTCCCTGCATTCCCTGTGTACTGTATAGCACCTGAAGGTATAGAAAGAGGAAAATAAGATGCCTGTATTTTGCTTGTCTACATTGCATTTGCTCCACAAATGAACTCTTTCCCAATAAAAATTCTTTTGCATAATTCCCATAATGCATGCTCCTGAATTGTCTGGCTATCTTCCAGTGCCAAAGTACATCTCAGGTTCAAATATGTAGTGAGCCTGAGTTTATATTGACTCTATGTGCAGGCTGTACACTCTTGGAGAAAAATCTTTCAGACACCCAATATCGTGTTAATGATTTTACCTGTAGTGAAAGAGAATAGAAATCTGTGAACTTGTGCCTTATGAACTCCAACCTCATTTCTCTCTATCCTCTATCAGATAGTCAGAATTTTTTTCTTTGTTTTTTGTCCTTCTCCCCCAGCAAAAAGAACTCGAGAAACCAGATGTGAATTTACCAGTCAGCTGTTTCTACATCAGTTTATCTGGATGTTACATTCTTTGCACTCCTACCTATGTATTAGAGGGGTAAAGGTGATACGTTTGTAAGAGGTTTTATGTGATTTTAAATAGATTAAAAAGATTTCTAGGACCTGTGTTTGTAACAGATCCCATTGAAAGTGAATATATATAAAAGTATCTTCCATGGTGTATTATAAATTTTTATAAGCTACCATTTTACAAGTTATCAGTTTAATAACTAAACTTGCACACATTGAGACTCTTTAAGCCTAGGCAAGGGTGAAAGGCTAGCTGCAGTAATCACCTCATGTAAGGCCTTTGGACGTGTTTGGCATGTCAGTGTCTCTGCTTTTATTATGTACTAAAAGAATAGCTCAGCCTCCCTCCTTGTGGAAGTAGAGGATGAAGTGAAAGTTCTCCTTTCTGCAAGCTGCCCAGGGAACTGATTCATATAGGCTTGATGTCTCCCATTCAGCTACACAAATAGCATCCAAATTGCTCAGGTCTGCTTCTCTACTATTCCATTAATACCAGTCCAGAAGCAGACCTCGTCTGCAGCAGATGAGAAAGCTCTTTTTTTTTTTTACATTACATGGTATTTTCCTCTCAGTCAGTCTGGTCATCCAGTCTGGCTGTTTGGTGACATCTTGGCTCTACAATGTTTGAGGGCTTAATCAGGTAACGTGCCTTCACTTTGCTTTGTACTCCTGTGCTCTTTTTATACTCTGTGCTGCTAATCACTCACTATTTCTGACAACCACCATCTCCAGCATGAAACAAAACGTGAGAATTTCTTTTTCATCGTGCTAACACGCAGTAATTTCAGAACAAGTTATGTGCATTTAGCTCTGGCTTGAATTTAAACTAATGTCTTGTCCCGCGTTATTTAATTTCAGAATGGTTAATGTGTATTTGCCCAGGATCCACAGACCAGAGCAATAGTCCCCTGCTCACTAAATGAACCCCTGACATTCATAAGGTGAGATTTTCTAAATGTAGGGAAAAAAGCCGCAAAATCCGCTTGTATTGCTGAATCTGTTTATGTTTATAAAAGTCAATAAGGCTTTACCTGGACATGTATGTATCATCTCTCCTGTGCTTCTGCAGCAATAAGCAATTGTTATAGTTTAACTCAGCATAGAGCTAATCACTGTGCAGCCTTGGTGGGATGGGGGAGAGAATCTGGGGGGAAAAGCAAAATTCATGGATTAAGACAATTTTATAGGACTGAAAAAGAAGAGATTATAATGATGATGATGATGATGATGATGATGATGATGATGATAATAATAATAATAATAATAGAGTTAGAATATAGAAAATAAGTGAGGCACAATGCAGTTACTTACTCCCTGTCAACTGATGCCCAGCCAGATCCTGAGCAGTGCCACCCGCAGCCAGCTTTCCTCATGGTTTATATACTAAGCATAGCATCCCATGGTGTGGGATATCCCTTTGGCCAGTTGTGGCCAGCTGTCCCCTCTGTGTCCTTTCCCAGCTTCTTGTTCTCCTCAACCCACTGGCTGGTGGGGCTCTGGGAGAAGCAGAAAAGGCTTTGATTTAGTGTAAACACTACTTAGCATCAGCTAAAAACATCAGTGTGCTCTCAACATTATTCTCAATCTAAATACAAAACACACCATTTTGGCAGCTCCTAGGGAGAAAACTAATAGTATCCCAGATGAAATCAGGACAGGACAGCAACGATTTTTGACATTTTGAAAACTGCTGGCCTAAAAAGCAAAAACAAATGAACTTTTTTCCTTGAAAAAAGAAAAAAAATTAAAAGTTATTCCTGGACGTTTTTCTGTAGTTCAAATGTAATATGCTCTGAGCATCGCCACTTAATTTCCAAAGCAGTTTCATGTAACGCTTTTGTGAAATGCAAAAGAACTTCCTTGCGCAAAATTAAACAGGAATAAAAGGCAAGCTTCCAAGAATAAAAGCCAAGCTTCTAAGGAAGATTAACCTCTACTTCAAGAAAAGACTAGCAACTTGAAAACATGCCAATTATAGGTAAAGAAGTGTATAAAGAAGCAGGTGGTGCATTGTGAGTAAGACTGAACTGGAAAGCTATATGTGGATATGGAAAGAATTGATTGGAAAGGAAAAGATAACTTTATTGAACTGACACTGGAACACTTAGAGTTGATTTTGTTTTGAGAATTTGATACAAGGGCTAGGATGTGCTTAAACATTTCTTCTTACCAATGATTTGTCTCCCTTTATGACTAGCTTTCTCTGAGTATCCAGTAGTTTGTCTAAGAGTGCAGAATTGTCTCTGACGCACCATAAAAATTGTAGTCATCTTCTCAGAAACAATGTACTTTAAGACTTTCCTACTGGTCATTTGTTTGTGTTTGGCTCTTTGTGTGTTCTGGTATGAGTTATAAAAAGCAAAAGATAAAATTTTCAAAATTCTTTCAGCTGTCATTTTGTTTGTAATGCTGCCAAAGGCCAGCACTTGGACTACCTCAGGATCCTGTCTACATCATTTTCCAGCCACTGATGAGCAGGGCAGATACTACTTCTCTAGTAAACTCTGTCTGGCACTCTGTTTTGATGTCCTTCTCCACTGCAAGTATATTTCTGTAGAAAAAAAACCACAGAAGTGTCATTCTTGAATGCTCACTGTAAGCTACCAGCAGCAATTTTCAAGTTATTTGAGCAGTGGTCCCATACAAAAAGAGGGACAGAAAAATCCTATCTCAACTTCACACCACTCCCCATTTTTTTGGAGATAACAGTCCAAGAGAATCTCAGATCTGGAAATACCCAACCTTCAGTCTCTCTTCTTCTTTGTGGCTTATTACAGCATCTTGCATTAATGATGTTAAAATGTTTCCATCATCACAAATGAGGTAAAACCATTTTAACGATGTAGTGCAGGGCATGGTCCCAGAAGCAGTCACTAGCATCACTGATATTCATTCAAGGTAAAAGAGTTTTGCACTAACTGGTTCGAGTTAGCTTCAAGCACCATGACTAAAATAGAGAAGGGATAATTCTTAAACCTTAGTTTTGTGTCTTCAATGTCTCTTCAAAGTCACAGAGCATGGAGGATAGGCAAGATGGATACTGAAGAGTGAAAAATGGGAAATAATGGATGGATAAATAATGATTTAGAAATTTGGCCATCTGCTCCTTACCCTCCTGTACAAAACTGAGACTAACTGGAGTTATGACTCAGTTGCCTGGAGAATGGGAAGTGAAGGTATGAGACTGAATGGGACCTCTGAGTAAGGACTGGCTTTCTTCAAGGATTTCAGAGTTATTTCTTCAGAGGTTTTTCTCAGTCATTCCGTTATCTTGATGCTAGCCTGTGTCTGTGAGTATATACATATACATGTAGTATATGACAACATAGAAAATAGCCTGTGCACACATCCATTAAGGAATTGATATCCATACCCATCCAAATGAAATCTCACTGTTTTATTCACAGTTTTTGTGCCGCTGTTCCCTAAAAAAGGCTCAAATGCTTACTTGTTGCCAGCCCAAACACGTAGCTATAAAATGCCTCCAACTCATATTTCCCGAGAACAGCAATGTGTCATTTCAATGTAATAGTTACAGTGCTGGGAAATAATGCATTGTGCAAGTCCTAGTGTCTCTAAAACCTAAAAATTTTACCTGCAAACAGAGTGACAATTCTGTAGCTAATCTTTCATAATTATTTATGGAAAGATTTCAGCATTTATCAAACTCCTTAAATGTCTTAAACTGTTCTGTGGGTGGCTTCCCTCAGGTGACTCATTTTCCTTAATCTTGATTTTCTTTATAAAGGGCTTTTCCATGTTGTGGCAACAGCACATCATGGTATGTTACATCTGGTTGTGTGACTTGGTCATCCAGGATTCACATTACCTACATATTTTTTGTGTTGTAGGTAGCAAATGAAGAATACCTTTGGTTTGTAGGGGAGAGAATGAGTGTTTGTCCAAAACCTGCTCTTTCTTTTTGAACTATAAATGCAGGGAAACTGAAAAAAGTTTCATATTTTACTCAGAGACTTTTATCTCTCTTAGAGGTTCTGTACTTTATGAGAAGTCTATTGGATCCTTTTCACACTTCTCATCACCTTTGTTTTATTCCTGATGTGTTCTGGTACTTCCTATCAAATGTCTTCCTCCTCTATCTTCAGGTTATTCCAGAGCAGCTAATGTATATTTTAAGTGACCAATTTTCCCCAGGCTTCTGAAGGGGCCATGAATGAGCAATATGTGATTTTTCCCCTTCTGGCCTCCCTTTTGTTGCCCTCATATGAAGCATGTCCACTCTGCAGCGTGCAACTGATGTAGTATTGGCATCACTCCTGTTTAATATGGTTATCAATGCTCTGGATGAGAGGATCAAGTGCAGCCTCAGTCAGTTCACAGACAATGCCAAGCTGGGTGGGAGCACTGATCTGCTGGGGGGTAGGAAGGCTCTGCAGAAGGGATCTGGACAGGCTGGATCCATGGGTTGAGGCCAGGGGTGCAGGGTTCAACAAGGCCAAGAGTCTGGTCCTGCGCTTGGGTCGCAGCAATCCAGAGCAGCCCGGCAGAAAAGGACCTTGGGGTGCTGGTCAACAATGGATGAACACGAGCCAGTGTGTGCCCAGGTGGCCAAGAAGGCCAATGGCATGATTGTGCATGCAGGTAGCTGCCTTATCTGTGGAGTTTTGTCCTTCTAGTTCTGAGTGGGCTTCTCTATACATCTCTGAGGTTCATACTCACACCTTTTGCCTTTATAATCTTTCTTGTCTAAACTCTTAAGCTAAATTCTGATTGGAACACAATACAGCTAGAGTTCAGGTAATTAGACCTGTTTCCTTTTCCTGCACAGGTTTTGTTAGAGAAAGAAGTCAGGTCTCAAACAGAATTTAGACCTATACTCTTAAGTGTTGTCATTGTAACAGAAGAAATAGAAGAAGTTATTAACCATGGAAAAGATCAGTACTGGCTGAAATTTATGGTATTGCATGTGCTTGTGTAGTCAGAACACAAGAATAGTGCATTGTCGTTGTTTGACAGCTTGCTTTTTCAAACTAGGAACAGAATTATCATGCTGAGATATTAAAAAAAAAAAAAAATTGCTAGTGACCTTTCAGTTATATGACACCTCTGCTTGAAAAATTTCGGTTAAAAACATTTCTTGTTTAGGAAAAGTTGTCGATGTTTTCTGCTAGACTTTGTCTGAGGAGTGGCTCAAATGTTTTCAGTGTAGTTGGTGGAGAAATTCTGTCTTTCAGTTTTGTACAAAGACCAGTATTCAGAATCATCTTTTACTGTACTCACTGTGCATGGCCTGTCTTTCAAAGCAAGATTTTTATTTCTAACTAGTTCAGGCACTCTCAGAAATCTTTCCCTTCCCTTCTGATAATTGCATGATGGTCATACATCTATTGGAAAATTACCCCATCATGTTAACAATGCTAGACTTGTCAGAAATGTTGCAGTTCTACCAAACTAAAATTATTGAAAAACAGTTTAAATATTTTACAGCTGTGCCTCATTACACAGTAATTGCATACTTAATAATACAGGACATACACTACTACTTACAAGGAAAGTTAATTAATTTGGGTTTTGTATTACTTTTTTTTCTTTTTAAAAAATCTTTGCATATGTTTATTTCATGTTATTGCTAACAGCCTTAAATCAGAAGGTTTTAACTTGGGAAAGATTAGAGTATTACAAACTTAATTTAAATGTCCTTTAAACAGTTCTGAGTGTGTTTCATTTTTCTTGGGACTCTTCATGTTTATGTTTAATAGTTATATGGACATTCAGAGCAACAGCCACCACCAAAAAAAGAAGAAAAAGAGAAGTCAAAATAATCACCTCTAGCAATTATTGTGTACATTTGCAGCTGTTACACCAAGAGAAAGCAACATTCAAGGTGCTGTTAACCTGCTACTTGAACATCTGTGGTTCTGTGCTCAGTTAAATTTTATTCGATAGAGGTTTTTTTCTATTCATAAGCCAGAAATTATTCGATTTTTGGTTTAAGATGATTCAAAGTCATTAGGACTAATCACTTATTATTAAGCACATCTTTAAGTGTTTCTTCACCAAAGGTAAATTGAAGTACTTTATTTTTCTTAAATGGGCCCAAAGCTCTGTTGGTCCCCCCTCAGAATCCTGTTCAATTCAGATCAGCTTTCTCACCATGTACTGTGGTGTCACCTGGGTCTGCACAATAGCCTTTCTAACTAGCACATGCCTAAAAATGTGAGTTTTCCTTTCCCAGCCAAACATCATATAGAATTTCTAGTGTTTGCAACCTCTGTATTCATCAAACTCATGATGAATGTTTGATTATTTTGTGGGATTCTATGTGCTTTAGCAGGCTTTTGAGTCTTTCTTAAAATATTACCTACGGTACTGTCAAGAAGCATTAAGACTATTATTCTTGGGTGTACCGTGTCCTGGCCCAGCTGGCCCAGCCTGCTGTAGTTGCTGTTTGTTTGCCTAGGACAAGTCAGCTCTGTGTCCTTTTTTGTCTGTCACTGGAATTTGGAAAAAATGTCTTTTTGTTAACTGTAGGGCTGTGATGAAAATCTCGCAACTCCCATAGGCTTTCTCTTTTACTTCCACTTGTGTTCCTGACCATTGCTTTTTATAGAGTTGCTGAGAATGCTGTGGCCATTTCCAGGACCCCAAATCCAACTGGGATTTTTTTCTGAGGTATTTTCTGTTTCATGTCTTTAGGGACTGTGATGTGAACATCTAACACAAGCCATTTTGGGGAAGAGAGTATCAGCAGAGGCCAAACTGCACTTTATTATTGCTCTGCAATTGTATGACCCAAATATATGGTAGAGTTTGCCTTCTGCAGGCTTTTTGCAAAACTCTAATACAGATTGAAACTGTTTTCTGTCAATATTTCAGATGGGCAATAGTGGCTAGCTGTGGTGACAGGTCTAAATCTTTCTTCTGTGTAAATTAATGCCCATTAAACTATGTGCTGTGGTCAGATGTGGAGATAAGTTGTAGCAATAACAGTGTGAGGGAATTTCAGATGCACAATTATTTCTTTAGCTGTAGCATCTACCTCTTTGTAGAGAGGGACAATATCACTCCAGGGAAACTGTTGAGCTTCTTATTTGGGTAGCTGGTTGAGAATTTCTATTCTTTTTGTCTGTTGCTTGTTTTGCTGGGTTTTTTCCTGTGAGGATGGAGGAGTTGGGAGAAATGGGGGTGGGTGGGTGTTGGGTGGGTTTTTTCCAGTCGACAGTAACAGCAAATCTACACACTTCTTTTGTTTGTTTGGGGTTTTTTGTCCAGTGTATTTTATCCTGGTGCTACCCCTGTCGATAACCTTTTGCTTAAGACAAAATACTTTCTAAATTTCGCATGTTTTCTTTAGTATACCCTTCAACAAAAGTTAGCTGCCTCCCAAAATAACCAAACCTAGTAAGTAAAAAGCACTAATATTGTTGATAAAATCTGAGGTGGAAACTGTCAAATGATTGAAATTTTAATTACTTTTCTTTTCCCCTTATTTGTGACTTTGAATATAAATGAATTCTCCTAGCAACCTGGAAAGCTGGACATTTCAATCTCTGTCCTCTGTTCTGCAGAGGGCTTCCCACTTAGGAAATAGGGCCTTAAAATTCTCATGTGTTTTGGATAGCCTTCCTGGCAATACTTCCCTGCTGAGATGGAAGACATGATCCTATTTCGCCAAATATTTGTTATATTAACTTCTGGTTTTGTCTAGGGGAGGGGGAAGGTGCTTTTATGTCCTTCTGCTTTGTTCACCTACTGATTTATGGAGGTAAGATCATCTCCCTCTTCTGTGTGGTCATTCCTTCCTACCTGTAGCTTTTGCCAGCACTTTTTCTTTTGTTTCATGAGTTGCACTGGAAACTTTTCATGACTTGAAATTAATTATTCATCTTCTATTCACCATTTTCTTTGCTTCTTTGAAGCTTTATTGTTATTGCAGTTTTATGGTGGGGGGATTTTTATTTGTTTTTCTATCGTAAACGTGTAGTATTGCTTTGGCTCCTGCTTTTTGTCACTGATCACCATTCATAGACTTAAAGAAATTTCAGTTCAATTTAAATTACTACTATTACAAACCTGATTTCACTTGGCATATCAAAACATGACTCTGGGTCTTCCAGCACAGGGGTTTTATCTTATATCCATCCCAACATCTTATATCCATCCCAACAGCGGTTGAGTTTCTTACAAAGAACTCCGTTAGAACCTGTAAAATTGCAAGACAGGCTTCTGTACTTTCGGTATTTTTCATTTAGAAACTGTCTCTCACCTCTCTTTTTACACGGAATGCAGTTCAAATTTCTGTAAAACAGTTTCAATACTTTCTTCTGCAAGTTAACTGAAAACTACCAAAATCATCAAGAGCTTCAGAGTCAACTATTTTCAGAAATAACACCACTCCTTTTTATTTTCTGTTTTTAACCACTGCTTGAAGAAAAAGAGAGAAGCAGCATTTAATTCTTTTTCACTTGCCTTCCATGCTTCTAGAGAGTTTCAGCTCTACTGTTAAGTTTTTAACTGCTTTTTTTGTGGAGTTTCCTGTAGTTACTGCAGCTGAGCAGCATTTGTTGTTCAGAAATTCGTTGCAGGGAAGAGAAATATAATAAGGCTTCTTCTGCTGTTCTTGTCTGCTTTCTGACTGGCCTTAACATTGCTCAACACCTAAGTCTTCCTATTAAAAGAACCTACTTCAAGTTACTTAAGACAGGACCTAAATTTGTTGTAAAATCCACCAAAGTTTTAATTAACCATCTCAAGGTGAATAATAGCAAGGCTCAGTCTAAACTAAAATATCCCATGAAATATCCCTTAGCCATGCCATGCTTCTCTTCTGTTGTTGGGCCTAAACCACCCCCAAATATCACAGGGCACTAAACCATCCTTCCTCCTTTCTTTGGAGGAACAATTTTTTTCTTTTTTTGAAAGTTTCAAAATTAGTTTGGATCCTTTTTCTGAGGAAACTTCACTTCAGAGTGCTGCTGTGATATTATTTCTGGAGGGAACTGTATATGTGAACAGAAAACCAACTTTTTCATTCAGTCCTCCAGCCTGCTTTGTCCCTACAGATTCATACAAGTAGTCTGAAACTGGCAACCAGCAAAATCTTACCGCTTTACAGAGACCAAAATAGTTCAGGCAAAATTCATAATTAAATCAAAAACACTGTAAATTTTACCTAGCTTTTGAGATTGTTCTGTAAAGTGAAAGACAGGAGAGGTGTCATTTTTCTTCAGAGAACCTATCATAACTTGAATAATAAAATTCAGAAGTAGGAAAATGGCTATTATATATGGATAATTGCAGAGAGTATTTCCCATTTTGCATATTTGATGCCATATCAAAATATATTGCAATGTAAGCCACAGGATCAAATATAAAAAGAATATTTTTAATTAGAAAAGAGCTTTTATTCCACTTGTGATAATGCTTATGAAAAATATATATATTTTTTTAAATCCGCACTTTATTCAATTAGAAAAGCTCAATTAATCAACAAGAGCCAAATGAGTTCTGTTCAAACTAATGAAACATAACACCGTTTACTCCCTTTATCCATTCATTTCTTTAGAGGTCAATTTTGTGACTGTGCTGCTGTAAGGCTATTTCAGTACTGAGCGTTTTTTGGGGGGGATTTTTTTTTTAAATACCTTCCAGTCCCAGCATTTAGAATAAAGCTGCAGAAGGATTAGTCTATCTTGCAATTAGTTCATGTACAGCCACCAGAGAATCTGGTAATAACAGCTTCCGACAAGAATGGATGGTTATTGAAATAGAATTCTATCTCCTCTAGAAATAGTGGGGAATCGATAAATTATTATTCTATAAATTATTAAATCTATAGACATAAGATGACCATAAGTTCAGTTCCTTCTCATCAATTAATTAAATGAGGACATATGCCCATTGTTACCATCTGTCTATTAATTTAATAATTTATTGAATAATGGATGCTGCTAATACAAGGTTGAACATGACAATATCCATCTTCAGTGATAGTCCAACATTAATGAGCTTGACACTACATTATTCTCCTCCACCTTTTTGGCAAATGTCTTTATTTAATATGGTCCAGCAGAATGTGTTGTCCAGATTTGTAACCTGGCAAGTCCTTAATTTCTGACAAATTTCTGTTCCACCAAAAATTTGGCTTCACAAAAGGCACTTGATTTTTGAGCAGTGAGGGAGTGTGAAGCACTAACATGGTGCCATGAAAATAAAGAAGAGGAAAGGAACAAGGCTGATGTGCTTGAATAGATCAGATAAGTGTCCCCTTGTAAAATTGTAGCCCTAAGGAGAGGAATTGACTAGCTCTTGCAAGAATCACTTAGTAGATAACATAGTCTTAAGCTTCATAGTAAATTTCAGATTTTTTATCAACTCTTCATACAAGATTCTGTTTGCATAAGGCCTCTTAATACCATCATCCCCTATTTCTAAAAGAGGACACAAGAAATTATTTCAATTTTTTTTCAAACTCTATTCCATCTAGGTTTTTGAGACGTTGTGTACTAAATATTATGCATTCTTCTTAGTAAGGATGTGCCTTATTTCAAATTCTTACACAACTTTCTAATTAAACTAAGTTTTACTTAAACACAGTTACTGCTGAATCTAACAAAAGGCATTGATGTTTTTTTCAGTGCTCTGAAAACAACATTTTCTGGTGAAGCCGGCTTCAAGATAAGTGTGCTGATGTGCTGATGTACACCATTAGAAGCTAAACCAAATCAAACGAACGCTTGCATATGCCTGTGACCTCCTCGATTGTCTTGTACGGAGCTTCAACTGGCTTTTGCAGGCCATATTGATTATATATTATCACATACACCGAGTGATCTTTGAAAATCAGATTAACTAGATAAATGGCCTAAATACATTTAATTGACTTCACATGCTTCTCTTCAATAAAAGGAAAGGATGTCAAAAAACAACTTACATTTGAATTTGCTTCTCTTATCTACAATGATTAATCAAAAATTTGTTTTTACCACTAGATAATCACAGTTATATGGTCCTGGTGATATCAAATAGAAGATGATGTTCAGGAAAATTAACTGAGTTCTAATTGGCTTGAACCTAAATGAATAAAATTGATAGAAAACATCTAGCATGAACTGTGTAATTAATTCAGGTATAACAGGCCATATTTTTAGACATTTGAATTTCCTTTAGTAAATGGAGACCTGTAATGGCTGCAAAAGGAAAAAAAAAATGATTTAATCATACAGTCCGTGTTATTAGAACTTCATATACTGTTACTTGTGCAAGGTATTTGCAGTAATAAAAATTTGTTACTTTTCCTTAGTGACATGATCTTTGATGCCAGGTCTATGACCAATAAAATATTAAATCATACGCATTCTATCCAACTAGCCAAAATTAAATATTTTAATATAAGAACAGGCTTTTAGATTTTTGGCAGATTCTTTATTATTTTGATATGGATAAATTGCAAAAAACATATGGTCATTTTACCCCCCCCCCAAAATGTATTGAAATTGTTAGAAGATTTATCTTGAGCAATAGCTTCAGACATTTTTTGACTCCTCTTGTACAGTGGTGCAGTACCGAGTCTCAGATGGTGCCTGCAGATGTGACTAATGACATATGCATAACTGTGACAGAGCTGCAGCAGTGGCAACATCAGCATAAGACTGGCCTTGTTGGCTTCTTGCAAGGCAAACTCTTATTGAATACACTTGATAGAAGTTTTCCATGTAACGGATTAAAATTTTGTACCCTGATTTGGAGTGAAATACAGCTGCTGGAGCCTATGAAAAGACTTGTAGAAATTTCTGTGGGAAGAAGCTCCTAATGTGCAGCAACATGTGAGGATGCCCCTCTTCCCTCAAAAAAATCCTATCCCCCACTCCAAATTCGATCTAGGATGTATTAAACTTATAATATCGCATGTCACCAAAGAAGTGGATGAGACTGTTTTGTAACATCATCAACAGTAACTTCCATACAGACAGTATTTTTCTAGATGTGGCAACAGATGGCTCCACTTACCAAAAGAATACAACCTTATTCATATTTACATTCTCTTAGTCATTCCTTCAAGCCAAATTCACTTGCAACTCAGCCCACCAGGGAAATTAAAGCCCAGCCTGAGACAGCAAGACTGGGGGTTACAAGAAAGGCATACCTGCATTCTGGTCCTTGCCAGTTCTACCCTGTGCAGAAAGCTGCTGCAATACCTCTGCTGCTGGTTAGCCCTCAAAAAGAGTACTGAAGTAGTAATGAAGTGACACGTATGCTTTGTGCTGTTGTTTCAAAGAAGGATGAGTTTTATCTCCCCAGCAAATCCTTCTAAATATGTAACAGAAGCTTTACCTCTAAATCAAAGATAAAATATTTTACTGAAAAGGGATTATCTTTACTACAGCATATGCATTTTAGAACTGTAGGATGTATAGAATGTGTCATATGAAATATCCATTAATCACATATATATATATGCACACAGACATATAAATATAAATATAAATATAAATATAAATATAAATATAAATATAAATATGTAAATACATATGTAAAATAAATATATAAAATGTAAATATATATGTAAATTAAAAAGTTAGGGAGAAGAGGATAAAACAGGAGTGCAGGAGTAACACCCAGCTATGTGTTACCGGTGAAAGGATGAGTAGGTAGTAACATCGTGATTTATTGGAATAATGGCATAGAAATTTACTTCCCCTCTCACAAAATCGTGGGCAAGCTATTTTTCTCTCATGTTAATCATAAGTCACCATTTTGCTTTTATGCTTGAAGAGAAACACCTGAGAGTACCTCAGGCAGTAACCATAGAAAGAATGGTTTTCATCCAAAGGTCAAGTCTGAATCTTACAGAAATTTCCATTTTTATGCCATCTGGATGCAGGTTATACAGCACAGTATTTAGATCCAGATCACTGTTAATAGCTCTGGTGACAGAAACTCCCCTAGGGGTGAGAGTCTTTAAGCAGAAATGTCAATGCCCCACTCAGAGAGAAATAATCCTCTGTGGGATCTAACAGTGATTTAAGTGACCACCAGTGGGATGTCATGGTACAAGGATGTGATGTATCTTCAATACTGCAAACTCAAGTAAAATCAGTCAGGGAGAACTGGAGACCAGATAGAAAATACTGAGTTTCTCGAACTCCACTGACTAAGATGCTCTTGGTTAAAAGCCAGGAAATCTCACATAATGCTCTGAAACAGAGTCCTTGGCTGCTGTTATCCCAGTTGCTATATTTGGTCTGGATCTTGGACCCATGTCACTGATGGAAAAGATCAAGCAGGAAATCTTGCTGCTCTGAAAATGCTGTCAGTGACATAGCTACCACATGGTGAGTTTTGGATTGAAGTTGGTCCCATGCTTATTTCATGTGGCAGTATGGAAAATACTTGGCATGGCTTGGGATGTTGCTCTGCTGTCTTACCACTTAATGACATTGCTGACTGTTCTCACCTGCTGAAACAAGGACTGTTCAAGAAGTCATGTAGAAAGACACCTCTTCAACCTCCTCCCATCAGAGACTGCAGAGATTGTGTGGGGAACCTTGAACCCTACTGTCAGACTTTTCTCAGAATCATGCTCCAGTTCAGTTTTAGATTTTTTTTTCACCTTTTTGTTTTTCTTCAGGAACTTTGAAAGAGCAGCTAAATTCAGGGGAGCTCTGGGACACTTCTGAACACTGCAGGTATGAGACATATTTTTTGTGGTCACAATTTTAATTTATCAGGAACTCAAATGGGCAGAAAAGATGAGAAAGAGCCCACATAAAGACCACTGACTTTTATTTGGGAATCAGTCTTATTGATTAATCTTTCTGCTTCCACAGGTCATTTGCTTTTAGTGATGATAAGGTTTTTTTTTATATTTCTGTGAGTTCTTGTCATTGCTAATAAGATACTGGGTTAGCTGGATCCTCCTGGATCAATCACAGCTGGTTCCATTCACAGTGGCTCCAAATGCCTCATTTTCTTGTAAATTATTTGTACCTTCTCATAGACTGAGAACAATTTTTCGTCCTATATACCACTATTAAAGCTTCTCTCAGAGGAACTTGACTCAAGGTCACCTGTCTGTCCATTTTACATTACCTATTAAACTCCCATACAGCCAAAACTTTTTTTAAAAAATAAAAAAGTCAGGTTTGTGATAAGTTTTTTACCATGTAGAGAAATTTATGGAATCCTGGAGCAATAAAGCTGCAAATTGGTTTGTGTGCTATTCACTTTTACTGATGCTGTGGGATAGAAGCAGGTCTAATTTTGAGATGCCTTTGCTCTTCTGTTCTGGACCTGTGGATATTTCAGAGTTATGTACGTAATTCCTTTTAAGAGATTCAAGAAAACACCTAGAAATTTGTTTCAGTTGTGAAACGGGAATTTTATTTCAGATGTTATCCGTAAACTCTGTGAAGAAAACTTATATTAAAGTAACATAGCCCAAACTTCAGGCACTGGGATGGGAGGCAGTCTGTGCCTGTAGCTGCACTCCTGTGTCTGATGCTGCTGTTGTGTTCCTTACCAGGAGAGATCCCAGCGGGTGTGACTCAGTGCTGCACTGTTATACCAGGCTCTCTACAAATATGGCTCATGATAGAGTTCGCCCTGCCAGTATTCCCTCTGGAAAAGGGAAGCTCTTCTTAATAATAATAATAATAATAATAATAATAATAATAATAATAATAATAATAATAATAATAGTAACCAGTTAATTTGGGGCTGGTGTGTCTTGTGCCTAGCTCAGCTTTGCAGGAGGGATGGAGGAGTCAAGTTTCTTCCTTGAACCTGCACAGCCAGGTAACATATGAACAAATCCTGTTCAGTGGAAGGCAATCACAGAGGTGCTTACAAGCAAATATCCAGAGAGACTCAAAGGAGGAATAAACACATCCTTTTCCCTTGTCTACCCCAGCCCAAACCAATCGGCTTTAATTTCTGGTGCCCCAGGCAGCTTCCCTGCTTCCAGCAGTCTTTGGCAGGGGGAACGTGTGGGTTTTCTGAGTGGTGGTGCCTCTGAGGGCTGCTTCTGGAGTAACACAGTTTATGCTTTCCCCTTTTCTCAATGCAATGTCTAAGGGCACCATCCAGTCGAGAAACAGTAACAAGAGTAATTAAGAAGAATAAAACAATGTAATGTTGCTACTAACCATCGTCTAAAATGATAAGAGTCTGTAATGTACTCTAATTATGTAATTAATTATACTAATAATCACTAATTAATGCATATTTAAGAGATTGGAAAAATGTGCTTTCAAAGTGCTGCACTATCAACTGTCGGGCTGTATCTGTGATTTGACACTGAAAATGCTCACCAGAAAAAACGCCTCTTGTCTGTAGCACAGCAGATTTCCTGAGGGGCATGCAAAAGTCAAAAGACATTACTTTTCCTGCAGTGACTAGGCAAATATTGAGATCACTTGAAACAGTATTGGGGAAAGACTGGCCTTTTCGTTTCGGCCATGAAGATGTTTTGGATAATATACTCATCCTTTTCACCACTTTGCAAATTTGCTCAGAAATGTTTCCAAACAATGACACTAAAGTGTCTCTGGAACAATGTGAGTATATAAGACTACCATTGTGTCTGGAAACACCACAAATATTTGTCTAAGCTGGAGCAGACTTTTGATTTTTTAAAATACATATTTGTTAATAGGAAAACTTTGTAGTAGGCATATTTTTTCTTTACACAGGAGAGCCTCTTTCCTGCTTGAGTATGTGTGCTTATTGCTGAAGTGCTTTGTAAATTCTGTGCTTTTTTCTGCATAGAACGAGTCTCTTCTAAGTTTGCAAAAGCCACACTTTCTACTCACAGAGTTGCAAGAGTCTTATGAGTGTGGTATAGAATCTATCCCATAATATCCCTCAGAGACTTGAGCGGGGATAGTTTGTCGCTGTAACGTACCGAGAACGGCGAGAAACTACATGATCCAAGTTGAGGAAGAAAGTAGTTCTTTTTTATTAATTAATTAAATCATCATTTTATAACATGGTTCGCAAAGAGTGTGTTGAATGGCATAAGACAGTTGGGTGCTCGGCCATCCACCCCTTGAGGGGATTGGTCAAGCTCTAAGACACTTGTTTCAAAATATCAGAAAGCTAGAACCATAACAATCTTGCATAACAAACCCAGGTGCAAGATAAAAAATTAGTTTACAAGAACTCATAGCAGTGTTTTTATAGCTTCTGTGAGAACCACAAAATTCTCACAGAATGCTGCAGAAAGCTGAAAAATCTCTCTACCAAAGCTTTTCAGCATCTACAATAGTTGTCCTAAAACCAGTCATCAGTCCAGGGTGATAGGTTCTCCTCATATGCAGGAGTCAGCTGGGAACTGTGTATTTTAATCTCAGTTATGCCACTGCAGGCAGTGTGAATTCACATTCCATCACCTGTAGCCTGCAGGGGTTGCTGTGTGAAGGAGCTCCGGGCTGCGGTTCAGCGCTGTGCTGGATGGCGCTGAGGAGCACTCTGCTGGGCTATGGGCTAGCATTCATCTAGGGCTTGGCCAGGTGCTGCAGTGGGCACTGGCAGCCTCTGGTTTCTGCTTGGGAGGTGGTGGTTGCCATGGACCACACTCGAGAGAGAGTAGCTTTTCCAAAGCAATAGGAGGAAGATAAGAGGGGCAGCAACAGTTATTTCATTAGATGTCCAAACTTACTGTCTTTGTCATCCTGTTCCCAGGGCGGGGGGAAGTAATGTATGATAAGGAACGAATGATGCCTGGAAAAAAGCATTATGAATATTTCTGATTTATATAAATTATAGGTAAGCTGAAGGCTGTCATCACAAAGGGATGCTGGAATTGACAGTTTTTGTGGACAGGATGTTGGGAACTTAGTTCCGAACAACATTTATTCTGTACATAAACTTGAGACTTAAATATTTTTTAACTACCTGTTGTGTTTACTAGAAGTCTGTGCTGGATTTCTGTTGAGTAGGGGGTTGTTTTCTATTTTCTGCTTTCTAATTTCTCTGAAAAGTTGGGTGTTTATCCAGTATTGAAAGTATTCTTAATAAAAAGAAAAAGATTCAAAGTGAGCCAACCTCTCCCCTCCCTATTTTTTCTCTCAGCTAATCAGTCAGCCAGTCGTAGTTGATTGCATCTTATCTATACTTGAACACACTCCATTTAATCAAAATTAAACTTGCTTTTGCAAGTTGTAAAAATCTGTCAGTGGTAAAATTAAGAACAGTGTCATTTTTTGTTGGGCACTGTATTTACTAACAGCTACAGAAAATGAATAAAACTGTTTATTAGACATCAAAATATATTTGTGAAAGACAAGCTCTTTTCTTTCCCAAGAGCTTTCAGCTCAAAGAACAAGGTATAGGTTAGACTGATAGGAAGTGGGAAAACCAGAGGAGCAAAGAAGCAGAACAGAGAATTTTTTGTATATAAATCAGTAAGGAAAAAGAAGCTTTTTCAAAATATTATTGAAAAGGTAAGTAGATGCTCAGTTGGACTATGGGTATAGATAAAGTTCAAAGGAAAGAGAATATAATGAGTCTGAATCCTATTTTATTAGTTATGGACCTTATATTTTCCCCTGATGTTAAAAAAGTGCGTAGGATCCAATCTGTAACCTCAGTAACAAAAAATAATTCTTCCTAGAGCAGTTGTAATAATTCAGTACAGGAGATCTGTGTAATCACTTCTGGGTTTCTGTCATCATCTAGATTCCAGGGGTGAGTAAGCTGGGTTAGTTAGGGAACCAGTCTCCCTTGAGAGAACTGGAGAATCTTCTCTCCCAGCTCTGAATCTAGCAGGGTACTGCCTTGCAAGCTCAGTCACACCTGAACCCAGGACAGGAAGTTCTGGTCTCCACTGCTCCCACATTTCAAGCTCTCACTCACACATATTGGCAGGTATTGGAATTTTCCTTAGGAAGCTGGGGAGCTGAAATACCACAACACATAATCTCCTTGTAATTTTCTACTTAGCTGAGTTTACCGCAGGGCTAGAGGAAAATGCTTTTTCCATGGAAGATTTGGAAATTTTTTTGCGAGCAAGTCTTTACTCTCAGCATGATAAACTCTTGAGTACCTTTGGTAAATATTCAGGAGGACGGCTGTGCCAGGTTTCTCCCACTATGGCCAGGTAACCACACAGATAATGCTTATAGCAGCACTGGCTTGGGGGAGAAAGGCTGTCCCGATCAGGATGGGTCAGGCTGGCTCTTCCCTTCCTTCCTGCTGCTTGAAGTCCCAGGCCAGCTGCTCATAGCCCTGCTTTATCCTAAGTGTCTGTGGCAGGCATCAGCACAGTGCTCTGGCTGCAAGGGCAGATGGTTTTGTTGATGAGAAGTGGAGAATCAGAGAAAGGGCATAAGCATTTCTTTTTTACTGTATATTTAACCATGTTGGGAAGAATGGCCAAATGGCTGGATTTTGTACTTTTTTTAATGTTTTTAGCCTATAAACCTCTGAATCAGTTTTGAATTTTGTCTGATGTTTGAATGGCTCAGGCAGAGATTGCTGAGGCTCTGTTTGCCTCAGCTCAGATATGGAACAGCTGTTAAGCTTCTGGATTTTTGTAACATTGTTAATATAATTAGGTTGCATACAAATCACTGTTCCAATCTAATTTTGCAGGCATCATGCTTTTGACATTATGTAGACATTATAATGTAGAGAACATTATAATCCCTCTGTACAGTTGAAATTTTAACATCTTTTTCTACCACTGAATGATTTTCTTGCCTTTTCTTTGAGGGAAACATATCTTTTAAAAATTTTCATCTTGCAGGAAAGAGTGTCCCCAAAACATTCCTATTGCATGCACATTCAAGGAGTTCTCTGTTCAAAAGCAGAAGCCTAATTGTTAGTGAGTCACTTTCATTGTCTGATTCTGTTAAATATACTGCAGATGAGATCTAGGCAAAGATAAAAGGAATTTTAATCCTGAATTTAGGAGAGCTGCTTTACAGTAATAACTTGACCACACAAGGGAGGAGACCCTTTTGCGATTTGCACATAAAGTTATTGTTTTAAAATCTCCTTTGAAAAGAACGGATTTCACTGTTTAATGTAACCATTACTCCAGTTGGGTTTAATTCAGGATAAGTGTTTTGGCTTTTTCTCTGCAGGTGCAATTTGCTATTGACACATGTACAATGGTTCTACTGCTGTTATCCTGATTTCTTTGTGTCCTTTAATCTCCTGCTGATCCAGAATTTCCTCCATTTTTTTCTCCTTGTGTAAATACTCAGTGACCTCATCTCATCTCTGTGCACACTGCAGGGCAGCTGGAAGCCTTACACGTGATGCTCTTCTCTCCTCCCCTCCCCGCCCCCCAAACACTGGGGTCTGAATAGTTCTTAATGAAATTTACATATTCATGAAAATAAAGTCTTAAGCACAGGAAACCAACATGCAGAGTTGCATTAATATTCTAAGTTCTAGCTCAGGGTTTTTATGTGCAAACTGTTCTCGTAGCTGTGTCTGAGTTAGTCCGAGATCAGTCTTCCAACAATGGCCATGTGCTTTTATGTGCAGCACAATGTCACCTCGTGTGCATGTTTTGCAATTTCTGTTGCTCTCACACTAGTTAAGAATGTGCATAAGTTTGATAACCTTCTCCCATCTATTGTGTGAATGAGGTAAATGGAACATTCCTCATTTCACAGATATGGACAGATAAACTGACTTCTTCATGGGCAAACAGAAGTTGTGTCACAGAGCCAAAAATGCTTCCTCTGGCTATTAACCCAGTCCTTAGCAATGTAGCTAAGAGAGGATTTTGCCGCGTGTAATGTCTTCTTTGGAAGTTTGTACAGAAGCTTTGCACTTGTTCAAGGACAAATTAAGAGCAGCAGTCCCCTGTTTTTCAGATTTCATCCAGCTTGCATAATGTGAATTTTGTGACCAGTTTGGAGTGCAAGCCTTGGGATTCCTGTTCTACAGGCACCCCTTGACTCTGTATCAATACTTCCCAGAAGGAAGTATTCCTTTGATTTTTTTTGTCTCATCTCTTCTTTAGAAATCTTCTAAACACCAAACCCTCCATATTCCCATTGTCCTCATTCATCTAAAACTAAATTGCTAGCAATGTAGGTTCAGTATTGCTTGTCCTAACCCAGTGCACATGGAAAATAATGTGTTACCCTTCCTCTGTGCCCTTGTTTCTCATTTTCATATTTGCACACACTTCCAAGGCCACCCTACCAGCCTTCTTACAAAATAATGCCAGTCTGTTTCTTTCCTTGGCAGCAGATTTCCAGATCCCCACTCTTTCCTATTGCTTTCCTTTGGAGTTTCTCTCATTTCCAATTCATGCCGGTGGCCTCCCTCTTCATCAGTGTCCCCAGCAAGTCCCTCCACTTCGTAATGGCTTCCTCACATACTTTGTGACACAACTGTCAACCAACATATGAACCCTAATGAATTCTCCATGAAGCAAGACAACAATTTCCACATGCCGAACATTGGTTTCTGAATTTCACTGACACCCACTTAAGCACTAAGTTGTGTTTGTGGATTTTTTTAATACCCTCTTTATGCCTCTGTTCATCAATCCCCATATCTGTATAGTTCACTTATTTTCATCATCCCTTTGCTTCTTCTTCCGGATTATTATTATTAGTGTTTTTAGTGAAACTTTGTGTATAACCCTGCGTTAGTTTTCCTGAATTTCCTTATTTTTATGATTATGTTATCCTCTTTGATTTCTTTTAATTCAGCTCTACTCATCTGAATATGACTGATCATAATCTAAAAACAAGCACATCGCTGATGAGAATGCCACCAGCTGGACAGTAAGATTTTCGAGTGCTCTATCTAGGCTGGCCCTTAGGCATGAACATAAGCAGAAAATCTCAGAACTAACTCTGAGCATTTTCTTTGCACCTTTCCACTGTGTCTGCTGCCATCACCAAAAAGCTGTGCAAACTTGGTGTTGTTCAGTTTCCCTTTTGCAGAGACTCAAGTTTTGTCCACACAGAATTGCTTTACTTTAACTAATGCAGGTAGCATTAACACTGGAGGCATAAATCTAAGCTTGTGGTACAAGAATTCAAGGAATCTGTCCTTAACTGCCTACTTTCTTTGTGTTTTAATAGAAAGAATAAAGTTAACATGAGAGTGCTGCACTGTGTTGCAATCACAACGTATATTTTCATGTACAGGCAGAGTCTAGAGCATTAGAAGAGAGAAATTTCTCTCTACAGTGTTGTCAATTTTCCCCGTATTTTTATTAATCATAAATTTTAAAAACGGGGGTATGTCATCTGAATCTCCAGCAAGAGTACTCTAAAATTTTAAAATTAACTCTACGTACAGTCTGCATGAATTTAACTTTTTCTCTGGAAGCCTTCAAATATCCTGTCTTTAGCACATGACCAGGTCATGTTCTGTGACCAGTGTATTTGTCCTTTCTCCACTCTCCTGTTTTCACTTTGATCATGTTTTTGCAAAAGAATGGAGGAAAAGCAATAAAAAGCTGATGATCTTTCTTTCACATAATCTCATATGTGATTGTGGTTTTATCTAATAACTTGTCTAACAGCTTTGTTTTCAATTCAGGCTTTAGAAAAAATTAGCTAAGTCAAATTGATGTCATGACTGCCATGTAAATGAGCATAGGCATCTACCCTCATTCTGCTGAGAGAAGATCAATTTTTAAGCTGGGCCATTTAGTCATAGCTTAATATAGAGAAAACTGGCTGGTTGAAACATTTATTGTCTTGTAGAGTAAAAAAAGAAATACATGAAACTTCAGCCCTGGTAACGACATCAGTGGTTACTAAAGGCTGAGGATTTTGGGTTACCAATAATACAGTTGCCATCAAGTCAACTGAAAGTCTCATACTGCCTCCAGAAGGACTTATATCACACCTTTGGGTAAGAGTATACAACATATGTATAATTCCTTTACTCTCAGTAAACACATAACTTCCCTCTCATGCTATATCCTTGAAAGAGGTCAAATATAGAAGATGGTTCTTTAAAACAAGGGATTGTAACATGAAAGAGGTAACCTAGAGTACTGAGAGGATATTTTTAAATATAAAAATGTATTTTCTAAGCCTACTTCATAATTTTGTTTACTTCTCAGACCAATACATTGCAGGGCTCCTGATCGGAATACCAGCAGGTTAAAGGTATCTATGCAGGAAGTTTGTCATTATTAGTTCAGCTCAAAAAGATGTGCACCATAACTACATGTCTACTAATGACATTTGGCTGAAGATAAAATATTGTTTCAGAGAAATAAAAGGAAGCTTATTGTAAAAAATGCCAAGTTTTTAAGGTTTTAATAGGGTTAAACGCTTTTTTTACTGATAAAGAAATCATAAAGAAAATAAAAGAATGCTGTTGAAGGGGAAAATGTAGTGAAAAGAAAATAATAGATCAATAATAATTGATCCATTTCTTTGAGTCCTAGAGGTAAAAAATTAAAACTGTAGGGAAAAAGAATGCATTTGTAAGAGAGAATATTGCACCTCAAGCATGGAACTGTAAGAGTTAATCTCAGATTATGCAGGTAGTTTGAACTAGCCTGTGATTCTGTGCTGCTTGTTAGATATCAGGAGAGGGAGCAGATTGTCTTGTTTTTAAAAATGTAGTGTAGTGTCGTGTGTGAAAGTCAAGCTCCCTCTCCTCCCTCTTGGAAGCTGTGCTTGTTTCTTTTATTAGCAGAAATTTAAATGAAATTTACAATGGTACTTTGATATACAGTAAAATGTGCTCTGACTTCTTGAGAACATGCTTAATGCTGATACCTAAGGAGTGGTGACACACAGAGGTTAACCATTCTTGACCCTCTTTTTGGAGTATTTCACTCTCTTCTGACAAAAGCCAGGAAATTCAGACTTATTCTGGCAGGAATTTGGGGGGTTTTAAGCCTTTTGGTAGCATACACAGAATGAGCAGAACAGCTAGCTTCATTGTGTCAGCCTCAAAGGAAATTTTTTCCCTGGAGCAGGTGTCACGGGAACTAATGAAACACTGAGCATTTGTTAACTAACAAGGTTGGTGAACAGTGAGCAACTAATTTACGTGGCAGGCAGCAGCTTTCTGTGAAAACCTCCATTTTTTGTCATTGTGGGTGTAATAATGATTGTAATCACTGCTGTCATTGGGGGCAGACTGTTCTCTTTACCTCTTCAGCCTCTTGGAGTGGGCAGAGGGAAACATGGGAACAGTACAGCGGAGTAGTAGCTGACATATGATAGTAAAAAATTTACTGCAGCTCCTGCCATTATTTTGCAACTGGCATAGGCACAGGTAGCTGAAGTGTCGACAATTTACGTGGTTGGGTTGGTAACAGCCGCTTTTCTGCTGTCAAAACCGAGGGCAGCAGATGTTTCCATCAACAGGGGAATGTCTGAAAAACAAACCACAACTGGTCCTAACTGCCTGATCGAGGCTTGGTCCTGTGAGCAGTGGAGTGGACGGACATGTCTGAGAGTGTCACTTCAATGAGAAAAGGCGAGTGCTCCCTCCTGCCGTGACTGGGTGAGGGACAGCCAGGCTCCCCACCGAGCTGCAGCCCCGGCTGTGTGTAATCACAGCTCAGCGTTGCTCACTGGCTGCTGTGTGCTGTGCAGCAGCTCCTCGCTGGCAGTGACCGCTGGCAGTGGCTCCCCAAAAGCACAGCTTTGAGTGGCATCCCAGAAGATGCAGAGGGCGTGGCCGTGCCGGGCGTCGCAGTGCCCAATGCTGAACAAAGCAGGACTTGTGTGAGGAACTGCAGGTCTTCCCATAGCACAGGCCTCTTCCTTTGTGTCAGGACAGGTACGTGTCTCATGGTGGGACACGGGCACTACCAAGCTGAATTCAGCAGCCTCAGCCAGGGAGACACTTGGGCTGGACTGATGGGAAGTTACGAGACAGGGCTGGGGTTTGAATTGTGCAGAGCCAAATGGGATCCCTTCTCCGTTAAGAGTGACAAAATGAAATTTCCTCCGTAAAGCAGACCCGCACATTCTTTTCTCGGTGCCTGCAGCAGGGAATCTCTCTTTTTAATTTTAAAAAACAGGAACAGATGGTGCTGCCCACACCTCTCTCCAATCCCTTTTATTCCATAGCCTTTTTGTGAGCAAACTTGAACAGGATCTGGAGGGTTAAACTTGCTTCTCTTCCTCCTGATCTTGATCAAATTTAAACTTAGCTCTCATCTCCTCTTCGGAGAGTCTGTGCCCCAGAAGGTGTTATCAAACTCTGGATAAAGGGTAGAACCCACCCCTGACTGGTATGAAAACTGTGCCACCATGCAGAACAAAATGGTGAATGACTACAGGAGCAACGTACAGAGCTGACTTCTGGTTAGAGAGGTTGTCCTTTACTGGTTGACTATAACAAAGGATTCCTTTTTAAAAAGCAAATAACCTAATTCAGCCCCACAAATTTTAGATTTTATTTTTCACATAGGTAAACCATTTCAATGAGAAGGAAAAAAGTGTTTCTACCCAACAGCAGGTACTGTAAAGATTTTCATACCAACAAATGTTCTATAATGTGTTTGTGCAGAAGGGGAGGAATGGATGTATCGCACATCCTTCTGTAATGCCAGGTCATGGCACACAGTAGGATATAAAAATGGCTCTGTCACATCTGCCTTTCATCAGATACTAGTCCAAGAAATGCTCTGTGAAGCTTGGGAGATATTATCAGAAAAGAACATCTTAATTTTTGTATCTCTGTCAGGACTGTCTGTGATGCAGACCAAAAGGCTGTAGCAGATCTGGGCATGCCCAGAAACAGTCTTAGGCAACCAATACAATTTAACATAAATTGGATGCTTACAAATTTCAAATGCTTTTTGGGTCCAGTGATGTCTTGGTAAGACAAATTTCATAATCTGTCCATATGCAGACTGTGGACACCAAGGTTCTGCACATGTTTATGATGTTATTTTCTAAATCTGAATATATTTCCAGTTTTAGTGAAAATCTGACTTCAACCATAGGCAATGCCAGTTGTATGAAAACCACCACTCATCGTTCTGAGAGGCCCTGTCCCTGTCATTGCCTCTCAAGAACATCCTGGGTCAGTGTCCAGCAATTGAGAGGTGCAATTCTGAGTGCCCTTAAAAGACCCTAAATAAAGTAACATTCGTAAAGGTGTGGTAGTGACCAAGGTGTCTTTATTACACAGTTCAATGACTGCTTCTGCACTCCATGTCTTCTGCCAACTCTATTAGCTACTTGCTCTGAGAAGTAATACATTTAATAAAAAAAAAGGAAAAATACCATTCTGTGTTCAAACATCCTACAAATATCCATTTAAATATATTTTTACACAAAATCTGTAGGTTGACAAGCTTGTATTTGAGAAAAAATGGCATTTCCTAATCCTGTATTTGATTTTCTCTGTTATGGACTAAATCCAATTGCCTAGAATGGAATAAACCTTGGTAAAATATGATATTTATTTTTGTTAATCATGCAGAGCACCCACAGCTCAAAAAAAAATACTGAGGTGGAATAATGAAGCCTCAATATGCATCCTAGCAAATAAATTCTGGAAGAAATGGGCCCCATGCTAATAGCCAATCTAGTAATTTCCTCCTACTGGAAAACCTACTGCTAAACTTTAGATGTGGTTTGTTGCTTTTTTGGGTTTTTCCCCCTTCCCTCAGTAGTTCTCTTGCACAGGTTTTTCAAATATTTTTTCATGTCCAAAGATGAAGGAATGTCTTATTCTCCCACTAGCACATGCCCCTTGCACAGTTCACCAGTGAACTTCGGGGGCTCCCCAGTTTCCTCACAAAGACGGCCCAGATTCACCTCCTTGGTGTCTGTGTCTCATTATGGGTGGCCATGCTACTGGGTAGAGTCACCGTACTGGGGCTGCCCTGGTGTAAGTCGTGTCCTACACCCATGAGGGTTTGCCTTTGCCAGAAAATAACCTGCTCAAGCAGAAATTTGAGGAACAGTGTTAATGAGTACACTTGCTACCTAGCACATCTTGTCCATCTCTTTGCCGACTGCAAGATCGTCTTTGGCATCAGTCTTGGCTGACGTGACTCTTTGGTCTCATGAGCTTCCTGATCTTATTACCCTAAAGATATCCAAAGTCTTAGAGGACTCCCTTTTTCACAAAGGTGAAGATAACACAGGAAAACCAGAACACCTCTGTTCTACCCACTTGCCTATAGACCACGAATATTTATTTGATCCATCTAATCCACCCCCGGCCCCACTCAGTGCAGGGGAGATGATCCACGTGTAGAAGGCTTTGGTGTCTTTGTTGTAATCTAAACTCTGAAGTACAATGGTCCAGCTCAGTATACTCCCTGTTCTTGGTCTGGAGGCTTACTGCAGGCTGGGTATTGGTAGGACTGACTCCTACCACTCATTTTCTCTTTAGAAGTCTCCTCTCCCTCCTTGTGAAATGAACTCATGTTTTATAAAAGGAGATTATAGTCTGACAATTCTGCCTTTCCTCTTAGCCAGTTAGTAAGCAAATTAACAGTATTTACTCACACCACGTATAATGAATGCATAACTTCCCCTTTTGTGTCCTACTCTAATACTTTTCTTCTTTTTTTAATTGAAATTCAGTTTGATTTCAACAGTCTTTTTATCTGTCAATCTATATTTCTCAATTCTTGTCTGGAATCTCTCTGTTCCTGAGTTACTCCTTGCTGACGAATAGGCCATAGGCCATTTCAGCAGATCCATATACCACAAATGACGTATTTTCATTGCAGCCACTTTTATCTCATCAATTTACATTTGAATCTGTTGGTGTTTCAAAATCCATTTGCCTTTATTTACTAGATGTCTTTAAATACAAAAGGCTTACTATGGATCATGACCGCTTCCAGGTTTGTTTCAGAACAAAAAACTTTCAAGGTGGAAAAACGCCCACCAGCACACAGGCTGTCCAGTGAGCTGCAGAACTTCAGCTGCAGTAAGCTTTTCTCTGAGAATTATTTTGATGCTTTGTGGAACTGGGTTATCATTTAAACGAATCAATAGTTTAATCCAGTGTGATAATTCTCATCTCCTAGTCAAGCAAATACTGTCTAAGAAGTTTTGTAAAACAAACTTCCTTTCATTTGTTATATGCAAGTTATTTTTTTGTATTACAGATGATGTGTAGTGACCACTGAGGCAGATAGATAGTAGTGGGCAAGAATCAGTTCTTTATTTTACATCCCTGACTAGCCTTTGGTCATCACTGGCACTGTGGGATTGTTCAGTTCCTAGCACAGAATACTTCTTCCTTGGAAGAATTAAAATAGGGAAGGCTGAATGTTGAATAAAACTGCACATTTCAAAAAGTTTTTCAAAATCATTACTGGAGCTAAAATTCTGAGGTTTTTCGTGGAAGTTCTTGCAAATAAATTGCTGATGAACTGAATGTACATGAAGGACTAATTTTGACCTCCTTGAATAATGATAGCGCTAACTTGGTACTTTCTTTTTGTGCCTATGTTAATGAATGACTTTTTGTACTACTTGACTAGATCCAATTTGTGGCATTCTTTCATGTTCCAGGCAGCCAAGTCACATTTTCCCTCCTAAGCATGTCACTAAGATTACCTATCCCTTATAATCGCCTATCAAAAGGATTTTGTGATAGCATGAGAAAGAGTGGTGTATTGAGGTGTATTTGAAGGACCTGTGTGTAGCACTCTGCCTTTTTCCTTTTAAGCTCAGTTCTAGAGGTTTTTTTTTCAAAGAACTGAATGCTCATCAGGGGTGCCATTTGGACTTTGAAGAAAATATCTGCTTTTTCTGATAGAATTAATGTGATCCAAATAAAAAGTGTTCAGCTTTTACAAACTGCCCAAATAATGCATCTCAGTGGTGACACAGGAAACTGTCTCTTTGTCAAAATTATTAGCCAACAGTTACTGGGAGCCTAATGTAGAATCCAGTTATATCAACTGGAATTCTTTCAGTAATTTCTGGAAATTGCTAGGATGGGTCACATTTTGATTGTGATTTCATCCAACACAATGCTTTGTAAAATTTGCATATTTTGGTATGTGGACTTTTAGATTAGGGTTGGGTTGGGGTTTTTTTTTTTGCTGTTACATCACTACATTTTTGATAGTTAAACCCTGCTTTCTCAGGAAAGGAGTCTATTTTTGCTTTGCACTTGTCCTCTGGGAAAATAAACTGATTTGTGAGTTTGTAACAAAATCCAAAGAATCTTAAATTTCAAGCTGGTTTTGGTTTCTTACAAAACTTCTATCACCCACACTCTAGAAGCTGTACCAAGATAAGAATATTCACATATGCTGTTAAGTCATTGGAGTGAAATTCTGACTTCGCTGATATGAACATATTTTATTAATTTCAGTGAGACAACTTCTTCTATGACTGGGCTGGTTTCGACTGGGGTAGGGCTAATTTTCCTCACAGTAGCTAGTATGGGACGTGTTTTGGATTTGTGCTGGAAACAGTGTTCTTAAACAGGGACATTTTACTGCTGAGCGGGGCTTGCACAATGTCAAGACCTTTTCTGCTCCTTACCCCACCACTGAGTAGGCTGAGGGTGCACAAGGAGTTCTGAGGGGACACAGATGGGACAGCTGACCACAACTGACCAGTGGGATATCTCACTATCTCACCATCTGGCGTCATGCTTAGCATATAAATTGAAGGAAGAAGAAGGGGAGATAATTGGAGTGATGGTATTCTTTATCCCAAGTCCCTGTTACTCATGATGGAGCCCTGCTCTCTGGGGAATAACTGAACACCTACCTGCCCATGGGAAGTGAGGAATGAATTCTTTGTTTGGATTTGCTTGTGCACAACTTTTGCTTTACCTGTTAAACTGTATTTATCTCAACCCACAAGTTTTCTTTTACTCTTCCAATGTTTTCCCCCATCCCACTGGAGGAGCAAGTGGGCAGCTGGTGGTATTGGTTGCTAAATGGGGTTAAACCATGACAATGGTGAGGTGACAACTGATGGAAAAATCTATCCAAATTGTCCAATCTATCTTGAAATTGTCTTAGAAGGTCTCTGCTATTTCTTCGGCCTCTGCTGATCACACCTTCACATAACTGATTTACCAGCATGTTCATAGGTAAGAGGATGCCTTGGACACATTTGTATGAAGGTATTTTTCAATGAGTATTTGTTGAGTCCTGTCCCATCTACTTCTCTCTATATTTTTTTTAAACATATATACATATATTTACACTTTAGAGTTATCAGGGAAAAGAAATCAAAATTAAAGAAAATAATCCAGGAACAGAACTAAAAAACTTACTTACAGACTAAACTGTTTCAGTGTTCAGGATGGTCTTTGAGATGGTTCACAGGCTTTGCAGCTGCCCTCTCTCCTAGTAGGGGTTTCCTTCCATGAGTTGGGTGACCAGCTGTTGTAAGCGCTTGGGTATTGTCTAGCAAGCTGCAGCTTTCCCTGAGAGCTCAGCTGGGGCTTCTAGGACAGGGCAGGGCTGGTTATTTATGGAACTATTAGATTCAATGAAGGACAGACATTATGAAGATGTAAAGTGGATGTTTTGAGTAGTGTTTGGCAAAAGAGGTGTGCAGGGAGTAGTCCCATTATTTGCAAATACACAGGTTTCCCTGAACTCACTGGCAGCAGCACAGGCAGTTTTTTCATCTGGAGATCTGTAATCATCCCTCTTCAACAGTTTCTGAGAAGCTGTGTCTCATGTCTCACAACGGGTTCCTCATGACTATTCTTTTTTTAAGCTTACAGTGTGCAAATTCCAATCTTTACAACTTACTTCTCCAGGAAAATCTCTGTAAATATATCTAGATTTTTACTGGGTTTCAGTTATATGGTATGTGGCATTGAACAATAGTTTACTTACTATCTTTGTGCAAGTGTAGGCATAGGATTTCTTCCATGCTTTGAAAGACGCACCTATTACATGAATTATCTCTATCAAGGCACGTGCTCATCTTTGAATAGCATTGAGTAGGATTGGATAGCATTCAGACAGCAGCTGCAATCAACTTTCAGCATGAAATTTTCTTTTTTTTTTTTTTCCTGGTACATAGAAGTTTATTTTAAATTACACAGGTTGGATGGCAAAACTTGTGAAAATATTGCTGTACTTTGTAATATGTGACTATGCTGAAATTCACAGCACAGACAACAAGTTACAAATAGCAAATAATTTGCAAGCATTCCATAGGCTGATACAATGCATAAAACATGTATTTCTAAATGATTAAATGATGATTCATATACCGTAAATAATGATTTATGGAAAGTTCACAAGCAGAGAAATTTACTGGTATTAATTGATTGCTGTAGATAATTTTCTCGGTTCAGTCACTCATGGTTTGGACAGGATTTAAATTAATAACTGGTACTATAAGAGTCTGAAATCCACTGAAAATGCCCTCAGAGCAACTAGCTCCTCTTCTGTGAGAGTTCTTAGTTTAGTCTGGTTTTTTTTCATTATCGGTTTATGTGTTTATTACTAGTATTTTCAGAATGTTCTTGATGGCATTTATGTTTATTTTTAACAAAATTACTGCCTTAGCCCTTAAAGGCAGTAGATTATTATTTATTTTATGTCATATAATTTTTATGGTTAAGCTTAATCTTTATTAGTTTTTTTAACTTTCTTGTAAACAATTCTCAGCACACAGATTGTGTTGACTGCTGCTTCTCATGCCAGATGATGATTAGAAATTGTACTGAATTCAAAACAGTTCCAGCTCAAGGAAAACATTTCATTCATAGACTAATATGTGGTTGGATCCTTTGTCCTAACTTTTTAATGTTTCCAATAGATGCCTCTGGGCATACCAGAAGTACTAGTAAATAGGACAGATAAAGAAAACTATCAAAACCCAGCTGAAATAGCTACAGAAAAACAATGAAAAGCATTTTCCTGTGCTCTGGAGAATTAAACATTCATTACAGAGTCACTGTGTAGTGTAACTAGAAAGCAATGCCATCACTTACACGCACAAATGATGCTTCCTAAGCCTTTGTTTATAATCTGAACATTTACATAAAAGCCAAATATTCCCCAAAGAGATTAAACTCGCCCGTGTCCAAGTCTTCGGTATGACTTCAGAAATTGAAATGTACTGATTCACAAGTGTTACAAGCTACAGAAAATGAGCCGTGGTCTGGCCTAGCTAAAAGCACTAAGAAAAGTTCACAGTACTCGTGTTCATCAACAGAGTGGTTTGGCTAGCCTGAAGGGATAGTGGTTTTTTATATGAACTGAAAATTAACAAGTAAGAGACTGAGAACCCTGGCACTTTAGTCTGGTTTCAACCCTGCTCAAGTCAGATTTGAAGTCTCCACGTTCCTAAGAGTGAACTTGAGACTGACAGTGGCAGAGTGTGTGAGGAAGAGGAGGAAACACTTGTGTTCATCATGAAAAGGCACTTGGAGAGAACATGAGGCTCCCAGTGGCCTCTGGACGCTAAGGCAGCCTGCAGGTGAAGCACCTCTTCTAGCCAAAAATTGACAGAGAAGTTAAAAGTCATACAGGAAGCAGTGAAACGGAACCATGAGTGCAGCCTCAGTGGACTTTGGTGGCAGATGGGCTAAGACAGGTATCAGGCATGGAGGGACACATGAGAATTCCCTATTGCCAACATGAGAGATGATAAGTGGAAAGACATCACGTGAACTGAGTACCTGGGTGAGATGCCAGGAGCAGAGTTGAGGAAAGTGTTAAGACTTCTGTCACTAAAATTAAAAGTCTGCCTTGGAGGGGCAGCACAGCAGGCTGAGTAGCTACGAGGTACTGCTTTTGTTAGTGGATGAGGGACTGGCCACTTCTTGATAAGAAAAAGCCTTGCCAACAGGTACCAGTGGACGCCAGAGGGTTTCTGGCTGGTGGGCATCGGGATGAAAAGGTGCCTGAACGTGTTATGTTTGCTCCAAAGCTTAAGGACAACTGTTCATCTTGTATCTGGCCCCGGTTCTGTACCCTGACAGGCTGCATGGAGGCAGTTTGACAGTGAATTTGTGCTGATGCTTTCAAAACCTTAAACACAGTTCACTGTACATGCCGGTGATGTTGCAGTTTGTCTCCTGCCTAGCTGTATGTGTGTATATGCTACCTCCCACTTCACTGTTCCAGCGTTCCTGGCACAGAAGTTGTGAACTTCCTTCTGTGATCTACACATCCCCTTTCCTCCATCTCTTGTCAGTACCTCTCGGAACATCATCATAAAGTTCTATTTAGAATGATTTCAGATGACATGGGAGTGTGATTGTGTACCTCTGTATGTGGCATTTTACTCTTCATCTTTCTCCATATTGTTATTAGGCCATGTCATTTGGTTGCATCAATTGGTATTTTAAGACAACTATTTATAACATTTAAAGACAGCGTGTGAAATTGCTGTATAAGTGTTCTGTAGTGCATGGGCGGCTTAGTATGTGAAGAAGAAGGTAGGCTTTTGCTTGTTTGATAAAATAGCCAGAGGTATGTTTTCCACAACACGAAGTAGCTTTTTTTCCCCTACATTCACTCACAAAGTCTTGTTAGTGTTATTTATGTGTGTTCTCCTAATGCACATTAACAGCAGTCTGGGCAGCAGTGGTGGGCGGCAGCAGTTCAATATTTCACAATTCTAAAAATACTAAAAAAGGTGTCTTGTAACATCACCGAGGACAGACGTGCTGTAAACCCAGGAGGTCTGTGGGATTTCGTGGGGCCATTGTCCACCTCAGATTGCTGGTGCTGTAAAAAACCTGGGAGAAAAGTGCTATGCCTTGGAGCAGCTAAACGTTAAAGAGAAGCAACTTAGGGAGGAGGATGGTGCTGGACTTGCAGAGTGACATGCAAAGGTTTCATAGGGAGGGATGGGGAAAGTAAAGGAAGGAGAGGAAGGATCCAGGGAGCAGCTGAAGTAGCTGCTCACCAAAAGATCATTTGTAAGAAAAAGGAAGAGAAGTGGCTGAATGATGAGAACAAGGCTCTAGCTGGGGCAAAAGAGGTGGCCTGATTAAGAGATTGCAGCAAACCAGGTGATCATGGTGGCAGGTGATTAGGGACAAAGTGTCAAAAGACTCTTAGAATGTCACTGCAGCTCCAGCAGTTGCATCTGCCAGCGTTGGGATCTGAGTGCCTCTTCCCAGGCCCCTCACCTCTTCATTGTTACCTTACTGATGGCTGCTAATTGCCTCCAAGCACCTACATTGAAAAGGGTCTCCTGAGGTAGAGAGAGATGCCAGGTAGGAGAGAGAGCCCCAGCCACAGCCACATCTATTATTTCCCCTCCCATTTCAATATTCTTGTATGACCCTGCAGGTGTTCCTACTGGTGCAGTTTCTGGCTGCTGTCCTAGAGCAATCTGGGCACTATCACAGCTTTACCTTTCCAGGAACAAAGCCCTCTTGCATAACTATGGTGTGCCCTCATTCTGTTAGGTCTCCTGCTGCCTTGGATCTCTGCCTGATTGGAATTGGGTCCTTCAGGGACAGAGTCATTCCTGTCAGAGCTTTCACCCAGCAGTGCTGTGAGACCTGTGTAAGAATAATCTTTGTCATTTTCTGGAATCCCAACTCTGAAACACATTCTTAACAAAAATGAGCACAGCAGAGCACCTAAGGAGGCTCTGACAGAAGCTAAAACTAGAGAAAATGAAGATAGCTGGGTAGGATTACTGCAATGCTATTGTTTTCTGGGTTCCATTTTAATTTGTTCTTTTATGTGTCCTGAACATTTGTAGATTTGACTTAAGCTCACTGAAAGTCTAGCTATAGCACAAGTACAGATTTAGGATGGTGAGGATGTCTGTTATTCATTCACTCCCTTGGTATAATCTGCCCAGTCAGATACGCTCATGTCAAATTAGAATATGAGGCTTATGTTGTCCCTTGTGCCTGTCTAACACCAGGATAGGCCACTAGAAAATGCACTGATTTTGTGTGCTTCTGTCTTTAACATTTTCTTGGAGGGAATCCTGCCATACCAAAGTCTGATTGTTCCCACCATATGCATTTTTATGTCATAGAAGTAAACAAAATTGAATTTCTGTAGTCCTTCTAATTGCAACCTCCTCCAACTTTGTTGCTGAGATACATGCTTATTTTCCTTACTTTACTGGAACTGTATTCTTTAACAAAATAATCTGAACCAATAGTTCCAAAAGACTATTAGTATGCTGAGATAAGAACAGTTTAATAAAAATTGTTTGATTTAACTTTAAAAAAATCTACTTTTCTTTAAGATAAGTTTGTTTAAAATGTGACAATCAGTTTTCTACTGCTGATTGTTATGAGGTGTGAATCTGGAGTAGTAAAATCTGGAGATACCTGGTTGGTGTAAGGGAAAGGAATGGGGGCAACAGTAAAATTTATAACAGCCCAGGTGCAGGGCCAGGGTGTAAGTTACTTTCTCCTCTTTTCTCAGCACACTGGCTTTATCATGTAACTTGGGGCAGTTAGATCTGAGTGATTGTAGAGCCACAACTCAGTGCCTTGGTCCTGAGCAGAGACTGTTCCTGTCCTGTCTCAGAGTCACATGTTGATGGGGATGACACATCAATGGCATAGAGGAAGTTGAACAAGCTCTTCTTTGACCTGTTTCAGAATTTCAACATCCCTTTTAAGACTGGAAAGATCTATAGTGTGTGCATCAATTTTCTCTCCTAGACCTTTGGGTTATCACTTGGGCTGATACATCTTGGAGTCTCTTGCAGAAAATCTCTGTGTGTTGTATCTGCCCTGAGGGTCAGAGTACAGTGACATTTTGGCATGGTGTCATTTGATTTGTCTCAAACATCTGACTGGAGGGCATTTCTTCCAGAGAAGTTACGTAGGATGGAACTGAAGTAGAATGAGAAATCTCAGATCTGAAATTCCTTCTATTTAGGGGAAAACTCAGAATAAAATTTGCTTCAACATTTTCCCACTTTTTGTTCTGCTAGTTACAAGTGTGTGAGTTCCATCAGATTGTTTCCATTTGGTTTTATACAACAGAACTATGGAAACAGTATCTTTCCAAGCCACTTAAAAAAAAAAAAAAGTAAGTTAATTTTAGAATATTGTTATTATTATTAACCAATTACTGTATTTTCAGTCATGAGCTTGCAACTATTTTCCCAGAAAGATTTGCCCCATTTGATTTTCAGCTTTTTTTCTGAAAATGAAGTACTTGAAACTTTCATTTTTTTCTGCCTGAGCTACTTGCAAACCACAGACAGACAGTACTAATGCTGAACTGATGTCTTTCAAAAGAATGCTCTTTCTCCATTTTATTTTATGTGTAGTAAGCATACCAAGCCAATGCTAGAGGTTACCTAATTTATATTATCTGCGCTATCTACCTATAGATAGGCCTATCTATATTGGCCTGTTGCCAAGTGTATGTGAAAACCCACTGTGAAACTGTGGGAAGATGGAAAATACAAACTGTGTCTTGTCACAAGCACATTAATTTCTGCTATATTTGGAGTCTTGGAAATTTAGAGCAACACTTTTGGGTGAGGAAAAGAGAGATGTACTCACTTAAGTTATCACACTTCCATAATAATAGCAACAAAAATATCCCAGAAGACTGTAAACAAAACAAAGCACAAGGGTAGGACAGAGACTCGGAAGTAAACAGGGAATTTTCACGAGGAATTTTTGAAAGGGCTCAGGCTCAACCTGGCTGCAGCAGTATGTCATCTTGCAGAGATCTAATTCTTATTTTTTCTGCCTGAGGAATACTTCATCTTATTTATCTGAAGATAAGAGAATGCAAGATAGAGATTCTCTCTCGTGGGCAGAACCAAGCTGAGAAAGGGAGAAAATTAACCTGGCTTCTCTGCAGCTGGCATTAATTAGAGCTTGCAATCATTTTATAAAACCACAGGCTCATCTCAGTGATACACAGATGACCCTTTAATATTATTCTATTGCTCCATGACTTCCAGGTGATCTGGCTAAAACGGTCAATGCTGAGTTTTTGACAACACACATTTAATTTACACAGATGTGAGAAAGTTTCCGGAAGTGCACTGAGAATGAGGAACCAATTGAAGAACGCTTCTAGTAAACTACTACTGATACTTAAATCCAATAGGTTGTTTAAACACATTGCAGTCAAGAGGAGTCATGTAAATGAACCTTTTAAAACATGCAAAAGTTGTGAAAACAGCAATAGCTTCATCTTGAGCGTGGGTCAGACTGGCTTTAAGATGGCTTTCACCTTCAAGCCATTTAGAAGAGAGATGTATTGGAACAAGCCTATGATTTCTGAATAGCTTTCATTTAGAGAAGGACTTTGTCTGCCATTCAGCAATTCTGATTTAAAATTGTACAATTTGGAATGATCTAGTACTCACTGTCCGAAGGAAAGTTAAGCACAGAAATTTCTTTAACAAGTTGTGCATCTGTTTTAAGAGTTAGACATTTAAACCCTATCTAAGCAATAAATTCATCTGCTTTCTTTTTCCACAACATCTACATTCAGAAAGCTCTAAAAGTAGTCAGTCCACTTTCCTGCTTCCCCTCTAGGACTATTTTTAAACACAAGCAAAAAAAATGTTCCTTTGAGACTGATTTCAACAGTTTATGAATTGATTCCCTCTTGTGATGGCCCAGGGGGATGGGAGAACACTGGATTGCAAGAGATTTCATGGGGGTGTAAGGCAAGATGTATGTATTCCGTCTCTTCTTGGGATAAGAGACAAGGAGGAAACTTGCTTTTGTCTGCCATAGCCAGCGACATGTGGTGTGATCCATGTAAATTAATACCTACAAAGAATGCTGCAGAATTCTGCTTAGTCTGTGTGGATTCACAGAGCCAGAGGCTGAGCAGCTCTAACCACCCAAGGAGTTCAGTAATAATCCCTAAAGGCCATTACAGCTGAAATGCCTTATTGATGTTATGAAACAAAATCATAACAGTAAAAAGCTGGAGTCAGAGTGTGTATTTGGCTGAGTATATGGAGTGCAGCTGCCTCTTGGCAGTTTCATTTGTACCTGAATTTCTGTAGCCTACTCCTGCATCAGGAAATAAGCCAGAAATTTAAAAAAAAAAAGAATGAAGGGCTTATGTGTTTAAAGATCTCTGATAACCTTGCTGGGACTTTAAAGCCTGCAAGGAAATAGACGTCTGCGTAATGAAATGTATCTTTCAAGTCACATAGCAAAGTTAGTATATTTCTACTTTTTCACCACAAAAAGACTACTTGCATCACATCATGTGGAAGACATGGGTTGAGTCCATATGTAGAACAAAAAGATGGTCAAGATCGATGCCCTAAAAGGTCTTGAATTCAGTAAAGCATTTTTATCATGCTGTACTACTTAGCATATTTTTTATTCTATTCAGCCTACTGTGCTTGTTAGAATTATCTATAAATATATGTTTTCTGATTTTAAATGAGCAAGAACAAAAGTTATAGCTTTAAATTATGGCATTCTTATTACACAGGAGTAGGAAGGTGATTTTCAACCCAACTTTTAACGTGATTTAACAGTGCTTTAGTTCTGACTTTTATGGAATGATACATTGAACTGTTTGGATAATTGTTCTTTTCATAGGATAAAATCCCCATCATATAAACATTTGATGGCTTGGTCTGGTAATTCCTGACTTAAAAATAACAGGTGAGATGGATTTGATTTTTTAAAGCTTTTTCAGAGGTAGCAGAAACCACTTGCTTGAAAAATAATTCTATGGGTAACTAAGCAAGCATTCATTATTGATGGTTGTTCCAAACATGCCATGTAATTAGAGCTGTAAAATGATTTCCATTTAAACCCTAATTCTGTGTTCATATATGACAGCTCATTTCTGGAAAGTTTAGTCAAAATTCACTAAATGGCAATGCATGGAAAGTATTGGCATGAGTGGCAACCCCCATGTGGACTAAAGTAGTAGGAGAGAAAGAATACTCTAAATTAAATACACAGTGAATGGGTATTTATTTTCCTTGACCACTGGCACTTTACTGGCACACCTGAGTTAAGACACTTCTATCCCCTTATTTTCAATTTGATCATTAGCAAGAGCTTGCCTTATCCAAAGATTCAGAGGAGCCAAAGAATGATTTCAATGTGAAGCCTGAATTTTCTGCTTTTATGCTCATTTGGNNNCTGAATTTTCTTCTTTTTTGGCTCTTTGGGGGGGGGGGGGAGGGACATCTTGCTGGGGGCTGTTCCCTCTGCTTCCTTCCTTTTCTCACTTTTAGCTGTTCTGTGTCCTTGACAGTCATCACTTCTAATGGCAGTAAAGACTTTGAATTGTTTCTGTCACCTCACAGAGGACTGAGAAATAAGGACATGGCATTACAAACAATTGTAGTTGCTCAGATTATGCAAGTTGTGACACACTAAGAATCTCCAGGTAAATTGGAGAGCTCTGCAGGCACATTCTTTGATTGGAAGAAGTGTTCATGTTAGTTTTTAAATGATGGCAACAAATGAATTGAGAAAGTTCATCATTAAACTTCAGTGTTTATTTTATTTAATATTTTTATGTATAAAATACTGGAAGCTATGGTTCCTCCATGAAGTCCCCTCAATTCCACTAACAATGCTTTTAAAGAGTAGAAGATGTGTATCTGTAAGTGCAAAATTATTAACTAGCAATGCATTTTTGGAAAAGTGGCTTATGTAACTAGTATGATTGTACGGGCTGGAGCCTGAAATATTGGCTGGAATCTGAAACAGTCCATGCTGGGGATTGTCTCTCTCAAAACTCTTGAGAAGGAGTAATAATACCAGAACCTGTATTGCTATGTGCTCTGTACAATTTGGGCTGTGATTTTTCCCGGCTATTGAACGCCTTCAACCTTCTTTGAAATAACTGCTCACTTACAGAACATCTTATAAAGTTTTTATTTGATTTTGGATTCCTTATCATTCAAAGGAGTGTTTGTGCTGTTATTTGGATGAGTTCCACTGCAGTGTCTGTTACATATATTCAGATATATATTTATACTGAGGTTGCAGAGTTCTCTTAACCTTTGATATTTAGATCTGGGGAACTGGCTTGCATCCACATCTCAGAAAGCTACATCTCTTTACTGCATCCACCAGCAAACTTTGTTTGCAGAGCATAATTGTAAATTTCAGGATTCTTTGATTTATAATCCACAGCCAGCTACATGTTCCCATATAAGTCATTATATTTAGATATTCAGAGAAAAACACAAACTCTGATTTACTTTTGCATCTGGAACATTTCAAAATAATTAACAATGCTGTGTACAATACTGTCTTATTAATTACAATTCAGATCTCTATACACCATGGAGTTTAGAGGTCATGCCATAAGGATACTACAGAAATTCAGAGCAAATATTCAGACTTTCCAGAGTCCAGGATGCTGGTGGAGATGAACAAACTTCTATCCATCTGTAACATTCCATATATGTTGCTTCCAGATGTAAAATTTAAAGACCAAATTAACTGTGCTATTAGCTTAAGTTCTATTTAGAAACAGGTTAAGCCTTTGTCACAGTTTGATGCTGGTTAAGTGCCAGGCACCCACGAGAAAAACTGTTCACTCATTTTCCTCTGCTGGCTTTGAGGGTCCTTCCCCTGCATCATCATCATCATCGTCATGCACTAGGTGATTGGTTTTGGGTTTAACTTTCACAACCAACAGCCTGCCCGAACCTGCTGCAATGTGAAATCCCTCCCACAGGCCAAGCAGTCTTCCCACAACTGCCTAGCGTGGGTCATTTTAGTTCATGGGGTTTAGTCTTTTAAGGATGAACTGTTCTAGTTTGGAAGCGAAGGCTCTCTTCCTCTATCTCTAAAAGCAAGGATCATCTCTCTCTGTTCGAGTTCCTCACCAGATCACAGCTTTTTAGCATCCATGCGCTCCAGCGTGAGCACTGTTCCTCACGGGCTGTGGGTGGATCTCTGCAGCCCCCATGCACCTGATGAATTGCAGGGAAACAGTTTGTTGTATATAGTCCTCACCACAGCTTGCAGGAGAATCTCAGCTCCGGCGCTTGGAGCACTTCATTCCTCTCCTTCTTTTCACTGACCTCGGTGCTGCCATGTTGGTTCTCCTCACGTGTCCTCACTTTTCCTTTGCACTCTGACTCGGAACAAGGTTGGTGTCTGTAAGTTGCAGCTGAGAGGTTGATCTCGTCCGGGCTCCGCATCGGGGAATTGTTTGCCATGTCTCTCTCTGCCAGCCGTGTGGTTCTCACCGCCACCTGCCAGGATGGGCCCCGGCGGCCGCCTCACCACCCCTCGGGAGAAGAAAAGAGCTTCCCGTGGTTTTTTCCTTTCTTAAATATGTCATCACAGAGGCGTTACCAACTTCTCTAATTGGGCTGGTAACCTGCCCATGGTCAGAGCCTTCAGCGATTGGCTCTGTGTCAGACATGGAAGTTTCGCACAGCTTTTCTCCTGCCCCACCAAACCAGGTTTTGTTAAATCAACGCAGCCTTTTTGCATGCAATTTTTTCCTTATATATCAAGTATATTAAGCTTGATGCACAGAAAATTTGAAACCAAGATTTACTGGTGTTTCCAGATTTATGTAGATGGATAAAATTCAATCACATACTCCACAGTTCTGAGGAGATAATGAAAGATGCTACATTTTTCCACTTCTGCTTCCAGCTGATCCTGAAAGTCTTGGCTGGTAGAACTTCTGTAGCTTCCCACAACTGGAGATCTCTTACTCAAAGAAAAAAAATAAACACATCTTGCAAGTCACTTAAAATACAGAGCTCCCATCTTCTTCTGCTATTTTGAATTTCCTGGATAGACAAGAAATGTGAGGGGAAATGTTGGATTTAATGATCTGGCCAAGTCACCACTGTTCCTTGTGTAAGATGTCTGTACCCCAGCTGCGTTTGCGACCCTGATAGAAATGCAGCTGCAACAGTGGGGGTTGCCAGCCACAAGGAAATTATGAATCCTGAAGTGAAACCAGGTGGAAAGCAGTCTGTTAGAAAGCTTGGAATCTGCTGCCAAAAATTATGTAGACCACTCTGATCATCACAATTTTTAACAGAAATTAAATGAACAGCAAGGTTATAATAACACTCCTGCACTGTTTATGAGAAGAAGCATGAGGAACACCAGGTTAATGAGATAACAAGCAAAGCTGTGATATTGTTATTGACGACTGAATTATGATAGACATTAAAGTTAATAAAATTTTTGCTTAAAAGGGTAGTATTAGTGCAGTTTTGGAACAGAAGTTTTGGTAAATGTCAGAAATGAGTAACATTTTGTCCTTTTTTTTTATTTGTTTAAGCTTTTTTGACACATTATGAAATCCTCTGGTATAAGTTTGCTTCCATTAGTACTTCGTGGGATGGATATGAGAACAAGGGGAATGTTTTTGATTAGAAAACAACACTGAGAAAAAAGGGTACTATACAACTCTGATTCATTCTGGATAACTGACAGTCTGTCATAACGAGTTGTTCTGTACTGAGAGAACATCTCAGCAAGAGTTCCACCTCCCCTCTGTAAACCTGGTAGTTAAGCCAATTAAAAGCACACAGAATCAGCTGTAACATGTGCTTCTAATGTATACCTTTAAATTGAATTACTAGCCTTTGAGCATTCTGAAGCAGCATGTACTTTATTAATCAAGCACTGAGTAGCTGTGGCCAATTTTGTTCCTTTTCTCATTCAAGTCATTACAAGCAGAAAAGAAAAGTCTTTCTTTTAGAGCAACTCACGTGAGGAAGCTTTCAGATCTTATAGAATGTGACTGCTAATTTCACTGTTACTTTTGCAGTGTGTTGTACTAGTGCAGTGTCCAAGAGCCAGGATTGCTCAGAAATTATCAGAATAGCACAAATACTACCAGAGAAGAAACTTACACTCTGCAGATAAGCAGCAGAAACTAGCCGGGAAGAATAGATGCCATTGCAAGAGCTGTAAAAATTTGAGTTGATGAATATTAGTGGCTGGATTAACTCAATTTTAAGAAAAATAATTTAACTTAGCTCTTTTCTGCATCTGCCTGTTCGTAGGATTGGTATTTTTCATTTTCAGTAAGGCACTGTGTGCCACAGAGTAGTGAGGCAATGAAGCAGGAGAAACTGAGCTGAGATTTGTGAAACGGGCAAATATTTAAATTAGTAAAGTCAAAGACTTCAGCAGCATCCTCTGAAATGTTGTTTATGTAGGGAAGTATTAGGCCAGTGGCAAATCTGCTCCTGGGATGTGTAACATACCGCCAAACTCAGGAAATGAAAAAATCCATCTAGTGTCTGTTGTTGCCTGGTCCTACTCCCTCTGTGGGTTTGTGTTCACGTATGAAAATACAGATCCTCGTGTTGGTTGTGAATAAACATTAATTCATTGCTTTCAGCGTGTTTCCACCAATTTTTCCCAAGTGAAACGTTGGCCTGGATTTAGTGGAGGTAGAAATATCACTGGTTTGTCCTCCATTCTCTTTCCCAAGCAATGTATTCTTACACCTGAAAAGCTGATAAGCCATTTGGAAAGACAAAATATAGGTCGTGCCTCCAGAAATTATTCACTGCAACCTCTCTTGTTGCTGCTTCCTGCTCAGTGGGAAAATGTGTGTAAATCCCCTGTGTAGATAAAGCCCAAGTGATCTCAGATCAGTAACACTCAGTATTGACAGTGTAGTCATATTTTCTTTACTGGTAGAAATGAAATCAAGGTCACCTCACAAAAAGGAGGTTTTGCTTTCCCTATACATTTGTGAGGGGATTGTTTTTTTGCTTTGCAAGTGAGGGGTTTTATTTTTGGCTATTTGGTTCATTGAGGTTGGTTTGTTTATTTACTTGGTGGGATTTTGCTTTTTTGTTTGTTTTTCAGACAGTTCTTGCCAGTTGAAGGCCAATTAAAAACAAGGCAAACTGAGAATGACCTTATTCTTCAGCTGATGACAGAAATTGCCAGGCAGGGTTGCCGGTGACTCAGAAGCAGGGATGAATCTATTTGACATCCTAGAAACACTGCTTTCCTCTGGCAGAAGTTTGTATCACCCCTGTTGTTGCAAACAAAATAGGTCAGGGTCAAGAATTTGGCATTTTTCAGCAAAAGTTTGTTTCCTCTGAGAATTTCCAGATAAATTCACTTTCAAGTGAGGGAGTCAAAAGGACTAAATTATCATCTTGTCAAAGCTACTTCTCTTCCAAATGCCTGTTTAAAATACAGTGGCACAGATGCTCTCTGCCGTAACCAGAATGTTTCAGAGCAGGATGTTGTTTAAATTTCACTTGTTCTCTCAATGTTCTTTCCCATAATAATGTCAGTCTTTTTGAAGAAACAAACAAATGAAATAAAAGCTGAAACAAGGTGGCTCTGTAAGCATATGCAGGGGAATTTGTTGTGTTCCATGCTCAACAAGAAAGCCTTTGAAAGGAAGCAACTCATGGGAATGCCTGGAGACCAATCCCCTCCTCCTTCCCTTCCACATTCTCTGTCTTCCTGAGTTCACCTTTGAAAAGTGGTCAGCTAGTCTGCGGCAGGAGAGAGAAGGACAAGCACCTGGAAAACCAAAGAAGTTTAACCATTTCTTTCTCAGTCTTGAAAACTCATCAAGGCAACCTCAGAAGAGCTCTGTGCAACAGCAGCAGACCAATTTCTGTTACTGGTGGGAGCACAAGGCTCAGGTAGACAGTCTTCCACAGGGAATCGTGTCTTTTTCAAATTACAAAGGACAAAGGGAGAGAAAGTTCACTTTGCTTCGTACTGAATACTTTATTTCATGTTTAAGTTCATATTTGTTGGATATTTACGGGTCAAGTCACAAGCTACATCCAGTGCATTCCATCCTGCAGAGGCCTTTCTGTAGATATGGGAGAAAAAAGAGGAAATATTCCTATTCCTCATCAGGTCTTTTTTTCCGTTTTTATTTTGTCATATTTTTGGTTTTGTACTGTTGAGTGATATACAGCTGACTTAAGATTAAAAAGGAAAAAAAATCTCTCTCAGCATATTAACTTTTTGAAGGTGGTTTTCGGTCCACCTCTGTGTAAAACAGCACGTATTTATCACCTTCGTAGCCTGGATGCTTCATCTCCAAATTAGAGTCATATTCACTTGCACACTATATCATACAAGGATAGAAGTGTTACCTCAAGGCCTAATTTAGGCTTTGAACTTCTACCAGCCATCAGGCCAGCAGCCTTTCTGATCTGAGCAGCCGCATTTTCAGGCCACAGATGGGCCCCATCATCACCTGTCAGGCTGTGCACTAGCGTTGTCAGTCCCAGTATCCAACTAAATGAACTGCTGTGGGACAAAACAGCATGCTTTTGTATCTTCTTCACACCCCCAGGGGCAGTTGTTTGGCTTTGAGGGAGAGACCTCTCCTCCTGTGGCCTCTGTGTAATAACGGCACAAATCCCATTATTAACATCAAAAGTAGTAATATAGTATCACAACAATAGGTCACCTCAGGGTGTGATGCAAAACTACTAAAGCATCAAAAGAGCTCTTAATATGGCATGAAAGGTTGCAGAGAGGTGCTCTGTGAAGCTTAGAAACCACTGCCTAGTGTGAATATTTTTTGGATTCACCAGTCTGATGTCTCTTCTGCTGACATCATGTTTCACACAAAGCAGTGGGCATCCTCCTGGTTTTTCTTTCCAGTCAGAAGCTCTCTCTTCCTGCTTGACCCCTCCTTCTTTCTTTTCTTGAGGGTTTAAACACGAGTGTCTTCCACATATTAATGTAACTGATGCTTGAGTAAAATAAAACATCCAGGTGGTTTTAATGTTGGGTGTGTTGTCCTTCAGCTTTCACAGTAAAGAGGGTTTTGAATTCAGCTGAATGGGGGCATCCATTAATGTAAAAGCTTTGCAGCTCAAAATCATTTGTTAATATTAGGAGCAAAGAAGAGCAAAAGAAAAAAAAGGAGATGCAATAGCATTTTCCACATAAGTGCAACCGTACACTTGAAATGCATTTATTTTTGAATAATGTTCAGAAGCTCCAGCAAAGAGGTAAAATAAGACAAGAGAAGCTGTTACCCATTTACCAACTGGAGACCTCATTTTGGCACATTTGGGAGCCATTGTTGCACCTGCATTTCCTTCACATTATATTTTTAAAAGATATTTTACTTGCAGTCCAAGGCATAGAAAATCACGAGATGCTTTTATGTCTGTTCCATATTCCTTGACCAGGAGGTTGGTCCAGCAATACCACAGAGAGGTTCTGTATTTGCTTTTCTACTTCATCTGCTTCCTCTGCTATAACAGTTAATTTTAATGCTATTTTGGTGCAAGTCCTCATTTTCTTCAACCCTTACCACCTTACCCAATTCACAGGAATTAGAAATCCCATAAAATTATTAAAATTTTGAGTTGGCCTTTATTTTTATTGATGCTTTCTCCTATCAATACTTTATTATTCTATACTTTTTTTCTTCAGTTTCATTTCTGTTGATTGCAGGTGCTTTGCACCAAAGTTTATTTTTGCTGTTGTAGGTAATTGGAGTGAAGTCAGCTGCTTCAGTAGGTTTCTGATATACTGGTTTTACTTTAATCAATATAATCAAAGACATGGTGATTGGGAACAGAATGGAAAGAGGTGCTTGCCAAGAGGGTGAAGAGTGCTGAAGGTGCAAATACAATGGAAATCACAAGGTATTCACCCTGGAAAAGGCTTGGAAGCAAGAAGGAAAAGATAGACCAGTCTTTTCCCATTCGACTGTTAAATAAGCTTATTTGGAGAGATGTTCAGTAAAGCTCTTTCTCCCTCACAGCTCTGGTTTTTCTATTTCATGAGCTGGCAGCAAAATTGTAATCCTTTCAGAATGTCTCCTTTAGCACAGATGCCCAGAGGAAGGAGGATAAAGCCAGTAGCACTTTCAGCAGGAGTTCTGGACTAGCACAGTGTTTCAGTGAAGATGCTATTAACATCTGTTTGTCTGCTGTTCATGGTTTAAGTCTCAGTGTGAGCTCATCTGCTGGGGGAAGGGTTGCAAGAAAGGTCAGGTGAGAAATATACTCTGCCCCACCCCAGGTTTTGAAGGGTTTGTTTTTGCTGTGACTTTGTTGTTTTTCCTCAGGCTAAAGCACAAAGTCATCTGGACTGAAAAACACATGTTGCTCGTTGTGCATAAGAGATGGGTTTTCCACGTGTGGGAAGCAGCACTGCCATTCACCTTTTCTCTCCTTCCAAATAGTAGGAATACTTGCAAAGAATCTCTCTCTGAACAGAAAAGTTAACCTGTAGTGCTCTTCCTGCTGTCATCCAAACACAGCCAATTATCTTTGCTTGTATTGGTGATTTCTCTGTTCTGGTGATTAATCATTTCTGCTGAGCTGTGGTGGGGCTTTTTCATTAAAAGAAGAGATGAATAGAGAAGCAAACTGTTGTTATGGGTTTAAACGATATGAAGTTGGCCAAGTGGCAACTTCAACTAGACCAGAACACTTCAAAGTTTGGGATCTGAGGATTCTTTTGCCCAAGGTCTAAAGACTTTTCATAGACTACAGGGAAGGACGGAGTGGTATTTATTTTAATGTTATTATTTCTACGCACTGGGAAGTTTCTGTTTGTTCTAAGGTGGCAGAAATGGAGATAAGCACTACTGTTAATATTTGCATTTCGGCAGGTTTGACAGTGACCTTCCTCCCCCAGTTCACCCAAATGAAATTAAAAGATGTAAGGAAAAATTTGTATGTTCTCGAAAAGGACTGTCTTCAAAAGTCATGCAATAATGCTGTGGATGGATTTTAAAATAGGGCTTGTTAAATTTATGATCTCTAATAGCATTTGTAGTTACAGTATGCAAGCAAAGATAAGGCCACTGTAATTTCATGCTTCAGGAGCTGAGATGATTGCCCACGGGGGGTCAGGAAGGATATTTTCCCTCTATCCATATACAGCACTGCACAACTGCTTGGGACCCATAATCACCCCTCACATCCAAAGAACATGCCTAGCTTTAAGCACATGCCTAAGAGAGATGCTGAGCTGAGGCTGTCAAGGTTTCTTATTACCATGGGTAATGTTAAGTGTCCATGTAGCATTCTTCAGTTCCGAATGCTGTAGAAACACTGAACCAAATTCTGCTAACTCTCCTTTCAGTTGCTTGTGGTATCTTCAGGACTGCCAATGACCTATTGGGTTGTCTGGTTTGTTACACAACATATTCTGTAAACTTCCCCAAAAGGACTACTTATGTGAAACACAAGTAATTCAAGACCCCTAAAATACTTTGAAGTGCTCCAGTAGAATCATTGGGTTTCTCTAATCTTAGGTTCGTGATCACTTTTGAACTTCTGAGGTAATGAATCATTGCTGATGAAAATATAGCTAACATATATATGATCTATGTGTTTGCCATTTACCTATGAATGGCAAACAACAAGCAAATTAAAAAGAGCATCCTCATCTAAAAAATTGTAGTGAAAAAGTAGTGAAAAGGAGAGGAGAAACTAGCTTTTGATTTCAAGGCTGTTGCATAGGTTTGTCAGGAATTGAATATAATGCTAGTTTTTTAAAGTACTTCTAAGAGTGAATTACAGTACATACTTCAATATTCTCACTCAACAGATGGAGAAAAATAAGACAAAGCAATTAAGTGAATCAGTCAAAACCTTGGAGTATTTTGCAGATACTGTGTCATTTGCCAAAAAAAGAACATAATGTTTAATCTGTCTTAAATGGCTGGTCCTGGCTGTCCACATGGAAAGAGAAAAGAAAGCAACCCAGTCATATATCTATTCATCTATCTAATTATTTTATATGAATATAGATATTTTCATATCTACTCATTTTATACAAAGAGGCTTCACTCTTGACAGTAAATGTTTTGTAATATAATTTAAATTATAAGGAGATATTTTAGCAATTTTAGTCCAGTTGGATTTGGGGTAGATGTTATGAAGGTTAGAAATTTTAAAATCATAAATAAAAGTGATCCTTTGGCCAAGTATCTGCCACCTCTGTTTCTCAGTAACCCAGACAGCTGGAGAAAGACAGCATTTGCCTTCACATGTCAGTCAGTCTTTGGATGGAAAAAGAAGACATTTTGACATTGCATCCAGCAGAGAGATGCACCTCACACCGGTTTTGTTTGATAGGAATCCATTTATTTCATGGTGGATTGCTTGATGTTAGCTTGCTGTAATTTTTTACCTCGCTCATGTGCTCCTGTTGCTATTCGCTTTGGTTCTTTCAAGGACCAAGACTAGAGTTTAGCACTTCCTCAATCTGTTTATTTCAGTCTCATTAAAATCCAATGTTTACTTGTTTCAAAAGCTGCAGATTTGCAGATTCAAGGCATTTGATTCAGATTGCCAAGCAAGCCAGATGCCACAGACAAACACAACACATCTCTTTACTCTGTCCCTGAGCAACAGCAGCAGAGGAACTTAGAAGACACTTGTGTGCCCTCAGTCTTTGATGCATTTCTGGATATATCATTTCCCTGCACCGTGTGATGTAAACTAGGTGATCCAGACAGTACAGCTAAGGCTGACAAAAATAGTAACCTGAAAATTACTCCTTCAGAACTGCACACCGTAGGAAACAGAGTGGCCCAAAACTATTTTTTACTTGTTTGTTGAATTTTATTTTATGGAATAAATGATATGTGGTGGGCTAAGAGATGAACTCATTTACACCAAGTGGTGTAGCAGTGCACCATGGGCAAAGCAGCACATCAGTGGCGATGTTTTGGCAAGGGTCAGAGCAGAGGGCCTGGTGAGTATAGTGGGGCTAATCCTACCTCTGCCTGCCTTTGTTAGTAAATGCCTACCTTCCCTCTGTGTTTTCAGTCTCTGAGTCTTCAGTGAGAAGCTGGGAGATTGACAGGTCTCTGGCTGAGATAGAACCCATTGATAATTTCCTGTGTGGGAATCACAGGTACCATGTTTTCAGTGTACTGGAGGTGACAGCCTGATATTAAACCATACACAGAAATTAGTGAAACTAAAGCTCAGTGTCTAGTTGATTCAGGCTGGTCCAATTTTGAGCAATTTTCTTAGCGAGCAGCAGTGTTTATCCTCAGTAGCAGCCATTCATTTATTCCCATTAGGACAACATGGGTTTTTAGAGCTGAACTGTAGTAATGTGACAGAAGCCAATTACCCACTGTATGCTTGGGTACATGGGTATTGGTGAATACATGCCATCCATCTCAGCAGTGATTCTGTCCACTGATAAATACCTAGGGAAGAAATTTACAAAAGGCCCACGAGGAATCCCTGTGTAATGAGACCTGTTTTAAAGTGATTAAATTGCCAATAGCCAACTGGAAGTGTAGGTTTTGGTGGTTTTAACTTATTCTTGTTATCAATTCATGTTAGAATTTTTGTAGATCTTTTTTTATCTCTGACTTTCCTTTTTATATAGATTAATATCCAGCTTCTTTGTATTGCCTTATAGTTAAACATTTATAAATAATTGAAGATTTTGAACAAAGGAGAAAGCTTTATGCAGAATAAAAGTAGTTGCAGTGGGCTGGGAAAAATGGGTCTTAAAGCTTCAACTTAAAACGTGGTGGGAGTAGATGTCCCATGTCTGTAATCGTGAGTCTAATTATGCTTTTGTTAGAGATACTGAAATTGGATACTATGCCAAAATAGCAGGCTAGGCAGAGGAAAGAGTCTGTATTTTATCTTTAGAGTTGGCTGTACTAAAAGCCAAGGGAGGTTCAAGAAATACCTGTCAAAAAGCTTTGTATTTAAAACTGTCAACAGTATTTATAACTTTTGCTCTGTCCTTCACTCCATTTTTGGTTTTTTTTTTTTTTTTCTTTTCATCCTTTACTAAGCTGGAATCAGTACCTCCTGATATTATGATTTTGTCATTAGTTGTGTTTCCAAGACCTATGTGTTGGCAGCAGTGTGCCTCAAAATGCCGTATCCCAGAGGAAGCAAGCATTTATCCTGTATTACGTTGCATCATAATACAACATAACACAGCTTGAATTGCACACTCCAAATCTATGCCCCAGGGGTGAAGTGTAATTACCCAAATAAGCATAGAAAGAAAATAAGGACACTTCTGAAAGTAAGAATTAACTGGCATCCTGGGAGAGAACTGCTTTTCCCGTCATGCACTCCTCTTCAGCACAGAAGCAAGGAAAATAAAACACTGCTGACTGCAGGTGTGATATGCTGTGCTCTGGATGTCAGTGCAGCTGGGATATATGGAGTTATGCTGAGAAGGGCACAAAATCCAGACAGGGACCCCTATTTTCAAAACTTTCTGTCTTGATGTTGAACCCTGTCGCTACCAATAAGCTTGTGCGAGAGCCAGGAGGAGAGCAGGGTGTTTTGCTGCTACGTAGTTTCACCCTATTCAAGAAGCAAGTATCCATTACATCTGCACTGAATTCCTAATATAAGGGAAGGAATGATTGTCTAAGGTTTGGGATGAAAATTTGTGATTCTGGGGCTATGAGTTCAGTTGTTTCCTCTGTCTCAATGCTGATGCTTGATTTTCAGCAAGTTGATCACATCATCAATTCCCATTTGTTCAAGGCAGGTAACAGTAGATGCCTGCTTGCCTTGGAAAAAAAAAATTGTGTGAGAGATTATGAGAAACAGAGGCTTTTAGAAACCAGAGGGGTAGGCAGAGGACTGAAATCTATTTGTGGAAGTCCTGAGAAATGTTGGAGTTTAATTTCAGTTACCTGATGCTGATAGACTGGAATATTCCTGGGTTTTGTTTTTCTCTCTGCCTCAGACATGCTCCCAGAAGAGGTTTGGAACGTGGTTTTGCTGCAACAAGTCCTGCAGTGGCAGCAAAGATAGAGGATTAATGACAAGTTGGTGGGGGAGGGTGAGCTCATTTGTGTGAGCTCCTGATAGACATCCCTATTGCTGAGAAGCTCCTCAGAGCATCTCAGCAGACACACGGTGTTTGTTTCAAGCCAGACTTGACTTGTTTGACACTGGGCTAGCAAGAGAATATGAAGCTGAGGAGTATTTCCCTCGACAGTATGGCCTGAGTGTTCCTTCAGCTGTTTTTTTGGTAAAAAGTTGATCCAATATTCCTTCAGTGCTTTTCTATCCCAAAGGACAACGTTTTTCAGAATCTCTGTATGCCTGCCACGAGTGAAAGGCAGCTGGTTTTCAGGCAGCAGTTAGCAACCAGACAACCCTGAATGTCACCACCCTCAGTGAGAAGACATTTGATCTGCCATTTGCCCAAGGACATGTAGAGGAAACCCCTGATGTTTGGGAGAGTGCCTTGGGAACATTCATCACCGAGGCTCAGATCAAAATGCTTGATGATTGTGCACAGATGTATAGGCAGTAAGGAAAATATGTCTTCCTCAAATTTTCCTGAGAATTACTCAGATGAACATTAGTAGCAAGATCATTCTCCCCAAATACGATGTCCTCCCCCTGACTTCCTGAACTGAATGAATCACAGGTAAATCCACCTAAAGGCTACAAAATGTTAAGCCAACAGATTTTCCACAATTTTATTAGTGCTGTCTGTAAAAAATGGATGAAAAATAGTCATAATGGCTTTGTAGAGAATGGTCATCAAACATCAACCATTACTTAGCTATAAGCATTTGCAAAAAGGATAGCATGGAAAGGAGATTCTTGCTGGATAACCTTGAATAATCTGATTTTAAACCTCACTTGGCTTAGACTGCAGTAATAATGTGATTTATTTATTTATTAGAAAAATAAGGACGTCTCTTTATTGCTTTAGATATGCCAGTAGGATTAATCATGCAATAAATAAAATGAAATTCTGTGCCAGTCGTATTAAAATCCATTCCAGCCGTCCAGCTGGCCTCTTCTTGCCTTCATTATCTAAGGTGCACACACTCTGTCTTCAGTAGAGACCTCTCAGACTTCTCTTAGTTCAGAGACAAACTTTGTAAGGAGAAGTATGAGCTTTTAGTGCACCAATAGGCACTATTAAGAGGAAAAAGAGGAAACAAAACCTGGCTTACACAGAAGGCAGGAAAATTCCATTATTTTCCATAATTTCTGTTTCAGACTTAGAGAAAGGCTGGAGTACCTGGAAGCTTATTTGGTTTAGCTAATTATATCAACTATTTGGACCACATTCAGAAACTCATCAAATCCAGGATACTTTGAAGAGCATGTTAGAGTGTTTTTTTGCGGGGAACTTTCTGTCAGTCATCCCTTCCTACCTGGAAAAAGAAAGGAGACTTCAGTTGTCATGTCCCTGATGGATGGGCTTGCTGGAGCAAAGTATTTCTTTAAGAGTTGTTATCGTGTTGAAATTTTGCGATACAAAACTGCTGTTAACTGCTTGTTGAGAAGGGACAAGGCAGTGCTCCAGAGAACACTGCTGGTAGGTGATGGAAAAACTTTAATATTAGTATTACATCATCCCCAGACAAAACTGGAGCCTGAAGGCACCGTACAACTGTAGCATGTATATCTGGTTTAGGTGCTTAAGCTAAGCAGATCAGAAGGTCAAAGTCAAGTGGCTCAGTTCCCTGTCCACTGGAGCTGGAGGTGTCAGATGAATGATCTGCAGGTCCCTCTTAGCAGCTGCCTGGTGACAGCAGGAGAGACTCAGCAGATGGGTGTCGGCCCTTCCTGGTGAGAGAGAAGGCAGAGAGGCACCCTGGTGGTGCCTGGCTGCTCCGGAGACAATGCCACACAATCACTCATGGAAATCAAAGTGCGGGAAATGCATCCTCTCCTAAAACAAGTAACTAAGAACAAAAAGCAGCAAATAAATAAAAGCAAATCACGGTGTATACCTGGCTTTTGTGTAACTCAGTGGTAGTCAGAAAACTTACCAGGTGTACCAGGCTACAGTGCTTCGAATCTTGTGTTCTGCTTGCCAGGAGACAGCCCTGATACGAGGTGATAAACACGGCAGGCAGAGGGAGGGGGCTTGTCACTGGTTCATGGTAAAGGGCACTGCTGGCCCGCTGGAAAGAGATGACTCCTCTATAGCCATTCTCAACTCTTTCCAGTCACATGCTGCTTCCCCTTTGTTAGCCAAAATAAAGGCCCACATGAACAGCAGCACTCGTGTCTCCCCAGCAGCTTCAGTCACCTGAGAACAGTTCTGTCAATGGGATTGGTTCTCTGGCAGGTATCATGGATGTAGCTGAACAATTTATTTGTCTGGTAAACTTCCCATCTGCCATCCATTTACATTATTGAAATGTAGGCCTCAGATGCCATGCCCCCTTCCTTTCTTTACTGTGTGACTCCCAGGTGTAGCCATGGCTCTCATGGTGAAGATGTGTGAGCGAAACACCAGAAAGAAGCACCAGCACAGTTGTTCAGCACATGGTGGGCTGCCATACAGTGGGGAAAAGGTGAAGTCAGTCTTAAAAGGTATAACACAGGTGGGGAGGGCCCAGGAGGAATTGCTCTTATCTTACACTGCCTGTGTTGTATATACCCACTTTATATAACCACTTTAACTTTACTGGATCCAGTCCAGGTTTACACAAATGAAGGTAATACCAGGGTTAGGTGCAACTAAGGGTGTCTGATTGTGTCCAACTCTTACTCAAAAGGCATTGCAATGTTGAAAGCCCAAACTTCAAATAAAGCCCATACATACTGCCAAATCTAGCAATGAATTTTAAGAAGAAAAGAGCTACTTTAATGTTTTTGAGCTGGAAACTTTGGAGATGCCTCTGCTGTTTCTTTGTCTAGAATTTTCATTATTAAGCTAGATAGTAAAGAGTTAGCTAGTCATAAAGAGAGATTGGAGGTTAAGTCTGTGATAGCTCTAAAATCAGAAGCAATTGTGATGTATAATTAAGTTGAAAAGGCCACAAAGGAAGAGTTTCTAATTTTAATATAAAATACACAGCTTCAGTTATTAAAAAAAAAAAAGAAAAACTTGGCAAATTTTACAAAAAGCAATTGAAGAAACCACATAAGACTCATAACTAATACATATCAATTTTCAGAAGTTGTAAAGATTGATTTTTTTTTAAAAGGACTAGCTAAAAGACTGGTATACTTTACATTGCTTCCTGTGTTCCAAGAACTCTTTAACTTTTTAGTACATGTAATTTTTTTCCTAGTATTTACTCAGTATGGGGAAGAGTAACACACTGAGAGCTACCTTTGTGTAACAATCAGTAGATTTAATCACTGATTGTCTCAACACTCACATCCATACTGACTAATACTAATGCAGATAATTCTCACAAACACACAACAGCTGTGTGCATGAGTAAAGACATGCATGATTGCTTTACTTTGAGATTAGGGTTTAGGTCTTCTTGCACAAGAGAATAATGGAACTATTCACATGACATGTAAAATTTTCAGTGTGTACTGACAGTAAAGATGTTAATGAAGCAAAACTATGATGGTTTTGAACCCCTTATTGTCGGAGGTCAGTGCAGTATCTGTCTCTGCGTTAAGACACTGGTTTTAATTCTTATATCGCTTTAGAGTTTTTCAATAAACCATAGGGGACATGAAAAGAAATAAATATTTTGAAGTTTTTCTAAAGTGTGGCTTCAGTTAGCTGCAGCAAGGTAGTAACAACTGTAGTATTATGGTGTGCGTCATTAAAAATACAGTAATCAGCACTTGCTGCTCTAGACTTGCAAAATTTTTTTTCCCTTAAAATACAGTGACAAATTTAACTACTGTAGAGGCGAATCTCGATTTAGTGACTAGGGTATTTTCAGTTATGGTGCCTGGTTTTACAAGGTTTTGCACAGCTTGTGTCAGTTGTACACAGTAAATGTTCTATGTCTAGTTACAGTACATGCAGAATTCTCCTGGAAGAACAGAAGAGCGGCTGTGTAAGCCACATCAAAGTTCAGTCCAGCCCAGGATCCTGTCACTGTCAGTGATTAACTGGCTATCTAGGAATAAATAGAAAACTGGCACTAACCTGTTGCAGTAACTCCCTGGAATACATTCACAGTTAACAGCTACCTCTAGGCCAGGCAGAGATATTTACTCTGCAGAGGTATTTACTTCAGTATTGAATAACACTTGTTGGATTTTCGTTCCATGATTTTGGCTAGCTGCTGTTTTGAAACAATGCAAACTTTTTTTTAGAATGCACAATTTCCTGTGACAATAATGTGCATTCTCCATGGATAAATAGTTCTGTTTGGGGTTTGCTTCCCTGAACTTAAGCATGGTGTGCCAACTGGTTAGAAACTCCAGATTTCACGCACCCTGCCACTGAAAAATCATTCAGTATTTTTTATGTTAAAGCACAGAAATTATTTCTGAGCAAGTCCCAGTTAGCCTTCAGTTACCTGTGTAAGGTACTCAAGAAGTTTGATGTGACATCTCCCAGAGGCAGATATATGAAAACATTATCAATGCTTTAAGGAAGAGGCAGACAGGGCACTTTCTAACACGGATAATTGTGTTCCACTTGCTTACAGTTTGTTTTGCAACTTTTCATGCAGTGGTTTGAAGCCTCCCTTGTTTAAATTTGTCTCAGTCCAGAATAACCACTGTGTTGTTTCATAGGTGTAACAGAGTCCCAATTTGCCCCAGTATAACTTTAAATTCCTGAACTCATCTATAACTGTGTTGTTAAGCAGCTGCCATGTTTCATCACAGTAATAGGTGTAACGTGAGAAATACACAGCACTGAAAATAAAATATTATTATGCTTTTCAGGAAATTGATGCTCAGGCAACATTGGATTCTCAACATGGATACAGTAGAAACAGAGATTGCAGACTTGTCTAATGTTACCAGACACCATCCTCTGAAGAGGACATAACTAACTCACTTTTTGGCTCAGGTGAAGACTCTCAGTGGTGGCTTTACTAAGTCACTGAAACTGAAACAATGGGCAGCTAGTCCCAAGGTCCATGTCACAAGACAAGAGAGACTGTGTTGCTCCCTCTCTCCCTTCCTTCTTTTTTTGCCTTCATGTTAAGAATGAAACACGTCTCCATTCAAGGTTCTCCATCAGTGTGGTGATGCTTTATTGACAGAGCATCAAAACAATATATTATTTTTCAGTTCATACTGGCATTCCTGGTGTATAACAGCAAGAATGGAGTAAAAAACTAGTTCAATTAGCTCCTGGGTGACTTTAATCTTTGTGCCCAACATGAACTGTGAGCGATAGATTAAAAGTTCAATGCAGGTACTGATCCTTGCAACGTTTCAGCAATAACTCTTTCCCGTGAGTTACTTGTTCCTGAGCAGTATCTCCACTCTATTAGTTTAGACAAAAAGCCATTCTCTTTCTGTTGTTGCTGGATGCATCATCCACCTTAAATTCCTTGGTTATGCCTATGTCTGCTGATCAATGCAGAAGAAAGACTGATCCTATTTATAGATGAATCTCTTCAGTCCAACACATGCATTATTCTAGGCTGATAGAAACCCAGTAGAAACTTCTCCCCTGCAGAGTCCCCCTTGTTTGTCATCAGTCAGCAGCTGTTCTAAATCTGCTTCTTCTTCTTTATGCATTTTTATTATTTTTCTTTCTGCAGTAAGCAGCAAGTTCAGAAGCATTGAGTTTCAGCAAGTTGCTTAAAATCTGTACACATATAGTCATAGGCATATATCTAATATATATGTGTATATATATATATATATATAAATGCACAAAAATTGGAGCAGCCTCAGGAACAGTGTTATTTTCCACCAACTGAAAAGAAGGCATGGATGGGGATGGCTTTGATGCCTGGCAGTTCTGGACACGGTACATTATTCCTCTTGACAATGCCATCTTTTTTTCCTATGCTTGCTTACCTGTCAGTCTTCATCTGCTGGGAGATTTCTGGAGAAGTGCACTGTAATCAGTCTCACCAAAATGCAAACACTTATGCACTTAAATTTCTCTCCCTAATGGTTGAAATCCACCTGTGTTGTTGGAAGACTCTGGAGGGCAACTGGGTCTCCTGTGGTCACATATATTTGGTGCCAGCAGAGTAATGCAGTGTCTCAGGAACATGTTCTCCACTCCTGTCTCCTGTGGGTTTACAATTCAGCAATGCTAATTGTTCAATTAACAATATAAATGAGCTGACGGCCTCTATTAGAACACTTGGCAGAGTTCACATATTCATTATGTGTTTTAATCTCCTAATTAACCAAAGATTTCATTTTATTAAGGTATGTAAGTATTGCTTACTGACCATTTGCACCACTAATTACTACATGCAGAGAATAAATTTAGTCCTCCTATAAATGTAAAAATTATATGTCTTTTCCCCCACATTTATTTGTCTAAGACAGCCTAAGATCACTATACAGAAAAGGAATAAGCCTTCATAACTTTATTGCAGATGTGATGGCTGAGCTCAAGTGAGAAATAATAGAAGAATAAGTAGAAAAAAAATTATCAGAAGGGCTTTTATCACTCCTACAGATTCAGGTTGCTTTGTCCTTCAGCAGCTATCATGTATTGTTTGCCATGAGACTTGCAGTTAATCAAAGAAGGTTTCCTCTGTATTTGGTGTGCCTGTGGCTCTGGGAAAGGCTCTATCTCTGCACAGAAGGACTTCTGTTTGGGAAGTTACCTGCCACGGACGCTTACCGGTGCACAGTAAGAGCTGGAAAGAGATGTAAAGTAAGAAAGAGGGGAATGGTAAAGAAAGGATACACCTTGAGGACAGAAGGAAACCACTTGAATCCTTTTACCCTTGCCTCTGTTTTCTGCCTGGAAGGGAATGTGAGAGGGAAGTGAAAAGATGTGTAGAAATTGCCTATAAGCAAGTTTCCTGAGCCTATTCTCTAAGGCCCTGTCATGTTATTGGCAACAGAGGGAATAATCTACAACCTCAGAAAAACATGGTTACAGTGCTGAAGTTTTTTGTTGCTGTTGTTTTCCTTAAATTTGCAGTAATAACCATGACAGTATCAGTGTGGTCAGGGTATAATGAGAAGGGATATTTCTGCCTCTGTGCTATAAAATATTAATGTTTTTGAACTCTGTGCTAATAAATATAAATTAATAACACCGTAGAAACCAACTGTCAGTCTAGCTTGTGTTCTGGCAAGATAAAGGGACTTCAAATGCCATTTTTTTCCCATTTGAGCATACTTGGGTGGGATCTTTACATTTAAATATTCAGGAGAGTCTGGGCTTTTTGAGTGCTGTAAAAACATATATTTTGCAAGTTTAAATTCCTGGGCAGTGGATTTTAAAAGCTACCTTGGGACTTCTGAATGCCGTTCCTCAAGGGCAGTAGGGGAAGTCATGAGAATGAAAAATTGCCTAGATTCTGATGGAAATGAGACTGCTTATTCTGCTTAGGACTTTGCATAATATTTGGTTAAAGTGGCCTTGTAAAGGTTAATCTTCCTCCAACAAAAAGGAGAAGAAGGTTGTCCTCCAAGCCTTTCACCTAATATCTATTTAAAAGAGTAGCGATTTTCCATCAATTGCTTGTACTCAGTGGAAATAGTTTGCAGTAATGTTCCTGCAGTGCAAGCAGTACATACTGCCATTTCTATTCTCCTGTTGTTCCTGCCACCCTACCATCATCAGCTGCCCAGAAAACTGCAGCCTTTCCTTTTGGATTTGGCCCTTAGTGCACTTACCTCTGCTTCTGTCATTTTACTATTAAATATTTGCACTGTCCTTCACAAAAGGGCTATAACTTTAGATCATTTGGAAATCACAGCTAATGAGGAATGCAGCTATTTATCATGGGAAATATTTTGCATGGGCAAGTGTGGTCCCAGTACACTGGTAACTGTGGGCATTTTGAGCTGAAATTTAAGTTGCTGGCTCTGAAATGTGACTTGATACATAGGAAAATTTCTCCTCTGGGCCATGCTGTAGAAGCTGCAATCCTTAAACTGGAGCTTTCTCATTGTGCAAGAGCAAACTGGAATTGCTGCCTGTCCTGGGATGAAAAGTTGCCTTTCTGTGGTGAATTTTCAGGCTGATTTAGAGCCAGCTATTTGGAGAATATTTGGAGAAAGCTGAGAACAAACTTCTCACAGGAGTCATGGGACAGGAAGTAGCATCTGTACATTGTTGCATTCCCACAGAAATGATTAGATGAATGGTGCTGGATTTTGTTTTATTGAATAAATTCATAAAATCACAGAATTCATTAGGTTGGAAAAGGCCCTTGAGATCATTAAGTCCAGCTGTAAACATACCACTGCCAAGCCCACCACTACGCCCTGTCCCCTTGTGCCATACCTACACAGCTTTTAGAGACCTCCAGCAATGGTGACACAAACGCTTCCCCAGCAGCCTGTTCCAGTGCCTGACAGCTCTTTTGGTGAAGAAAGCTTTACTAATATCAGATCTAAACACACCCTGGCACAACCTGAGGCTTTTTCTTATCCTGTCACTTGTTACCTGGGAGAAGAGACCAACCCTCACCAGGCTACTACGTCCTTTCAGGTAGTTGGAGAGAGTGATAAGGTCTCCCTGAGCCTTTTTTCTCCTCCAGGCTAAACACCCCCAGCTCCCTCAACTGCTCCTCATAAGACTTGTGCTCCAGGCCTTTCACCAGCTCCTTTGCCCTTCTCTGGACACACCCCAGCACTTCCATTTCTTTCTTGTAGAGAGGAGCCCAAAACAGAACAGTCTTCTAAGATGCTGTAGAAGCCTGGAGCCATATACATATATATATTTGTTACTTTAATTTTAAATAAATTCTCTAGGCACTGCAGGACCTGTGTTAACAGCAAGGGAAGTGATGAAACTGGACAAGGTTGCCTCTTAGATACAATATGACAGGTACAGGCCAACGAGAGTTAAAGACACATTTCCACAGATTTCCAAGCTCTGTTTTTCTATGATCTCAGCATCAAGGCAAATACTCTTTCATTAAATATGCATTTTGATTTCTCTAGGGTGATAAATTGCTATTACCTCAGCCTAGCTTAACCTTAATTATCTATGATTTCCTTCAACCCCCAGAAAAGGTCACATCAGCCATCATCAGAGAAATGGGTTTCATATGTTGTGAAGGAAGCCCTGTAATGCACAGTGCCTCCTAGTAGGGTGTTTCCTCTGGAAGGCGAGCTCCAAGCACCATGTTCAGAACAGGGTAGCTCAGTATGGATGGAAAGAAAGTAGCACGATGCAGAGAGAGCAGCATGTTGAGACAGTCTACTACATGGGTAATATTTGTCAGAGCTGGGTTCCTTTGCTCTGCAAATAAGAAAGAGGCTCTCGTGGGAGTGTCACAGAGAGATCTTTTACACAGAGCTGTCTGGATTTATGTTTATCAAAACATGTGGGCCCAGCGTTGGTTTCCTGTGACTCGGGTGGTGGTTCATCTGACCTTGCAGCCCTGCCCCGAAGGAAGCTAAGATAGCCAAACCACGTGAAGCCAGGGAGGATGACATCCCAGCGCAGTCTTGTCTTACTTTGTATGGAAGATTACTTTTTCTTTAAACAGAACCAATAGGTGGTGTTTATAATGAGCATTACTATCGTTCAGTACTAGTGCAGCTTCCTTGCACTGCCCACTGTGTGTATTCAACTACATACAAAAAGTCAAGATGGCAGCAGAGAATGTTGCAAGAGGGATTAAGACAAGCGAGAAAGACTGAAAGCTACTGACTTTGGTGAAGAACACCACTCTGGAAACATTTGGTACTTTCTGCAGTTCACCTCTTGGTCAGATGGTTGGAAAGTTCTTGTTACATCTTGTGTAATGTGTATGCACAGGCATCATCCTTGTCCTTCCCAAAATTTGTTACTGGATTATTAACAAATTATTTGCAAGGTGGAAAGCAGTGCAGTCACTCTGGATTTCAGCTATCCAACTGAGCAGACTTTAGATACAGGTCATAGCAAGTAGTCTGCAGTTCTTGTTGCTGATAATTAATATTCTTATAGCAAAAGAACACTTCTTCTTTACTCCAAGTGGATAAATATCTGGAAAAATAAAAATCAAAATATTTTCACTGAACAGTAGAAGTGGTGCCCAGAGAAGTTGGGGAGCTTCCCTCCTTGGAGGTGTTCAAAACCCCTGAGCAACCAGCTCTGGCTGATGCTGTATGAGCAGGGGTTTCTGGGCAGGATGATCTCCAAAGACCTCATCCAACCTCAGCTGTTCTGTGGTTCTGTAATCAAGTAAACATACCATTTCTTAGTACAAGGGAACACAGGCTTTTGCATTGCAAATTAATTGTTGGTATTTGGCCTAAATGCTAAAGGCTAGAATTTTGAACTGTAGCTTAATTTAAATTTGAGATACTGAGTCCAAATCAAAAGGATATACAAGTATAAAGAACTGTAGGCTTCACTCAGGAGAAGGACTTGCAAATATTTGAGAAGGGAGCTGAATCACTTCACACTCACGTCAGTGAAAAACTGAAGTAACTGTAGAGGGTGGAATCTGTTCTTCAGTGTCTTATGATAAACAAGTAAATTATTTACCGCTTTTTTTAGATAGAAAAAATCAATACCAAGAATGTCAGAGAAAAAAAAGTGCATTCTCAGGCTCTGTGCAGGGGTACTAGCTCTTCCTATTTCCACATTTCACTGTAATTACGTGGACATGACAGAGTTAAGAGGTTTGCCATGCATGCTACTCTGAGGAGAACAGATTGGTGCAACATTATCTATTTTCTCAGCAGATAAACATGATTTTTTTCCTGGTGGGTGGTTTTGCAATTGTATTTGGGCAGTCAGCTTTGCATATGGATGCCAGAACACCTGCCACTCAAGAATATTTTTATAGAAACTCTAAACTAATTAATTCCCTTAAACCTCCCAGTGGTTTTTAATGACATATTATGATAGTCTGTCCAGTGGGGATTACATCACTATTTTTCTGGAGCTAATTTGCTTATCTGGTTCCCTTTTTTCCTTCTACCTTTACTGTCTTGCCACCTGCCTCTAAAGCAAAGATAACAAAACTGTTCCTGAAGAGCAGTATGTCAAACCCCTCTCTTCTTTGAGACTGCAGGGCCTTGCTCTGCCTGCCGGCAGCTCCCTGACTCTACCTGGAGACCCCGGCTCTGGGACCCAGGTGAGAGCTGAGCACAAAAGACTTTGTATGAAACAGTTTCAGAAGGCTCAGTGCTGGCAGCTCGCTTCCCCAGGCTTGAGCCAGCTCCTTGGTGACTTTTCTCACAGCAGGGTCTTTGGTACCCTCTCTCTCTCTCTCTCTGTATGGGTGTCCCACAAGACAGCGCTCAACCTGCTGCTCCTCCCTCAGCAAGAAGGGCAAACGTGCTTCAGCTCTGTTGCTCGTACACATGGAACCTGTAGGAACTCATTACCTTTGAAACCACTGTTACCCTGTGAAATCTGGCAGAAATTGGCCATGTTCAAGCAGTTATGAAGAGGTAAATTGACAAGCAAGAACATGACTGCATAAAATCATTTCATGGGCATAACATGTGCCAGGCTAAATCTGAGGAAGATTTGAACTTTCTTCCAAAGATGAGAAAGTATTGTCCTCATCCTCTGCAATTTCTTCAGTTATCCAATAGCTTTATGGCTCCATGCCTGTATTGTTCCCTCGTTTCCTGGTCCAGTGTTCAAGAACATATTTCATTCCTAGAAGGACAACAGCCTAACTCTGCCTACACATGTGTTGTGAAATGAAGGGGCCCTCAAACTTTCTTTTTGGAGTTTCATATTGTTTGATATAACTGTGACTTTACTGGGCTAGTGGGAGAATCAGCATCATCAACTAGCCAGCCTAGTGACGCTAAACTTTCCCTAGGAATGAGAATATCTTGGATCTAGTCCCATTTCTTGTTTGTATGACTACAGAAGAGGATTTCCAAGTAGAGGGAGAAGGAAAAAGTGAGGAAGGTAAGCCCTTGAGCATTACATGTGCTTTAAGTTATGTCTCAAATGCAAATGTGCTTTTTTTTACCTATTTTAATTTCTATTTCTGGTCTTCTGATGCATACATACAACCACACGCTAACTGCATCCGTAGGTAAATGTTCATCCTGGATGAGAGCCTACATCTGGTGTAAGTACAGCATCAGTTTAGTTCTTTAAGAACTTGGATTCACTGTCTTCCTCTGCTTCAGACTTTCTGCATGCTTTTGCAATGCTACTACTCAGGAGAAGTCTCCAGTTTCCTACACCAGCTGTAAAGACGGCAAGTAAGGAGACAAAACCAGCCACGCAACTGATACCTTGAAACGAGTTGCTGTAAAGGTTTTCTTCATGTTCTCTGTGGCTTTAGTTTCCTGGCTTTAAAAAGCAGATAATGATTCACTGATGAATACATTACAGGTTGTGAGTTGCTCGTATAGTCCAGCTATGCGAGGTTTCCACCTTGCCTGCACATCATGCTTGGGCACTGTATAAGCAGTTTCTATGAGTTTTCTAGAATAGTATCTTTTGTGAGGTATTTGCTTACTTGTAAAACACAATGAATAAAGGAAGATGTGCTGACTGAGCAGGTAGCAATAGCATCAACATCAAGCCGTTTACTCACATAAAAATGCTAAAATGTCTGAGACTTTATTCAGACATTGTCATATTATGTATGACTCTGGTTTAATTACATAATTATTTATTTCATGAATTATTTCATCAGATATATATTCAAACAATAGGATTTAACAAGCCTTAATTTACATGTTCCTATTAGATGCAGTATCTAATGGGAATGTACCAGTTTAATCTCATTTTCACAAAACAGCAAAGGCAGTTCATCTTCTTAATAACAAAACTGATGTTGGTAACAATAGATTGGAACCAAAATGCATACAGAGTCACTTCTGTGTGAGAAAAAAGTATTTAACAGGATGAGTAATACTGGTTATAGAATTTTCAGATGGCAAGATCTATTAGCAAGTAAATTAGGATTAAGATACTTGGCCTTATTTCTCAGTTCTGTCTCAGATTTTCTACATGGCTTTGGACAAGTGAGCTTAAGATTTCGTGTTGTGTTGCTATGCTACTTAAACATTTCCTTACACCCCAATGTGGTGATGTCACATGGTGGTGTCATAATTCTTGACCACAGGGAGTAACTTCAAAGCCAGAAAGAGAAATCAGCAGAATGCTGATTTTTGCCCTGATGCCAAACTGGCTTAATTCACTAATGAGAAACTGTTTACCCAGCCACAGAAACCCCATCAATCTAAACCCAGTGAACTTTTAAAGGAGAAGAATATCTTTACGTTAACCATCCTTCTTTCCTCAGGAGTTTCTGTGAAGAGTGATACTCATCTGAGCAGTAGTACAGGTCTGAAGCTCTCATTCCCAGCTGGCATTCATCTTCATGCTGTGTTTGTATGTCTTGACTACCAAGAATATTATATTTAGAACATATTATGATTGATTTACTTTTTGGTGTCACTCCTTACTGTTTGGAATAGTGCACATACATCTGTTCCGCAACATTAACAAGAGGGTGTTTTCTCATATTTTTTCTAGTCCTCAATGTTTGTTTGTTCTATATAAACCCTGACTCAGCTAAGATACAAAATTTTCTTCCTGGATTAGGTACCCAGAAAGTTTTTTTTCCACAGACTACAACATACTCCATTACTTTTGTTTCTCTCTTCTTCAGTAGATTAATTTTTCTTCCTTTGAATGTTAACTGAGAAATAAATTCTCATTTTAAATGTATTCATCCTGTTTACTGACATTTCAAATAAATTTGTTGTCTTTATACTTGCCATCAGTCCACATCATAAGGTAAGGCTCACTTGTGCTGATGATTGCTGAAGAAACTGTTCTGTAGCTGCATACACAAAAGAACATTGTTATTTCCACAATGCTCCATCCTGCCTTGCATCTCTGGAGCAGAACTGTGAATATTTCTCAAAAGAAGATGAGCATTACGAAGGTAGTATAAAAGCCATGGTTGCAACTCTAGGCTGTTTGGACTCATTAGAACCATCTCAGATCCTTCAAATTCTCTGGAATGATTTAGCAGAACAGCTTTTACTGAAAAAAAATCCAGCTGGCTAAAGAAAAGCCATCAGGTGTGTTCAATCTGGTTTTGTATTAGCCAGGTTTAAGCAATTTACATCAGATTTATCGGTGTAAATCAATGTCTGCGCCTCCTGCTGAGTTTCAGCATTTGACTGAAAAATTTGAATTAGTGTTTTGGCCACCCAGGCTAGAGTGTGAGAAGGGAGCTTTTATGTAGGATACTTGTTTGACAGCTGGATCCTCACATGTAAGCATGTTTAAAGGCATTTTCATCTGAATTGACCATAGATCATAGATTGGAACCCATAGCTGGAAGGGACTTTAAAGATCATCTAATTCCAACTCCCCTCACTGTGGGCAGGGACACACACCACAGGGACACTCACTACCCTCACAGTAAAGTATTTCTTCCTAATATCTAATCTAAACCTACCCTCTTTCAGTTTGAAGCCATTTCCTCTTGTCCTATCGCTCCATGTCCTTGTAAAAAGTCCCTCTCCAGCCCTCCCGTAGGGCCCTTACAGTCTCCCTGGAGCCTTCTCTTCTCTAGGCTGAGAAACCCCAACTCTCTCAGCCTGTCTTCACAGGAGAGGTGCTCCAGCCCTCTGATCATCTTTGTGACCTCCTGCAGACTCAACCCAACAGGTCCATGCCCTTCTTATGTTGGGCCCTACAGCTGAGTGCAGATCCTTCTCTGTCCCCTGTCCTCCCAGACATGAAGATTTTAAGTGGGTTTTGTTTTTTTTTTTTTTTTTTTGGCCAGAGAATTTAATAGAATTTATTGATCCTGATGTTTACATGTAGATATGCATAAATATAACACAACTTAGGCCTTTCTTGCTTTATTTGGAAAGCCTCCTCTATTGATTGTATAGGACAAATTTTCTTGTGCAAGACAATGCCTTGACTGAGTAGCTCCATCTGACTGCCATGCTGGAGCATTGCCCTGAATAACCCAGTTAAATCAACTTCTGGCAGCATGCTCTGTCTACACCATACAACAGAGGTAGAACAGAACTGGGGAGGACATGCTAAAATTTTCACAGGCTAAGCCAGCACACTTAGAATGTTGAATGGAAGAAGAATTTTGAATTGTAGTCTTTAGCCAAATGACTATATTTTAAATTTTTATGAAAGAACAAGTATCAGTTCTGCAATTTCACAAAATAACCTTAGTTTTTACAATTGCTTAAGATAAGCATCAAGTTTGGGGAGTTTTTTAAACTTAAAAAGGAATGTCATGGTTTGGCTTCTTCATTCCTGCTCTACATTGTGAGTAGTAGTTCTTATTATTAATGTGTTTCTTCCAGATATGGTTTTATATTTGTGCTATTTGTTGTAGAGTATGACAAGTAAAGATGCTGACTAAAATGTAAAATGCTACAGAGAAAATTAAAACCATCAAGGCATTCATTAAGTGCCCTTTCAACTTGATGAGTTGCCAAGTGGAGTTAGCTGGCAAAATCATGACTAAACAACTTATGTCAGAACTGTCTCACTTTCTGAAGCTAAAATTTATCACAGATAAGGTTTTGTTGCAGCAAAGAGTATTTTCTTGCCAGTTTCTCTCTCTCTCCTCCTCAGCCGTCTGCCAAAAAACCCTACCTAATTGCCGTTTCATTGGCGATCTCAGGGCTGTCGAAAAACCAATAGGTTATTTCACTTGCTGATAGAAAGTCAGGGCTCTCTTTCTTTTTGCAGATGGGGCTTGCTTCTGAAGGCAAACAGATTTCAAAATATGAAAATTCTCTGAGAGAATACTTCCTTTCTCCACAAAGCTCTATTGCCAAGGTAACCTGGCCACAAAGAGTATTCAAAGAGATTGGATGGTGCTGTTTATTCGAAATAGAAGCACAATCAATAAGGATATCCAAACATGAAGTGGTGAGAATGTATTGCTCTATGGAAAAGCAATTTTTATTTTGATGCATTGAGAAATGAATGTAAAATAAAAACCCTCAGGGCTGACTTAATGAAAACTCTTAATGCCTGTGAGATCATTAGACTCAATTAAGTTTTTGCCTGGCAGTTACACTTAGCCCTGAAGAGATGAACGGATTATGTTAACATACTGGACTACAAATACGGGTGAAGTTACCTCACATTGCTTCATGATGAACAGCTCAGCTACTGCAGAGCTTCCAGACAACAGAATAGGATTCAAAGACTCATTTTACTTCAAAAAGCATGTTTCAGCAAACAGCAGAAAAAAATGCTGATGGAAAATCTGCGACTTGTGAAAAAGACACGCAGTTGTGCAAAGCTTCCTACAGGGAGCAGGGCCCAAGGGAATCAGATTGCTCAGCTGTTTTGTTGACTCCAGGCAGATCAGCACATGTATGTCTCATGACACTTGCTATGAAAACTGCAGAAATGTTTTTTCAAAGAAAAAAATCTCAGAATTTGGAAGAGAAATTACTGTATTTTCTGTCCCTGTGGTGAGGAGACATCCAGATTTTGGGTTAAAATGGCATATTTGGTGAGAAACTTTATATAATTTTATTTTTTCAGGAAGCTGGCTGTCCCACCAACCAAAAAATATCTGAAATGTTCCTCTGTATCCAATGGATTGTTCCCTGACATGAGGATTTTTGACAGAGTCTGTCTTAGGCTGTTACCATTTGGCCAGTGAGAGTGTCTCCTGACTGGTAACAAATGAGTCCTTGTCAGACACAAGCAGGCCAATAATTCAATTTCTTTGAAATCTGTTTTAGAGAAGGCACTATGAAATCCAGAAAGAAAACAGCAGTACAGCTGACAGCGCCTTGAATGAAAATTACATGAATGAACTTTGACTGTATTTCAAGGAACCAGTCACTGAAACTACAAAACTTACTTTGAGACGAAATGTTTGTGCCAAAAGCATAACACTTTTTTTTTTAACTGAATAAGGACTACAGGAACTGCAGAGCCATGTTAAAGATCTTTAAATAACCATTGAATACTTCTGTTCTACCAGTAAAATAATGTTGAACTTTTGACTGCCAAAAGCATTTAGGTAATGGACACCCAATGATTCCCCCATGAAGGAAGATAATGGACACCCAACGATTCCCCCATAAAGGAATATGGGGGGAGAGAGACTCAGTTCTGAATTTCAAATCCTTCCATTTAAATCACAGCAATAAAAAAGAGCATTCACAGACTGCACATGGGAGATGACTTAGTTGATACATTTTGTATTGCTTTTATTTTGACTTAATGGGAATGCTGTTAAGGGCAAAGTCTCGGTGGGATACGAGCCGCCTAAATGGATGCGGAGAACCTCTGAGGTGGGAGTGGGAGAGAAATGAGGTGGAAGGCAGGCAGGTGAGCAGGCAGGATCCCGGCTGGCACTCTGCTCCCCAAAAGAGCATGGACTGTGAGCTGCTGATCAAAACTCCTTGCATCCGAGTGGAAGCTTTCTATTAAGATCCAGGGGCACTGTAACAGGCCTTGTGTTCAAAATTGTGACCAAATTATGGACCCAGTGCATTCAGTCTGCTAACAGCAGTATGCTCTCATCAAAGAATAGCCACAAGAATGACTAAAGCACTCAAAAACATGCGTTATGGTCAGACTCCAGTGGGCACAATCTGTTTATCCTAACAAAGACAGGGCTACAGGGTGACTTAATCACAGTTTGTAACTAACTACATGGGCAACAGCAATGTTGTAATAAAGAGCTCATCAGCTTTGCACATGAATGCCTAAGGAGAGCTGATGTCTGGAAATGGGATATATTTAGACTAGAAATCAGGTACAAATATTTAGCGGTGAGGTTATTTAGCCTTTGGAAGAACTTACTCTTACCGAAAAGTGTGGAGAATTTTTCATCTCTGCAATTTATTTTTTAACCCAGATCTAGCATAATTCAGGGAATCTCTATTACCTGGGCTATACAGGACATCAGGCTAATGAATAGGAGTGTCCCTTCTACCAATACTATGTACGAATCTATTCTGGTGGAAGCACAGGGAATTCTACCTTTGTAAAAATCAAGAAACATATTCAAATACCTGAACATGGACTTTTGGCTAGAGGTAGTTGGGAATTTTTCACTGAGATGATATTCCATTGTGAAGTGTAATTTCCAAGGCAGGAAAAAAAGCAGGATAGCATTTTTTAGCTGTCATACTTTTCTGATGGAGAATTAAAATTAAAATTGCTATTTTATTTTATGTTAGTTGACCTGAATATGAGTATTGATTTTGTTTTGACAGTGATCTAAACTATTTTCCTTCAGATCAATATTAAATAAATAGAATATAAAATAGCATTTTGCCATAGATAAATTTTACCTTTATAGAATTGCATTCTTTTATAAGCTGAGTTTTTGGTAGAACACATATTCACTAATGCATTTTTTAGAATCATATGACTCAACTTAGCCAATGTGTGCTGTTGATGGCTTTATTTTGGTCCTAATGCCTGTCTGTCAGTCTGCTATGGAGACCGAAGGTAAAACTGGATTGAGAGAATAAGAAGGTGAAATTTAATGCTGAAATTCAACTGAGTAACCAAACCACTTATTTCTAAGAAATTCAGATGTTTTAACTGAATGTGTCAAAATGGGACCTCTTGACATTTCTGATAGCGTTTCATTTCTTGGAGTTTGTTCAATGTTCTTATTCTGCATCGATGTCTGAGATGGCCACCTAAAAACAGAGACTAGACAAGAATAAGAGAATAAAAGGAGGTATTCATTTGAAGGGCCCTCAAAGGTACACCCTGGGCAGTCCAAAGGCTACACCCAAGATGGACCCAGGGTCACAGGTCCTTCACACTTTTATAAGTTTGGTTCATTTGCATATCTGAATTTTGCCCAGTTTCTGTTTTCAGGTTCATTTTTGAAACTTCATCATAGAAGACTGGAGCTCATTGCAATACCAGGTCTACTGTGGCTATGCATTTTCTTTATTAAAAAACAACTTTTCTGGATGGAAGAGACACTGATTCTATATTAAGACATATAAAAGCTGAAGAAATAGGTGATCTTTGAATCCTGAGCTGCCATAAGCAAATCACATGAGAACCAAAATTCTGAAATACCTTGTCTCATCTGCCTTTCAGTATTTCCCTTGGAAGAGAACACTCAGCTTTCAGTACTAACCATTTCTACTCCAACTGAAAATTCAAACTATTTAATTTTCCTTCATTCATTTTCCTTGAAAATATTGTAGGCACCTGCAGGCTTGGCAGTCTCCCCAAGAATAAAGGCAGAGTTTATTGGGTTTTAGGGAACAGAGAACACTAAGTATTATTGGGTTTTCACAAAGCACTTCTGGAAGTAGAGACTGGTACTAAAAATGTGAAGTGTAGAGACTCAGATGGTAGATAATGGAAAGATGAAAAGAGAGAGAGAAAAAAAAAGTTGTAGGATAACTGTGTTGTGGCAACCAAGCCTTACACAGCCACTCGCTCACTCCCCACCATGGCACTGGGGAGAGAACTGGAAGAGTAAAAGTGAGGTAACTCATGGGTGGAGATAAAGGTAGTTTAAAAGGGAAAGCACAAGACATGCACACAAGCAAACAGAAACAAGGAATTAATTCCCTGCTTCCCACGGCAGGCAGGTGCTCAGCCATCTCCAGGAGAGCAGAGCCCCATCACGTGTAGTGGTTACTTGGAAAGACAAGGACCATCACTCCAAGCCTACCTCCCTTTCTCCTTCTTCACCCCACTTTTTATACGGAGCATGATGTCACATGGACTGGAATATCCCCATGGTCAGTTGGGGTCCCCTGTCCTGGCTGTGTCTCCCCCCAAATTCCCATTCACCCCCAGCCCTGTCACCAGTGTGGCAGTACAGAAAGCAGACAAGGCCTGGGCTCTGTGCAAGCCCTGCTCAGGAAGAGCCAAAACATCTCTGTGTTATCAACCCTGTGTTCAGCACAAACCCAAAACACAGCCCTGTGCCAGCCACCGGGAAGAAAATTAACCCTGCCCCAGCCAAAACCAGCACACTGTGTTATAATATTACACCGGAGAATAGTGGTGATGGTGGAAGAGATGGCATAAGGAAAAGTCTTATTAGAATTAGTTAAGAAAGAGAAAACATGAGTTTTGAAATAAATTAACATCCTTAATATCTGTTTCCTGGAGGAAAACTTTTTTTTTCTTTTATTTATCTTTTTTCCACTTTTTCCACTTCTTTTGATGATTTCAACTAAGTTTAAAATGGAGAAGAATTTAAAAATTCCATTTTCAACTGCAACACAGATCATATGACATTTCTTTCTACTCTGTTGTTCTTAGAAGTGGATTTGGTAAGAACAGTTCTATTCTGAAGAAAATTCTAAGACTTCAATTTTTTTTTCTTTTAACCTGATCAATGTGACAGATTTTTGAATATTTTGTGAAGGAAAGCATTCTGAATTTTTTTTTTTAATTTTAAATTACTTTCCTTATCATGAAAAATTTAAGTGTAAAATTAATGTTAAAATCCCAATATTTTGGGTTTTTTTCAATTTTAGGAAAGATCAGTGGTAGGGTGCATTTTGGAGCATTTTGAACTAGTTCTTGTTCAAAAGGTGTTTCTTTATATTCCCAAAGATCTAGTCAGTCTTTAATTCTGTTCCAAACCCTATTTTAAAAAGCATGTTTTAAGGTTCCAACAGAAAACAATGCACAGAATGCAAATGTAGAACAATGTAGTGTGGAGAAAAAGCATATCAATCAACTGACTTGACAGGTTACAGTTTGCAATATGTCTGGTCATATCCTTAGTCTTATTTTTCCTAAGATACTGTGGACTATTATATAGTGTCCTGTGGTTATTTGGTAGGCAACTCGGGTCACTACTTTTCATTCATCTAGGGTTATTTTTTTTTTGTGGTTGAACTATTGAAGTAAAGAATATTAATTATGAATTCCGCTGTTTCTTCTGCTTTTGAATCATTCATGAATTGGTCCTGATTTCTGTGTATGCCATTTTTATTTGTCAGTAGTCTCTGAATGTTTTCAATGAATAACTTACACCTTAAGAATGTTTTTGAGGACTATTTGCCTTGAGATTATTCATTATTGATGTTGAACTACGAGAAATATGACACAGTTTAAGCAACTTGTCTGAAAGACCACCATATTTTAATTATGGAAAAAAAAAACACACCTTCCCCCCCGAAGGAAAAAAAAAAACAAACCAGCCACCAAAAAATGGAATCTGGTAAAATGCTTCAGTCCAACAGACTTATTTACAGAATGGTGAACAGAGTGTGCATCTGATCTCAGAACATTTTCTGTAAGGAATTGGTAACTTTGTCACAAACAAAATCTCAGCTTATTGATCAAAAAAATTGTTATAAATCATCTATCATGGTAAATTTTATTTAATGGGAGCATGTAAAATATGTAAATATGTTGCTGTAATTGTATTAATACACCCTCGTTTGTATGATGGTGTTGATTTAAGACTCCACTGAGATCCCCTTTGGTATTTACATTTGCTTGCTCCTGTTGATCTGTGCCTAATTATTCATTCAAATGTGCATTATTCAAATAATGGCCTATTGCTTTCATTTCTGCCTTACTTTCTTCCTTTATAGTTAATAGCACCATGACAGTTTTGCCAATGAAGAAGTTAGGCATGTTTAATTCTCCTGCATCAAAATGCCACTTCCCTGGCCTCATCCTATCCCTCCAAATGCAAAACAAAAGCAGCAGCTGTTTAGATCCAAACTTCAATTTCTGAAATACAGGAAATAATGTGACTCCAGAAGTAATCTGCCCAGCAGAGAAGAGGTTGGGATTATTTCCTGTTAGCTGATTTCAAATGTTGAAACTGTTAAAAAAAAAACCCAAATCCCACTTACAAGTTCATAAATAGTTCTAGTGTTGAAATCTGTTGCATGTGGTGTCTGCTTCGGGGTATTGCACAGCCTCCTGAGATGTGACCCAGTGATTTTTAAAAACTCTGAGTGCTCTAGCAGGTTCAGACTGCATGCCATTATCCAGCAAGCTCTGCCAAGATACATACACAGAGAGAGCTTGTATCCAAGAAAAAATCTTTGACTGTTGACACTAGAAAACAACTCTCCAAAAGATTAAAAAAAAACCTAGGCACTTTCTAGACATGCAAAGCATTTGCTAGATATCAGATGTTTAGAAAATGTTTTGAAGGATGTTCTTTCTGTGATTTATTATTTATTGGAGAATTGTATTGGAAATACCTATTGTGGGAAATAAAAAACTTTCAAATTATATGAAAAAGGGTTGCATTTTTTTGGTAAGGATTGAATCGCAGTGGATATGGATTTTTCAAAAGTCCTGATCATTTACAGTTCCACCAGAAATCAATGAAAACTGCAGCTGCTCAGCACCTCTGTAAAATCAGACCCTTTAGGAATCAGAATAGCAATGGCAATTATGCTATCAAGGACAAAATTACTAGACCTATAAATTCTTTTGTTTCACCGTTAGTCTCTGAAAAGTGATTCACAAAAAAATTATGTCTTGGGGATTTCCATTTTTCAGCAACTCAGTGATTTTGTGGTTAACTTGTTCCCTTTCAAGGGAAGATCACATTGCTGCTATACCTGCTCACCTGAAAATTAATCTGTCCTTTCACCTTTTTTTTCTCACAGGTAGAGTCAATAGACATTTTGGGGGATCAGATTCTGTCTCCTAGTTGTACTTGTTATCACTGTCTGCTACAAGGGAAAAGAAATAAAGGGCTGTAGTTAATAGCACAATAAACATGACAGTTTCATGCTTCGGTAAAAAAAAAAATGACCACTATACTAAAGATGTAAGCAAGGGTCATATTTGTAATATATATGGTGTAATTCTGCCATCCTCTCCAGAAGTGATGAGGAAATAGCTAAACTCTTCAGTCTAATCCTGGGTGTTGTGGTTCACCAGAGATTTGGATCAGGAGAAGATAAACTAGGGAAAAGTGAAGTAAAACATTAATTGGAACACACTGAAGGGAATGGGTTGTTTAGTTGCTGCACATTGGAGCAGCTGCCAGGAGGACCATGCAGGTGGAGCCAATCCTACCTGGAGAGAGGGAGTTTACCAGATCACCGTTTTGGGTCCCTTCCAGCCTTATGTTCACTGATTCCGTGCTTACTACAGAAAAGCCTTCCATGGATGTTTTTGGCTTGAACATAAATGTTGGAAAGGATATTCAACAGAGGTGGGAGGGGCAAAATCTGTTCCTTGTCTGAATCTGACTTCTCACCCACTCTTGCTGCCCTGAGCTTGCTGCTCCTGAGCAAGAACATTTTCTCCATTTGCATCATTTTCTTGTGAGAAGTTTTAAAAGGTCCTGGCTATATCCTTGATGTTTATGATTTGTTTTCCATTAAAAAAAAAAATAGGAAGAACCCCTAAATTTGGATGAGAGAACTAGTTTCTATACTGCTCTGAAGTTCTAACAGCAGCTCTGTTCAGATGGTCCTGTTTCAAAACCAGTTCTGACAGAGATGTTCAGTGTTTACTCACTTGCAGACTGTGAAGGAAAACAACTGTGCATGAAGACAGACTTTCTGGAAACAGTGGAATATCCTTAGTAAAACAAAACAAAAGTGGGCTTCCTATCCTAAAAAGTTTCAGACTAGTTCCTGTTCTGAACAGGGATGTAATGCTGAAGTTCTCAAAAATGTTTCTAAATTACTAACCTAGGCGGGGGAAAGGACTAGGTCAACAGAATTTTGTCTTAATTTCCTAGGAACTCAGAGCACAGTATCTTTTTCACATCAAGCCTCCAAGTGTTTCAGTGTTTCAAAGCAGTCTTTTTGAACTAGAATACCTCAATGGTAAAAATAATAATAAAGGAACAGCTTTTAGAAGTGAGGATCCTTGTAGAAACTGGATCCTTTTCCTGCAAAGAGTTTCAGTTTTGATGAGCCAACAAAAAGTTTATTGAGCTCTCTGACTTTGTACCTAATCCTGGAAACTTGTTTCAATAAAATAGTAGACTCTAACACAAGCTGATGTACAGGCGCCCTCTTGACAACACGTGGATTTGTCACCTCATTCATTTCAGTGGATGTCTTGCCAGCAGGATGTTGATTTCCAGATTTTTGTTGCAAATTACAGCTCTCCAATGTCAGCTTTAACCCTGCCTCTGTCCTTTTGTATTATCTCTCTTCTTTTTAATTAGGTGGTGCAATTTATTCCCCTTAAGTCAGTGTGATGTGGTAAAAGGTCCATACTCGGTGCCAAAATGTTGTTAGTAGAATTGCATTTGATTCCCAATAAATTGCGTTGTCCTTTCCTTGTCATGGTCCAGCCCATGATAGCTCAGACAGCATCTTTGCTGACTTCATGCTTTGTTATGACAGCTTGTTTGTCCCTCTCAGACACAGATATCAACCTTTTTCTCATCCCTAGTAATTCCATGGCATTTTTGAATTTAGATGGCAGCTGTGTTAAATACACACAGAACCTCTTTGTGCCATTATCAGAGAGACCTCTCCCTCTCTGTAATCATACTTGTTAAATCAGGTTAATTGCCCTTGTCTCTGGGCTTGGCCTGCAATTCTTTGCATATTTGGTTCATCTCAGGGAGCATGCAAATATTACAGGAAATCACATTCCCTACTAGCATTAATACAGAACATTGTTTTACTGCCCAGTTTACAGGACACTCATATTTCTTATTGAACCAACTGATAAGAAGAAAGGGAACAGGAGAAAGAAAACATAATGCGTGCACATTCTTTCACCACAAAGAATGCACTAAGCAAAAAATCCCAGCAACACACTGTTTAGAAATAGTATGGGGATGTGACTCTGGGGATGGTCTGTCTGTTTGGAGGAGGGCTACCCTGAAGAAGCTGGAATTGTTTATAAGTTCTGCCCAGTCTTGGAATTAGGATGGAGCTCAATAGCAGCAAGTACCCAACATGAACGAAAATAAATTTATGAATTTTTTTTTCACTATTTCCCATCCCATTGTATGACAGGTTGTGTTATAATATCATACTGAATAAAAAGGCAGTATCATTTAACACACAGTGACTTGGGAGGAGGGAGGAAATGAAGAACCATGTTGTGAGTCCTAAACAAAACTATTTTTGTTACTCAGAATTGAAATAGATACCATGAAGTTACTAGAAGTACTTTACTGAGTTAAAATACTTGTTAAAACACTTGCTGGATTTGGGCTTCACAAGTTGCTAGCTTGGAAATGCACATAAAATTATTTACATGTAACCACTGTATTTCTGCCATTTTGAGTAGAAGATTGGATATAATGCCTCTAATTAAAAAGTGAGATTGCTAAGAGAAGATCTTGCTGAGTTCCATTGTGATAGATATTGGAATAGTGAAACAAATGCAACTGTAGCCCATATAAATGTCAAAATAAATGAATAAACTCTTGCCAGTGGAAGTTATAATGCTGTTAAACAAATGAGATTAAATCCTGAAAGCAACTAACACATAAAAAATGTGCCAATTCTGCAGTTCCAATCAAAGTAAGGTAACTGGACTGAAACTATTTGAACAGTCTGAAAATGCATTTAGTGAATACTGAAGCTGCCCCTTATTCTAGACCTGTATGTGAATTGTTCTAAAATGGACCACCTGGTGCAATAATATGCCTCGTTTCATTGTTCAGCACCTTTCATTCCTGTAATTGTTAGAATAGGACTGATCTAGACTGATGAAGGATAAAACAATCCATTATCTCTACCCCTGGAGCCTGGCAGGGACATTGCATAGGCCTATCTGAAATAAATCCAAATCATTAGCCTTTATCAGCTCCAGGAGAGACTTCCCAGAAAGCAAATCATTGTGGACTGAATCATCGATGCTTTCATTCAGCAGAAGAAAACCAGCTGTGCATACATCATGATGAGAAGATTCCTGGTTAACAGTGTGTGTTGAAGAAGATTGCATCCATGTTTTTTTAAACCTGTTCCCACAATTTGTGGCCAAGTGTTTATAGGAGGCACATTGCTTTCTAAGATGTTTTCATTTTTTTTCTAGCCCAATAACCTGTTATCATGCAATGGAATGTGTTGGATTCCAATTTTATAAATACTTGGGGAGAGGGCCAAATGCACCAGTCTTATATTGATGTAACTCCTATCTAGAAAAGCACTTCCAGATTTAGTTCGTAAGTGAGGGAGGATTGGGAAGCCAGAAAGATTTGTTTTTGAACAGCCCTCTAATTGGTATAACTCGAACTGTGAAATTTTAGAAGTCTGAGGACAAATGGGGTATGAAACATCCTCTCCTATTTCATACTTTCTTTCTGTATTATTTACTCAAACCTAGGGGGTTAATACCTGAGCATGTGATAAAGCTCATGCTAATTTTTCATTAGAATTCTACCATGGACTAGCTTCAAATTAAGACCAAATAATGAGATTTTCACGTATGTCAGATTTTAAGACAATTGTTAACAAACCTGGCTGGATAGCCACAGTTACCCAGGCTCCAATAAGGTGCTCAGGCATGTGCCTAACTGGAAAGATGCAAGTTGTGATGCTGATGGTGGTGTGAGGGGGCTTGCCTTCTATCAATCCTCCACCAAATTTTGCAGACTTCATCCAGTACCCAGGCTGCTTTGGCAACTGGTTTTCAAAACTGGTTTAGACAACCCTCCAGACATTATTAGTTCAAGGAAGGGGCACATAGTTTTGGCAAGAAGCCCTTTAGGACTGATATGTTTAGAAACATAAAACTGGATCGTTTGGAAATTGTAATATAAAAAAAAAATCTGTGGGCATCTGAGATTTTAGGAGGCAAGCAGGTGCTTTGAGTGTGCCTTTTGAACTTGAGTTATAATGTAGGTAACTCCTGAGTTATATTGCTGGAAATGGCTCATATCAAGCACGTAACTGAATCAGACCCTATTTAACTGAAAAACTAAGAAGTATAAAAGCATTAAGGGTTAACGTTACAGCAAATTCAATTAATGATCCGAGACAATTATGCTTAGTTACAAACCGTTATAAAGAAGATGCGAAACAGCCGTTATATGCAGTCACACAGAATAGTGTTATTTAACATGTGACCCAGCGGCATATATTATCTAGTGCAGATGTTTTCCATTGAAATAAGCCCATAAAACTTGCCATCTCCTGGCACAACTGGTAGAATGTTATTTCTGCAAGAAAAATAAATTCTGCACAGACATTTCATCTGTCACAGCCATGATCCATAAAACCAGAAAGGTTTTCTCTGAAAACATGCCTAGGTGAAAAGGAATGAGAACAAAGCGCATTTTTTACCTTTATCTTTTATTTTTAAATGTCTCTGACACATTAACATATACAGGTGTTGGATTTCTTTCTATAGTAAGAGATCAAACACTGCCAATTTTGTTGCAACTTTTTAAATAAAATTTCCTCTGAAAAATTATGTGACTATAAATACTAGAGCTTTGTTCCCCACCTATGTGAACCAACTTGATGTGTAATTAGTGTGATGTTATATAAAAGGCAAATGATTAATTAAATTACTATTAGGTTTTTCATTTGCTTCATATCTTCTCTCTGGCTGCCTGTTCCATAGTCTAACCCATTGTGGAGTGGGTCACTCATAAAAGTGGCTGCATTTCTGGGGGGGTAGTGCTCTGCATCAAAATGGTTTTCATGCCATGGGATCTTAAATAAAGGTAGGGTTTAAGTGTTGAAGCATCATTTTTAATTATAGGTAGGAATAATACTATATACTTGAAATGACTGATTATATTTTTAGTAGGCAATTGTCTTACTATAAAATAGCAACACTGAGCTATTTAAAAACATTGCTAGTTAAATATCAGGAATCTTTTGGTCTTAATTATTTTGTTTTATCCCACTGAAATGGTAAGTAGCTGTGTTACAATACAGCCAGCTCCTTTTCAGTAATAAAGATGTTTCAATGTGCTGGTAATTTCCTGAATTTGTGAGGACTTAAATTAGGATGTCTGAGAGCATAGGACACAATCATCTAAGAAAGTAAATTAGAGGAGAGATTCTAATGACTAAAAAGACACCTGTACGTGTGCAAGGAAAGGCAGGGAATGTTTGCATATCACAACGTAACGCACGTGTTCTCTTGCTGACACTGGTGGCCCCAGCCTGAACTGCCGCTCTGCGATGGTGTATGAAGATGTCAGTGCTCAGCCCAGTGCCTCCCACCTTGCTGTTTTATTTGGAGCATTTTTTGGCTGGCTGTCACTAAGGCAAATGCTCAGCAGGCTTCAACAGGAATTTTCAAACCTCAAGTTGCACTGTAGCTTGACTACCTTGTGAAGTTATCAATTAAGTTTTGGTCCAGACTGGCATAAATCTGATTGTTAATGTCCTGGTGGTAGTATCCTGGGGTTGTGGAACAATTGAGACAGTTTTTAGTTTAAATTCTTGGATGAGTTTTGGAAGTGTGAAACATGTGGGGGCTTGTAGGAGAAAGATACTTGAACGGTTATTTTTATTTTAGGTACAACATAGCTCCTCTCTCTAAGCTTCTGTAGTAGCTCTCTGCCTCAGGTCAGGAATAGGTACTGAAGTAAGCAGTGTTAGGAGCCCTTATGCACTTATTACATAAATATGAGTAAGAACTGCAGGTCAGGTCGAAAATTCCCATGGATCAGTATCTGCCATTGCCCTCACCTCAATATGTGTGACAGGAATTTAGATGTGCCATGTCCTTGGGTTGCAGAGAAAAAGAAGAGTGAGTGTGAAGCAAGCCAAATCTAAAGGCAGCTACAAAAACAAAAGTCTTCTCTGGTTGTTTACTTGAGGCTGGCAAATAAATCCAAATATCCTTAATTCTGGAGTTTTCCTATTTGATGTTTCTGTTCGTTGGGCAATGGGTTGTCAAAGTTATCTATATTCATTTACCTGCATTCAAAGTTCCCTGACTGAAAGAGAAAGCATGTATTAAAAGACACCTCTCTTGGGATAAGATCTGAGGAGGATGAGTGCTCACCTTTCCTCCATTAAACAAAGAAGGGGAGGTGGGTACGTTTTTGGTGAAAGCACTGCAAAACAAGCAAGACTCAAGCCTCTATTCCTAGTACTAGTGACCTTCACATATGTTGGTTTTGAAGGACAAATTTGTAGTGTGCAGTTCCCCTTCTTTGCAGTGGGAATGATGTAGCTTTTTCTACCTAACAGACATGTTTGGATAATTGCCGAGATGCCACATTGATGTGTCACCTCAGAGACATCATGACAAGGAATTTAAAAAGCCTGAAGATACATTATCCCTAACTGAGAAATAGCAATTATTTTTAAAATATTAGGGCTTATCAGTTCAGTGCCTTGTAAAAATTTGTCTGTTGCAGGCATACTCAGAAGATATTTTTCATAAGGTATTTGTAATAATATCCACTGAAGAGCAGAGCTGCTCTTCTAGGGCAGGCATGAGTAGCCAAGATTGTCACACAAATTTCTTCCGTCTTCGCACCATCTTCTTTGGGATGCAACATTTTGCCAAGGGTACATCAAGAACATTTGATCATTTGCAGTTTCCCATATCAAATGCGCCACCGGTGATACAGGAGCTGTTGACTTTTAGTACGAAGATTTAACAATAATTTCTCTTCCCCTGGAGTTAACTTGAACAGATAACAAATTGCTTAATGAAATGCTGTCAGCATAGACACAGTTTTGCATCTCAGCTGAGAGAAAAGAATAAGGTAAATCACTTACCTTGCTAGCTTCCATGTCTGTATCTAGGCTGATGGGCAGAAAGCTGACCTGGATTTTCTGATAAATGGGCTGTCTGCTGAGTTAGTTTGTTGGGGTTTTTGATGGGGGGGGAAGGAGGGGGGAAGGGTTTTTATGTTGAAATAAAATAAAAAAAAAGAAGTAATCATTTAATTCACATCTGGGGTATTGGTAAGAGCAACATGCCCTGTGTGTGGATTTTAAAGGCTTGTGCTGGGAATGAGATGCAAAATTGTGGATTTCTCCTGTAGCTGTTTGGCCACTGGAGCTTTGCCAGTGCAATGTATCTGTCTAGTTCCCTACAACCTCATTTGATGTCCACACTTCCATGTGTCATCCACCCTGCAGCGCTACCCCATGGGCAGATTTAGCAGGGACAAAGAGGTGACTGCCCCTGTGTTCCAAGCTCAGCTGGACTTTGTCTTACGCACGTGTCGGGGGCGAGGACACGTTGCAGGAAATTTCTGTCTGCTGGGAAAGAGAGTTTCCACCCTGATGGGTAGTTGCCTGTACTGGTGCTATTCTTCTGGGGGAATCTGACCCAGGCTACCAGCTGCTCAACAACTCTGCTGTCATCGTCAGGGGAGCATAAGCCCTGCTGCTTAAAGGTGACAGAGACCTTTGCCAGGGCATCCTCCCAGTGGATTGTACTGGCATTTCAGAGATTTCCTACTGAAATACATTTGTGACTCAAGCCCTCCGTTTTCAACAGAAAGGAAGAAATAAGACAAACTCCAGAGTGTGGCTTCGATTGGTTAGGATCATTTTTGCTCATCTTCTGAACTCATAACAGAGATCAGAATTTTTCCCTGGTTTTTTTTTTCAGCTGCTGGAAGGATATTTCAGACAGCATGCAGACTCCCGTGGGGAGAAAATAAAAGACACTATGGTCTGTGAAGAAGAAGAGCAGTGAGAAACTTAAATCTACTCTCAGTGAGGACACACAGCTCCTGTAGGCCATTTCTCTTTACTTCTGCTCCTTCTCCTTTCTTTTTTAGGGTTTTTTTTTTTGTTGGGGAATATGACTTTTTTTGATAGCAGAGGTTATTTTCCTTTTGGTGTTTCCCATTACTCCACTTTTCCATTCCCAATCTGTTTTGTTGTTAAATGATTAAATGATTATCAAATGGGCAAAGGATTTTTCTGCACTTTTGTTGCCATGGTGACTGGATATGAAGGCCAGAGAAGGAATGGAATTTGAGCATCAGAAATAAAATTGAATCCAACTACTTTTGCTATTAGAGAACTTTGCCCACAATACACTTTTCTCCAATGAAATTATTTTTATGCAAAGGAAAACAAAGTCATTTGGGAAAAAAAAGGGGAGGAAAAGAAAACTTTTATCTTCTTCACTCCATCTTTTTACTGAATTTTTTTTTTTTTTCTGTAAGATACAACTTTGGGACCATATTGATACACAGTTTTTATTTAATCAGATTCCTGTGGCCCTTTTCATTTTGTGTTTGGAAGGGGCTTTCTTTCAGCACTCACAGACTTCTATATTGTACTGGTGAATTCAACATCAGGGTCCTGGGCTGTGACTTTTTTTCTGCAAATTAAATCCACGGCTACATAACCAGCAGTGTTTGCTCTCCTAGAAGAGGGGGTGTGGAGGAGTCAGAAGAGAAGCACTGTGAAAGGTGCTTCACTGCCTCATATTACTTTCTAGAGTGCTTTTTTTTCCCCCTCCTTGTTTCTACTTATGTGTACTTTGGAGATGGGAAAAACAACCATGGAGTTTTTTGCTGTTTTTTTTTTTCTTTATCTTCTATCAGATATGATGAGCAGAATCTATTCAGTGAGATACTGCTCCACCTCAGAAAGGTTTTGATTTAGGCCACAGAAGTCTTTGAACCACAAAAAGACTCAGAGCCCATAGAGAGTTCAGCTCTTGAAGTCCTCAACCCTGAAAGACCTTTATTCCATTTTAGAGGTGTACTCACTGTCACTGTCCTCACAGACTGTACAGAATTAAATCTCATGCCCAACTATCTCCACACCCTCTTCCCAGGTCAGACTTCTATACCTAGAAAAGAGTCGAGGCTTCAGCAGAGGTAGGTTTGCAGGCTCTGGGAAGGTGTATCAATTCCAGTTTGAAGGTTCAGTATCTCCATTGGTAGGCACACAACTCTCTGCCAGGTGGCTGAGAGGGAGGTAACAACATTGCAGAGCAACTTGCTCATTCTTCCAAGTAATCCTCCTTTATAATACTTATGAAAATTCAGGACTGAACAATTATTTACCCATTCACTTAGTCTGGGTGATGTCTTCATCAGGCATGCAGTGTTGGAAATGAACAGTTGTGATGGGACCTAAATTAGCTGCTGACTCTTTCCAGCATGAGGAATTGATGTGTTGAATAACACCCAAGGGATTGTGATGCTTTTTAAGGTTAGAACCAGGCAGTTAATGTGATTTTTGGATCCTCTAACTGACAGGAGCGAGGGATCATAATATTTCTCTTCCCATGGAAACCTTATTTTTCTTTCTGCAGTCATGATTCTCTAACTGACCAAATACTGAAAAATTTTGAAGTTAAGGCAAGAGTAATAAAACATGTTATTGTTACATGTCATTAAGTCATCCAAACTTGTTTGAAAATTACCAAACCCTGCCCTGCTACAATATTGAGCTCCAGGCAGTAGGCATGATTTACCTGTATCAGGGAAATATTCTCAAACTGCTCTTCCTGGGCAGATGTCTCATTATAAAATGCAGATGTCTCATTCTAAGAGGCAGTGATTCCTCTTTTTGCATGTCAGGCTGTGAAACCAAATCCTGTCTGGGTGGGTCCTCTAACCTGAGCCTTTTCTGACCAATTTTTCATTTCCTGGGCTGAACTTGTAAGTTTTTCATTCTAACATCCAGGACAGAGGGTTTATATCTTAGCAGGACATGACTTCAGCTGGTGCTTTACTTTGTATCTTCCAATAGTGAATTATTTCCATTTTGTCTGTGAGTCATGCTCTTGGCTTGCTGGGATAGTTTTAGCTAGATTCATCAGAAGCTTAGGTTTCGCCTTTTTTTTTTTTTTCCTTGCTAGGTAAAGTGAAAGACAAAAATAATTGCCTCCTGTCTTGAATTTAAACCTAAAAGCCTCGATGGGCATTGTTTGGTTAATGTGGTTTGCCTAAAATGTGGGTGAGTTTATGTTAGACTCTGTAGGCACTTTTTCCACTTCACTGGTTCCTCATTGCTTCAATACTAATATCAACTGTCATGCAAGAGACCAAAAAGCATCTTTAATGTATTCTGGTGAGATCTTTTTGTGGCTGCATTGAGCTTTGAAATAGCTACACTTTTACATCTGGAAGAAACGAGCAGTCTCATAAAACAGCAAAGTAAGAAGGAAATAGGCACAACTACTCTAGCCATCTCTTTCACATACTTGAGAATTTACTTTATTCTGCGTATTGCTGTTTGAAACACAATAGTGTTTTCTTGCCTACAGTTTCCTTTTGTTGTTTTCTTTTCATGGGTTTACACTGATCCATGCAAAGTCTGGCTGACTTTATACAGAATCATAGAAATGAAGAGTTGTGGTATAACACTCTGATCTGCTGCAGTGACTGGGTTGAACTGATGATATTATAGAATGCAATATTTACACTTGAAAATGTGATTGTGTTGCAGGCTATCATACCCTGAGTGTGCATATGGGTGTCTGATACTCAGTTTGGACCAATTTCAGTTTGCTCAGGCAATTATGTGCCTCTTTTAAAACAGACTCTGCCTGGTAGATGCTGAAGGTCACATGTCTGAGCTGTGCAGAATTTCTAAAATGCTTCAAAACCATGGAGCCCCCCACGTAGGAATTACCTGTCCATCTGTGTAACAGTCACTAGCAGACTGGTGACTTTAATCATTGGCAACAGGGACAGAAACCTCTTCTTTTGCTCTGCCTTTCACTGAAGAATCATCTTGAGCTGGAGTTTGCTAAAGAAATTCACAACTAAAAGCATGTTGCCACAGGGCTTGACACACTAGATTTCAAAGAGCCACATTGCTGTACATCTATATTGCCTTTCTTTTTGCAGGTCAAGTCAGCTACAGAACACTGCCTAAAGTGACAGTGATGAATTATGTAGAACTGCTGTTAGTGTGAAATGGAGTGGCTATAATGTAATATGTGAGCGTCTTAAAAACACGAACCAATTCACCAATGACAGATGTGGTGATGAACGCACGGAATTAAAGTAAATAGCATCGTGTGTAAGCAATCAATGATTTGCAACAATAAAACTTTGTGATGTGAGCCCTTATATTGTCTATTGACTCAGCCCCTGGATAATTACCCTGTCTTACCTGTCACCCAAAAGCCTTGGGCCTGCTGATCTTTCTTCTGCCGCTGCAAGCCCTATGCATGCCAGACCAGAGTATTAATACTTGGCAGCTGTCCTCATAATTATCATGTTATCTCATCCTTAGAAAAAGCCAAATTTTCACCTACTAAATGCCCCTCTTATACTCTAAAGACACAAGTTAGTAGGAGCAGTTACCATGTTTCAGGGCAAGAAAAGGTGTTCAGATTTTTCAGGAACTTGCTGAATGGTGCCCAGAGCAATGCCGCTTTTATCTTTGAATGGATTGATGATAAGCTGGACAGTAAACTGCAAGTAGTGCTGAGGCCTGAGAACAGTCTCTTGCTTGAGAGCAGTTTGGAAGCCTTGATGTTGATTTTTCCAGCCAACAGTTCTCAATCCATGTCTTTGGAGTTGTTTTTTGTAGGTTTTTTTTAAAAAAAAACCAAACAAACAGTAAAGAGACTAGGACATGTGATGCCCCTTATCAATTATCTTTTCTGTGACCCTCTCCAGTGTTTCCAAGGATGGAGGCAAAAGATCTGTGTTCAATTATTTGTTGATATTGATTATGTTTTCTTTCATATCCTTCTGCCTACCCTAAATGTCAGCTATGTCTGGGGTCCTGAATATCTTCTGCCTTTATAATGTTTCAGAATTCTATGAATTAGGAGTTAGGAATATTACTGCATTGTCTTCCGACATAACTCTGGTTTGGGAAGAAAGAATCATTGGTACTGGAGATGAAGGAAGAGTACTTTGAATAAATGAAGAGTAAAGATTGAAATATTTTTGCAAGAACATTTTGAAGCAATATTCATTCTTCTCTCCTCCTTTTCAGTTCCCCAATTTCTTTTTCTATGATCCTCATCCTGCTTCAAATGCTATCCTTCTTTCATTTATTCAATTCTTTCATGTCTAAACTTTCCTAATTTTTCTTGGTTATTTATCAAGTGAAATTGGAGTTTACATGCTTTGCCACACCTGCCCTGTGCAGACTGGAGACCAGCAGTACGACAGAAAAAGCAGCTGCTCAGCAGAACTGTAGTGATGGATAAAAGTCGGAGGAGTAGGGCATTTTCTGTAAGCCCAGAGGCATGACATCATCTCTTGCGTGTCACTGTCTCCTCATCCCAGACCACTGTGTTTTGTGTTGTTGCTGCTAGGTCATTCTGTATTTTAGGCAGAGCACTTATGGGCACAACCGCTATATTAAAAAACAAACTTCACAATAGCTGAGTGTCATATTATTTGAAAAATAGGTTGTACTTTTATGGGTTAGTGAATACAGCACTTGGAGGCGACTGTGTGAGCTGTTGTTGCTCACCCAGGGTTAGTCTGAGCCGTATGGATGTTTGCCACGGGCTGGAACTGCAGCCTGTCACAGCCCTGCTGGATAAATTATACATGACAATTAGAGAGATGGGCTTGGGAACCTAACTGGGGAGAGGCCTTCCACAGAACCAGCCCTGAACAAACTGCTTCCGACTCCTGACAGTGTTCTGCATTGGAATGAGGAATTTACAGCTGAAAAGGGATACTACAGAGAAAAACTGAAAATAGAGGAGGCTGTTACAGCAGAGGTAGGAAAGGACAGTGGAAACGAAAGGTCATGCAGACCAATGCGGGATAATGAAAGCTGGCACTTCCCAGTCACAGCCCATTCTCTCCTAGTCACTCAGTGACCTGAAAATAATACAGATTCATGGTCTTTTCTCTCCTGCCAGTGTGGTCAGTGACCTTACAACAATATCCTGTAGTCCATTAAAACAAACCCATTAAAAAAAACATTACCGGTCCCACCCCCTGAAATTAAAGCAGGGTGGGAGAGAGTCATAAATAAAAGCTCTTCTAAAGTAAATTAACCTTCTTGGTATTTGGATGAGAAGACAGGAAATAATGAGTGACATACCAGTCTATCAGAGGTATAAGCTAAATGAGATGCTGAAGTGACAAAACAAACATAGTTGGTTACATTTGGGATTAGAATTTTTTCCCCCTCTAAAACATTTTTTTTATTCTGAGCTCTTTAGAATAAAACCTAAACAATTCTCTTTTGTGCATTATAATTAGTTTCTCTGATAAAATTTAAACTCTTGGGGACAGTCTGGAGTTGTTTACAGTTGACTGATTAATCTCCGGATGCTAACGCTAAGGTCATTAAATAAATATTCCAGGGAGATGCTTAGATTTGATAAGAAAAAATACCCAAGCATGTCCCTGGAGGAGGATTAAAATATATATTGTTAGGGTTTGAACTCATTTAGGCTTATACCTTCTGAAATCCTTACTCTGTCGAGGCAAATATTACATCAGTACTAGAAAGCTGGACACAGCAGATGTGTGGGGGGAGGGTGCTCAAAGTCACTTCTGGGTTTGTGTTTCAAAGATTATCTGAGTAAGTGTGAACCTGCCGAGTGTTTGCAGGGTAATTTCAAATAAAAAGAATTGATAAGTAACTAATTAATAGTGATGTATGACATGGGGTTTCAAGGATAGATTAATTGGACCTGACCAGTGAATGGGATGGGATGTGATGTGCTGCTGAAATTTAGGCAAGCTGCTTTTGATGTCCAGTTTTCCTGTAAAGACCACTTCTCCTTCTCCCTCTTTACAGCATCACACACGGTTGTTCGTGATATCTTCCCAGACTAACCCTACTCAGCAACATCTTCAAAACGTCATGTATGCCTTTGCCAAAGAGGAAAGTGCATCTTATTATGAAATGATTTTTTTGATACCATGACAGGTTTGGGAAGAGGCAGTCTGATAGTGGGGCCTTTCCAAGAGAGAATACATGATAAGAAAAGCAGACCAAAGATATGGGGATGTTTTTTATAGGAATGTACATATGGATGCCTATAGCTTGCTTCTAGACCAATTCTTGAATAAAATGAACATTTGACTGAACTTTCCATTCTTTCCTTGAGTTTTCAAGTCTCTGTGAAATTACATGTTTAACTGCTGTAATTGTATCCAATCAGGTGCTTCCATTTTCCTCATAGAATTCTTATAATATTTTAAAATATTCAAAGATACTGTGGTTTATTTAATCAGAAGTATTGTAACTCAGGTAGAAAAATCAGCTTTTTACTGGGCATCTTCATGCATTCTGGATTTTGTAAGTGGACTGGCTAAATTTTGCAGTATTTGCACTGTCCTAGAGCATATGCAACCATGCTGTTAGCAAGCATTAGGTTAACAGTGGGAAGGCATTTCTAGCATTGTTTCAGAAATGTAGAGAGTCCACGGGTTTTGAGCAAAACAACTGTTCAGTTCAGACTGGACTTTTTCAGGATCAAACTCTAAAGTGAACATATCCCTGTGTCTGGTTGGGATGTGGTTTTGATATTACTTCTGTTACGGGTCAGGAAGCAGAGTTTGTTCCTATCAGAAGAGTGCACAGAGCAGGCATGAAATTGTAATGGTTGCTTTGCCCCTTGGCACAGGGAACATCAGAGAAGTCTGCAGTGGCTAGAAATGACATTTTGAACCTTTTGGTCTGAGCTCAGTTACATCAGCAGTGAGGAGTTCTGTATTTCACAGTACAAAAGTTACTGAAATAATTTGTGCCTGCAAATGGGCAGTGCAGAAATAGTAATAATAATAATAATAATAATAATAATAAGAAGAAGAAGAAGAAGAAGAAGAAGAAGAAGTTTTCAATCTGGCTTCAGAGTAACAGATGCAAGTGCAATTACATTTAACACACAGGAGGGAAATAATATGTTGGTTTGTTTATTTTTGGAAAAGAGTTAAAACTCTGAAATACTATGCTGTAATTGTAGGGACTGGTATTCTGTTGAAAAGGACAACAGCTGAAGGACATATAACCTCACTGCACACTACTCTCAAAAAAACTATTAGAAAATAATCAGTGAGAAGATTGAGGGGACTGGAGGGATTACTCTATAATGTAAAGTTTGGGTAAGTAGCTGCAATTTGCTTAGGCAATGGCAGACTTGAAGATGAGGAAGTCTACAAATATCAAAGAGTGTATCCATGATTTAAAGAATTTTTTGACATAGTAGAGGGAGGGATGGAGTGAACTCAAGTGGAGGTTTAGGTGTTATGTCTTGGAAAAACTTCCTGACATTGAGATTTATGAGTCTAATAATATCCCAAAGGATGTAGTAAAACTTTATCCTTTGAAATATTCAAGACGAAACTTGAGAAGAATTAAACATATGGCATACTTCTTCAGAAAAGGAAAATATAGAAGATCTTTTCCACATACAGAGATTATGTGAACTTTTGTGAACTTCAGGATACGTTCCTGTCAGGTTCTGAAAGATAAGTGCATTTGAACCTTGCCAGAACTTGGATGCAAATCGAAGACATTTAAAAAAAAATATGGAGTCCTGTGGGCTCCTTCCTCAGAAGCAGGAGGTAGAAGCAGCTTCCCAAAACACTTTTTAATAGTAGAGGACAGAAGCACCATCACAGTCCTACCCACCATCTCGAGTAAGATAATAGTGTCCGCTAATTTCATGGGATTTGGCATTGTCATTTTTTTCTTCTCCCTCCCAAAGAAAAAACACTTCCTGAATTTGGGGGGAAAAAATATAAGGACCTTTTTTTATCTTCTACTTTTTTTCCCTCAATCTTTTTGTTTCATTTGGGACAGAAGGGAAGAAAACATTTTGTAAAATCTTGTTGTTCCCCACAATATACCTGGGTATACTTGAAGCAGGGAAATTCCAGTTGTGTGGGGTTGCTTTTTTCCTTGCGAGGGTTGTGTTTTAACTTAAGGGGTTTCTCTGAGAAACTAGAAACTTTGTAAAATTCCCCTATTGCCAAGGATTCACTTTTAACCTAAAAGCAAGGAGAGTTTTACTGGAGACATTCCTGGACAGCAGAAGTGGAAGCCTAATTATGAACATGTTCAGTGTATTTCAATCAGGACAGAGCTGTATGGGGTCTCTTGCTTATGCTGTGGCATGGCTGCTTTTGCTACCCTGCAGGTCCTGCAAGGCCCCTGACACCAGTGGGGCCACTGGTGCGAGCGGTGTCATTCCTCACTGTCCTGTTCCTTCAGCCAGCTGTGATGGATACGCTTGTTGAGCAGCATGAGTCCAACTTAGACAAGTCAACTGCAGAAATAAAGCAAAAGGTACAAAATACCAATGGCTATCTGGTAGTATGCATCCATATTTCCAAACTAAACTTTCTGGCTGGAATTTTTCTGATTAAAGGTCAGGGTGGAGGCTACACGGTGTGTACCTCAGTCTGTGGTTTACTCCTGCCATTAACTACTGCTTTTACTGCATAAACTCAGCCCAATGGAGACACAGGGAACTCAGCCTCGACATAATCCTGCTTTAGTAAGTTTTCCATTTGGAGGCTGTCTAGGGAAGGTGTAATCAGCAGTCACACTGTGTAGCTGCTTGCTCCTTTAGGAACTTGCTCTAAGCTTTCATCCTGGCAGCTGCTAAGGCACTGCTCAGTGTATGAGAGCAGCTAAAAGATCTGAAGTGTTTTTTTCTTTTCATTGCTTCAGAAATAATTTTATCCTTTTCTTTTGAATCCTACTTGTGAGCACCCTGAAACATTTGAAGAACTTTGCATGAACCTATTCCAATAAGGTCTGGTTGTGACAAAGGAAAATTACTGTTCAAAAATATGTGTTTTCTTCCAGAGCTTTTGATGATCGTGAGCAGCTTATTTGTTAGAGGAGAAATTCTGGCAAGATCGGATAAATTTTTGAAAGAGCATCACTGGTTAATCAGTTATTCTGAAAATGGACAAAAGGTCATACCTATCCATACAAATTGTTCCGTAAGGGAAGAGATCAGCAAATGCCAATTTCCTAATTGCTCTGTTGCCCTAATTTACCCAGCTATTTCTGTAACATCCAGATTGTAACAAAACTGTGCCCACTGAAATACATCTTAGTTCTTGAACACTCCCCAAAGGTCAGAGAGGTACCTTTTGGAATAAGACACTAATTGTGGGAATAGGTTCCACACGCAAAGCATTGCATTACTGCCATATTTTCCTTATATGTCTTTTTATTGTATTTTTTACCAGTGACTCTTGTCTACTGAGGACCATAACCTTCCCTGTGGCAGAAACAGTCTGGAGTTTTGTCTTACCTTTAGAAATATCTTAGACCCCAAAAAGAAGTGTGCAAAACATGTTATGTGTCTATAGAGTCACAGTTAATTCTTTGTTAATGCATAAATTCTGGCCACCAATCAAGATGCGACCAAGTTCTTTTTTACTCAGCTTTTAGACATCCTGCATTGACAGGTTTGGTTTTTTCCGAAGTCACGCAGTCTGTGCATGTGTGCGTGGGCATGGGTGTGAGAGAGAAAATGCAAAGCACCCGGCAGACATTAGTCACTTTGTGCTGTAGTGCATTGGAAGGTACTCAAGTTCTAGGTTGTGAAAACATTGTGGTGCACTCTGTAGACTGGGGGCCCATGAGGTTCAGTACTGCAGCTGCTGATTTGATAGCTGAGGCACTTTTTCAGGTCTGTCTGTCTTTTCTCCTTTTTGCTCTGGGTACCTCCGTGTGCATGTGACAGCAGAGACCACCTTTGTTGCAACAGGCAAAGCCACAAGCTTTCAAGAAAAATAGAAATCCTGGTCAAAAGCACCAGCAATTTTGCCAGCATGCTCTTTAATTCACTGGTCTTGGGGAGCAAAAAGGAGAGGGATCCAGCAGAATTAAGGTCAGAGAGACAGGTCACACATATTAATGCTCCCATACAGGGTACGCAAAGGGATAAAGGAGCCGAGAGATCAGGATCCTAGTCCTTCTGTAATAAAGAGAATTTTTCTGGATGCGAACACCAAAGAAGAGTGAACCTTTGCAGAGGACTTCTCCTCTCAGTGCTTTCACTGATTATGCAGGTTTTAAGTGTTGTTAATTCAGATGGAATATGTCATACAGTTCTGCAGCTGGATGGCTGAGCCACTTAAAGCCCCGCGGAGCAACTCAACTACCCTTGTAACTCTCTCTCTCAGCCTGCCCTTTAGGTGTACTCTAGATGCCTCCCCACCTCGAAAGCTGATATTGCAAACCCCTGTAGCTAGCATCTGCAGCAGATGGAGTTCTTATCCTGGGCTGAATATACAGATGGGTGCAGATCAGCCAATCATCCCTACAAATTATATTTTTCCCCTTTGTGTGGTGTGTACATCTGTGAATTTTTGGTAAGACTCCTCTATGCCATGTAGGAATGTCACTAAGGTTATAAAATTCTATTTCCTGTGCATATCTCTTCTACATGTGTATTGTTTAGGAGAGAACAAGAGTGAGACCCTGTAGGAGAATGAGAGGTGAAACAAATTCGCTTGGATTGCATTGAGAATGTTGTCTTATTTAGGATTAAATACAACAAAGAATGTACAATGTCACCTGTGTTATAAACATCATCATCCTCTGTCCAGAATTGATATGAGTAGAATGCTACACTGGCAATGTTTTAGCAGATTTTACACCTTTACACCTATTTCTCTGTGTTTGCTTCTGTACTTGCCTTTTGCAGAAACATTATGATTATGTGTTTCATTAATAATGGCTGTCTGAGATTCTTAACACTTAGGATAATTCCTCATATTGAAAAAACATGCCCTGTGATGCATAGTGTACGAACACAACAAAAAGATGCTTCCTGCCCAAAGAATAATGTTTTATGTAGGCACAGCACTTCACAAAATCATCCTCCCTAAACTTGCAGTGGATAGCAAAGGTTAGAAGTACATGGATATAAATCACAATCTATTTATCTCTGGGTGACTTGGAGATCAAAATAACATGGGATATTTTGAGTGATGATAACAACTTTAGAGGACTTAGCCAGTTTTGTTCTACATGTTTTAAATTCTAGCCTGGTGATGTTAACTCAAGAGCATTGCCAGGGTGGAGTTGGGAGACTGCCATCAAACATTGATTTTCCCAGTATCTCACAATTACAGCAACATCTGCGCTAAATAACTTTTACTGATTGTCTATGAAGAGGTCATGGACAATGTATCTTACTCAAAGGCCCCCTTTCTTACCTGTGCATGAGGGAGTTGTAGTGATTGTGCAGTAGGATATTCTGTGAGAGGGATTGAGATTGAAGTTTCTTGAGGCTTTCCTTTTAATTTTCTTTTACTGACATCTTTGTAGATACACCTAAATTTTCTTATCTGTACCGGTGTATTTTGCCTAGGTCTCTAAAAGTGTTTCCTTGCCTGTAAGATTTATAAGTAGTCGGTAAGTCATTTATTTTTTTGCCTTCATAAATTCTAAATATATTAAAAAAAACCCTACCAAACAACAACAACAAAAGCATGAGTGTGTGATGAAGTTACAAAAAATACTCCTACTGGCTGAGCAAAGAGAAGCTGTGTGTCATAAGGAATTCTGTAGAAGGGGCTGCTAAACTGACTCTTCCCTATCTCAGTGCTCATATTTTGGGTATGGCTCCATGTGATATTGAAGGGAAATTAAACTTAAACTGAAATAGTCTGGAAAGCAAAATAACACATACCCCAATTTTGTTTTAAAGATCAGGCTACATCCAAGCTTCCCAAAATGCTTTACAAGTGCTCATTAATTAATCAGCCTGTGCAGCACCCCTGTGAGATGGATACGTGTTGCTGTCTGCATCATTTCATACATGCAGAGAGCTGAGCTTGCCCTGGGTGATGCAACACCCTGGCAGCGCGGGTGAGGTGTGGGAACACCAAAGCATCAATTTCCATGCTGACCAGTGTGATATTGGACTTCATGGTTCAGCCCGAGGCTTGGGCTCTGCCTCACGGTACCACGGTGCAGGCCCCACTGAACAGAGAGATTTAAAGACTTAAGGAAAAAAAAGCAGGGATGGAGAGGAAAACATTTTTCTCTCACAAGAATGCATCACTCGTAATGCAACGCTGAATACTCCATGCTTTCAAGGATCCCCTGGATTTGGGGAGAAGGAAGAGTAGGAAGTTGCACCCATTCCCGCAGTGCTGAGGATTCAGGCAAGATATTGTTGTACAAGCAACCTGAAGTGTTTGTAAGAGGCCCAGCAGGGATGGGAACCTGTAGGCATAAAAGTCTGAGGAGACGGTTCTGAAAACAGCTCAGAATATGAGGATGAACTCACTGAGAAGGAATATCCTGGACCTTTTTTTCCCTTCAATTAATAGTTTTCGAGAGCAGTACCAAGACTTAAGTTCTTTTAAGATGCTTATTTTACTTACTACTTATATTTTTAAAACTTGCCTAGAAGTAGAATTTCTAAATCTAAAAAAATAAACTACCTAGGGAGCATTCTGCCTTGCCTGCATGATCTGTAATGCCAAAATCATCCGGAACTTTCTGTACTACTTTGCTGTTCTCTAGTTATTAAGCTATACTGAGGAAGCTGCATTTCTGAAGTATCTCAGAAATAACACAAGAGAAAAAGCAGGGGTTAGCATATCCCTTTCATGCAGGACCCTGGCAACTTCCTGAATTTTCTTAGAAGACAAAGACTTATAAAGCCCTGATATTTTTAAAGGCATCATCTCCATTTTCTCTATATTCTGTTTAAAAATCCAGTGTTATCTTATAACAGAGATAGTTTTGTACTTAATCTTGGAGCACACATAATCCGTAATTCCAGTAAACTCCTTTATCTGTTTATAAGGTTCCCACCCTGTTGACTTCTACTGTCAGACAGGTTTATTTTGAAGAGAAGCTTCAAATGAATTTGTGTCTCTTGCAAGCAATGGATTTTCCTTGTGAGAAACTGAAGGTAAAATTCTGTAAATTGTGGATCAGCTGTTTTTCAAACCCCCAACTGAGAACCACAGGATATTTATAGTGCTCAAAAAAGAGCTATTAAATGGATTTTAAAGTTTATTTCCATTCATTGGTTCATAATGTATTTATATTTAGCATTTCAGCTAGTACGTGGGCTTCCAAACAACTTTGTCAATTGAAAATTTCCGGATGCTGTTATAACATCAAATATAATAAGCTAAGTGGAATATTACAAGACTATTCAATCAGGCTGACTAACATGCACAAGATAATTCTCTTGAAATCCACTGTTCAATCACTGTGATTGAAATGGTTCTTCCTTCCAAACAAATATAATTTTGATTATTTCAGCTTTTCCCTTTCTGTTCAATTCTTTGCAAGTCTATTGCATCTCTCTGTGCAAATCTCTCTTAAGCCCTTATGATCATCAGGTGATTTACTGCGACTCTCTTTGATAAGGGATGCCTAATAGCAGTTTTCATTAATAATAACTGACATGTCATTCTACTCACCAGTGAAAGAATATTAACATAGAGCATGCCAACTGCATGCAGGGAACGTGCAGGTGGAACTCGAGATTTGCACCATATTCCTGCAACTGCAGAGGGAACTTAGAGGGGCAAGAAGTACTTCACTGAAGTGGGATCTGTCTGATCTGGCAGTTAATGACTAAGCATGGTCACAAAGCATTACAAGAACTTTCATAACCAAGTGAAGCTAGTACATTACTAAGGCAATTCCTTCAACAGCGGAGAGAGGAAGGTATTTCTATCTGGAGGATATTGCTCCCTCAAACCAAATCTGGAGAGAAACTGCAAGATCGCACAGGAGTCTCGTGGACCGTCCATGTTCATGTCACAGTGAGGTTCCCCTTTGTGCCTCAGCATGCAATTTGAGGGAGTAGGACGAGCCCTGGAGTGGCCTGACAGAGGGTCTAGGGATGAATATTATCAACTCTCCCTGGTTATCACTGAGTTTGCACCTTCCTACAATGCTCATATTGCAGTTGAAAACCCATGATTCTGGGTCGTGGAGATACACCAATGGTAGGTCAATGTAGCTGGCTCATGTCCACTGTGGTCACGTGCCCCAGCCGCCATCCTCCTGCCCTTTATCAGCAGAAGCTGACCCTGCCATCCTCTCTTGGGTCTTAGCTTGATGGCACTTGAAACAACTGGTATTTGCTTAACCTATTCACTTGGCTGTGCAAATAACTCCTCTTTCTACAGCTTCTAGTAGATGTTTCTTTTCTAGGCAACTTCTGTCATATTCAGCCCATTTTATCTGAATCATGCCACAGGGTCATTTCTTTCCTGAGTCACTCTCGGTACCTTGGCATATTTACAGGCAGTTGTCTCTTCTGTATTCTCACCTGCTGGTGCATTCCTGTTAGCCCTTTGTTTGAGTCATGATGTTTGTGCATTTATTCTGCAGAACTCTGATAATATGTATTTGGGAAATCTGCCCCATGGTTGATCAAAAGCTTTCATGAGCAGTAACCATGCCTCCCACTGCCGTGGTTGTTTTTGTAGGTACAGCAACACTCATGGACTTTCTTTACCAGTAGTACTTACAATGATTGTTATAGCCTGTTGTCTTTTGAGCTTGTCTAAACAATTGAAACACAAAAAGGACAAAAAACAAACAACTTTCAGTTTAAAAAGTTGTTTAAAAAGGCTGCTTCTATTTGAAAAATATTTCTTCTTTGCGCCTGTGCTTCAGATTTTGCATATTATGAATGCTTGATAGAAGGGCAAAACAATCTGTACATTGCTGTTTCATGTATTGGCAACAAAACTACAAGATAAATCCTGAATGCAGATCTTTTATTATTGATGACAGTGTAATTGAAAGAGCACAGCTGGATTTTCAGATCTTGTTGCATAGTTCTAAATGACTATATAGATTTTGAAGCAGTGGAGAGTCAGCTGCTATCTCTTTCTGCATTTCCTGTTGTATTTATGTGTTGCTTTAGGTTTCTCATTTTTTTTCCGTAACTCTTTCCAGTTTATTTCTGGTGTTAGAGGTGGTGTGGGAAGAAAGAAATGAGAACAGGTACCAATGACAACATCCCTATACACAGTTTTTCAGAGGCAATCTGTGGGCATCTTCACTGTAAACACCACTGGCAAAGTGGTTTGCCAATGTTGGAGATTACTCCAAGATCAGATACAGCTGATATTGTGGCAAGGAAGAGAATAACCTATACAAAAATAGTCCAATATGTGATTTTTTACAGTTTTAACTTACTTCATCTTTAATGTTTAGGTGTCTACCTACTTTTCATTAGATTGAACTTGATATTCTCTTTCCTGTGAAAAGCTAATATGTAGGCTTTTGAATCAAGAATATTTCTTGGTGAGGCTTTTCAGAGCATAAGTCCTTTTCTCTCTCACCCACATTCATGTGACTCAAAGACAGCTAAAAACAGTTTTCATGTAACTAAGAGTTTACTCACATGCTATGGACTTTTATCTACTTTGGAAATACTGTCTACAGTGAAAAGGAGGACCTTTAAGTAAGGAGTTTGTTTCTTGTGGAAAGTTAAGAAGTAGCCATAATATGCTTAAGCATCAGCAAGGTAAAATCCACCTTAGGCTACCTGCAAACCTATTTCTGACCCATTTTGTTGACCTGAGTTCATAAAACACTTCCCTAATTCACCTGTTTCTAAAAAGAGAGTAAGCTTTTGGTGGGTAGCCAGTATGTTATGAGTAGCACTGAGACTCTCCTTGAGACTGGGCTTGCCTGCTGCTCATGGCTGCAAAAGCTTCTGTGGCTTGTCTGCCGACAGCCACTGTGTGCGTGAGCATGAGGTGGAGCACCCTGGTTTGCAGCCATTCCTGAAAGCCAGGCGGTGGCACGTACCCCCTGCAGCCGATCACAGAGCGCTATCCACGGCAGGAGACAAATCCATGGGAAGGAAATGGCCTGGGTGTTTCCCTTCAGGGAGGAGGTGATGTTTAAGGTTAACAAGGCAGCAAGCACTGTTCTAAAAAAAGGAAGTGCTGTCTTGGGAATCTCCTTTGTTACACTGCCTGCTGCTTCAGCTGTCCCTGTCACTTGTCAGTGCAGTGAATGATTACTGATTTTGTGTTGTCTTAATCTGGCACACTGCGGTCCAGGGGCTGTACCATGAGCAGTTCTGGCATCTGTGCAGCAGAGATTGGGCTGCAAAGTGACATGACAACCCACATACCTGCCCTTCTTGTAGACCAGAGCCCAGAATTTGCCTGAAGCTACCACTTGTGTCAATATAAATTTGGGGTTTTTTCGAACAAGGAAATAAAACCAGTGGGATGCAGGGAAAAGAGAAGAATGCCTTCTTTGCCTTCTGTAGAGCTTTGTGGTCCATCATGCCTTGCTGGTTTTCTGCTGGTGTGAGTGGGATAGCACAATGGAGAAAGGTATCCTACAGAATAGAAGTGCTGCACTTGAGAGACTGAAGACAGTAACGTGGCCAAGCTGTTAATAAATCAGAATGCTTCCTAGAAGGCCACATGCCAGGTGGCATTGGCCAAATGTATTCCCTGTGCCACCCTATTGACTTCAGTGGAGTTGCTCCAGAGATAGATTTGGCTCCTATTCCTTGGAAGGAAGCCAAAGAAGAGAATGTTTTTATTTAACTTTTGGCAAGGCTTTTGACTGAGCTGGGGTGTGTTTTATGTCCTCTAGCTTTTGACATACACTTTTAATTATTCTTAATAAATTTAAATTGGAGCAAGTATCTTGAAATACTTAAATAAAATATAAGTTATAGCTTTGATCTGTGCTAGCCATTGGAGGATTTGTCAACCTAGCGTTGGAAGTAGCGGATGAAAACCTCTAAAATGAAATTAACAGACATTTAACAAAAATAAATAAATTGTGTCTGAGCATTTTTATGTCTTTAGTGTGTCACATAAATAATTCACCACATTTTCTTCTGTACAGCATATATTTTTCCACAGTTATCCTGCTATTTGTTTCCACTGCTCACAGGTATAGTATGTTATCCTGAAGTAAGTCTTTGCAACTCTCAGCTCAGCAACTAATTGTCAGTAGTCGTAATAGTAGTACTATTTATTGCACACTGCAGAACAGTGAACTTTTGGATTTCTTTTAGTCGTTATGTCTGCTAACTTTTCAGTGAATGTAATAATGATGGTACCTAAGTCTTTTGGTCTGCAACGCCTAAGAAAGAGAGGCAAAATTGACTCTGTCATACAGCAAGTAGCCAAAAAGCAAGAGGGCTACCCAGTACACTGTACAACCTAGGAGTCCTACCTCCTAGTCTAGGGTTCTGTTCACTGTTGGACTGCGCAGATCTAACAGTCTGATTCAATTTTCGATAGCCTTACTCACTGTCTCCTGGAAAAAAACCACGTAGTAGTGATGGCAGTACTGGAAATCTGATCTGCCAATACATCACTCTCCTCAGCTGGAAGAACCATCTCCAGGTCCTCAGTCCCCACGAGAGATTTGTAGGAGCGTGGGTAGGGTTAGTGGGGAAAGCTTTTCACAAAGCCTGTCCATGAGAATATTCTCAACATATAATGGTAAATGCTCAGTTAATACTAATTCAGAGCATATCAGTACTGCTCTATTTCTGTTTGGAATACCAAATTCATCAAGCATGCTCCATAAACACCAGCTTGGTGCTGACAGAAGCAAGTGGATTGAATGCAACCCTTCAGAACTACAGAGGGAATTTTAAAACTCCCCTGAGGCCATGGATGAAGAACCTTTTACTCAAGGCCTGTAATCAACCTCGGTGCCTCTTCTGTAGCCCGGCCTAGCTCCTCACAGCTCATCTGCCACAGGAACTTGACGTGTGCTAGAAGGGAACAGATAGCTCCCTGTGTGTGATACTGGTGATACTAGACAGAGCAGCCCTGAGCTTGGCAGGGAACACACTCACCCAAGGTGGTGGAGCAGAACAACATGAGGGGTGTTTCCTCTCTCTGTTATTCTCAGCTGCCTTGGTTGGCTCAGCTCTGGGGGGAGAGCAGTGAGGGCATTCTCCAAATTTAAGGATATTATCCAAACAAACATGAACAGTTTTGCTGGACACATTTCTTTCTGCAGCACCTAGAACAGCTTGGCAGCAGTACAGCTGAAAGATTAGTGCAATCTAATTAACTCCCTTAAAGCTTCTGATCTATAAGACTGCCACTCCTTTTACCTTGTGCACCCTCTGTGTGAAAGTAAGATGTGCCTGCGAGTACAACATTCAGAAACGCTGAAGCTAATAACGTCCATCCTCCAGCACCACTGCTGCTAAATTATCCTGTCATTCTGGTGTATTCACACCGATATCATTCTGCTCCATCATGAGGAGATCCATTTATTATGAGAAAATCTCTCTCCTGTACACACCAATTATTCTACATAGGATGGATTGGAAGCAGGTCCTATAATTATACCCTAGTCAACCAGTCAAGTCTATAAACAAAAGCTTCCACTCTTTTACTACCTATTTTGCTTCCATCTATTATTCTTCAAATGTTTATAGAAGTTGTGTGTGTGCGTTTTAATCCATCAGCAGTTGTACATTTTTCAAGTACAAATGCCCTGAAACTGTGATTATTTTTCATAAGGTTTCCAAATGCCCTTCCTGTTTTCTTTGCCTGTCAGCCAGAGCAGAATAAGCCGCCATTAAAGCCAGAATAAATTATACTGCTAATTAGCAATATGGTTGGTGCTCTGGAAACCTACATTTTTTTTCTGCTGTTATTACTGGGAAAGAAGTTCAATGGTGAAATACCCAGCTCAGTCTGTCTCTTTTAGTCCCCTCATAGTCTGTCTGTATGTCTTAATGTTCAGTTTTCCTCTGTTGAAATAATTAATTAATTTTATAGAATCAATGCCATCTCTAGCAATATAAGGTCTGGTATTTTTTTCCCACGTCTAGTCTTTTATTTTGCTTGGATTTGGGATTTTTGGTTTTTTGGTTGTTTCTTTTTTTTTTAATAGCATTGCTGCTATTAATACCAATATTTACATCAAGTTATGTTCCTTTCTCACCAAATTTGGGTTATATTTGGATGTCTTTGAGATGTTTCATGCAGACCTGAAAATTTTGCCACTTGCCATTTTGGGAGCATCAGATACTGAGGCTCTCAGCCGAATAATAAATGGCTTTACAGCTCTTGGTTTGAAACAACAGAATCCATTAGAGACTGTGATATAGAACCATATCGACCTGCACATCTGCAGAGGTCATTTCAACGTCATTGCTGGTAGGAGGAGTCTTCCAGTTTCTTTTGTTCCCCTGCAAGTAGATGTTCTAAGCCTGAGAGCTGCGTCAGCTTTTACCTAGTCTGGGCAAGAAATTGCTTTGCCCACCCATAAAACTTTTAGATACCTTAAAAGAAAATATTCGACTGAAGTTGGGTTCTGCAGTGTCAGGAACTCAGGTTCAAATTCCTATTCTGCACGATTCTTCCATCCTTACTGCTTTCAGGTGTACTGCCTGTTTTGAGGTGAGTATTTATATTTCTTTTTAGACCTCTGCCTGTACACCATAACTCACTAGATTAAGAGTTTGAACCCGAGTCTCTTACAGAGTCCTTTGAGTGTTATGAATGACAATATTAACTGTAACCCCTAAAATGAGGAAAAAAAAAAAGAAGAAAAATGAGCTAAAATGTTAGTGTTAATACACATCCCTTTTACAGCATAAGTTGTACTTAGGTCAATTCTTGCCAGAATTGAGTAAGAGCATCAGCAAACCTTACACATCTCAGGAAATACTCTCAGGCTTATTTTCAGAACAGTTCCTTGTTGGTGTTCAGACCAGCCTCCTTCCTTATATTTCTTAGGGGGAGGTCGAGATACAAATTGGCACAAAAGCTGCACACAAAAAAAGTTAGATGTTTTTTCTCCAGTGCCAACACTGTGGAGACAAATGCATGGACCCATTTACAAGCAGTGATGTAGGAAGCTTCTGGAATGATGGGGATCAAAATTAAGCAGAGTAAATTCAGGGTATGGCTTGATGGTAGGGCTAAGACCTGTAAACCTGGCAGGCTATAGGACTCAAAACGTTATATGCCCAAGATAAGAGGCTTGAGTTCCTAGGCTGCCAGTGCTGTAAGTGAAAAGTAATCACTTTCTCCAGAAGGCAATGCATCACTTTGTACAGCCTGGAAACAGGAGTTATGCGAGTCCAGTGCACGGAAGGTTCAAGCATGGCATCTTGCAACCCATCAGCTTTTCTCGCCCACTCTTGTTTTTCTGCCTTTAAACACTGAGCTATTAACCTGTCAGTGAGGTAGGTACTATTGTACCTTTTCATCTTGTATATTTATTTCAATAAAGCTTTTATTTAATATATTTTCCACACTTGGATGGTTCTGCTAACACCTTCTCAGAATAATTCCCACTCTGCATTTGTCAAGGCAACTTGTGCTAAAGTAATGCAATGAACAACAAGGCTTATAAATAGCAGCAACTAGAACAGTTATTCAGGTAGTGAAGTTAGAGGCCATAATATGGTTGTAGAAAAAAAATGCCTTGTTCTCTGGCCTCAGGAAGTTTGCTAATGCGTCTTTCTAAAAAGAAAAAAATCCCCCCGTACACCCAGAACTTCTGAAGAGCAAGCTGTCATGCACACTTCAGAAATATCCACAAAATCTACTTCATGCCCTAGTGCAAGTAGTCAATTTAAAACATAGCAACAGGAAACTGAAAAATTCTAATAATCAGTGCTGTGTCCTTCCTCAACTGGAAAAACTTCTTTTCTTTTGTCTCTCATTAATCTGAATATATTAATGGAAATGGTCATGCTTTCCAACACAATGTTTAGGAACAGGTCTATCTGCTCAGGAGTCCCACTGGTGTGCCCTAGCAGTGAAAGCTAGAATGTTTTTCTTGGCCTGTTGTTTTACCCTTATTTCTAGCTAGGATATTTGTGATTTCTTTTTTTCAGCATTTGTATAATGATTTTGTGATAGACAAGAATGAGACCAGTGCGTGTGACTGTTGAAGTTTTCACTTTATGTACTTCTCAACCATATCTAGTATTTGGTCTAGGTTGCCTATACATGTGATTACCTGGGCTTTTTTTCCAAAAGGGGGAAAGAGTTTTGCAAACTGCTTGGGAAAACAAACAAAACAAACTAACTAACTAACAAACAAAAAGTAGCAGTTGAATCAAAGCTGTAGTGTTATATCTCAGAAAACAGAACTAAGGTCGTGATACTGTCAGCAGTGTGCTTGGCACTGCACCCCTCCTGAACTTATCCCAACAGATGCCTGTTGCATGAAACTTTGATGGGAGCAGTCATGACTAAATCAGTGGTTGTATTGATGTTATTTTCTAGTAGTTCTTCTTGTCCTGACCTAAGCAATAGGTGCATTCATGCTGAGATCAGAAACTACTACAAGCCAAGGAAAGAAAGGGAATGTACACAGTTTTGCTTAGAAAATGATGCATTTTTAAGATAGGCTAGCAAGGCCTAAATAAACTAAACAAAATTAAACATCATGTTTATATTGTGGGGGTAAGCTTTGTCTTTATTTTAATTCTGCCATTGACTGAAACAGTGCAAAAGACCATTTGTGTAGGCATATCCTGGCTAGAGTAATTTTCAGACACACGTACACTGTGCTGGCAAGGTGGCTGGGTGTGGTTGTTCCCCATAGCAGGAGTTCCCTCCTCTGGGGGATTCTGCAGTGAAACTTCTCCCTCCGTGTTGACATCAGCTGCAGGAATCTCACGTGCTGCCTTGTTTTAGTAGGCATTCACACAGTGAGTGTGGACACTGGTAGCAGCAGTGAAACTTTCCATGATTCAGGTTTTCAATACATGCAGAATTTGGAGCAGCAATGGCTGCAATAAAGTCACAGCAGCTTCCCAGGCAGCTGTCATGCTGAACGAGGTCTCTGGGGAGGAGATAGTAGGGCTAGTGTACTATGCAGTTTCCAGCAGTATCAGGTCATGTTTTACAAACTGTTTCTTGTTTTCCAGTGCTTTGGTGGATGGGTACAAAATCTCACAAATTATTTTCAAGAGAGAACCCTTAAATGCAACAGGTTGGCAAAGGGCAATATCTCTGCATACACATCCAAACGAGGCTGACCAGTTACAAATCAGCAGCAAGGGAAAGGTGGAAATTTTGGAGACTTTCAAAGGTCACAAGCTGCTGATTCTGGGTGGACCATGCTAGAAACCTTGTAAGTGTTTTCAGACGTCTTGGCCAGATTATGAAAACCCATTTTAGGCTCACAAACGTACTTAGGCAGGAGAATTAAAATGCTTTCCTTTTGCCAAAGGTGCTGAATGTCTCCTGTAGAGTTCAGTTCAATTTGTCCTTCCTCGGTATAACAGGGCACATTTAGTTCAGCTTCTCAGTGGGTGGGTGACTTTAACCTCTCAGATCAGACTGTATGACAGACTTTCCCCGAGCCACAGGCACCAAACATGGCACTGAACTGATCCAACACTGAGCAGTCACCCCAGCAACTGAGTATCCTGAGCTGGAAGGAACCCTCTAAGATAATCAGTGACAGGTTCAAGCTGTGCAGGGGAAGGTTCAGGTCGGACATCCGGAAGAGTTTTTCACTGTAAGGGTTGTCAAGCATTGGGACAGGCTGCCCAGGGAAGTGATGGAGCCCCCATCTCTGTAATTATTCAAGACATGAGTGGATGTGGTACATAGTGCCATGGTTTTGTTGACATGGTGGTGTTTGGTCAAAGGTTGGACTTTATGATCTTGGAGGTCTTTTCCAACCTTAATGATTCTATGATTCTATTATTAAATTAATGTTTTATATTGTTAGTTATTTGCCAATAAGTTTAGTATATGAGAAGTAGCTGGGTGAAGAGATGAGTAAGATTTAAAAACCTGAAAGAATAATTACAAGTGGATAAAGTGAGTTTGAAATTGTTTGTTTTGCTCCAGATAATCTGCAGAATGATAATCCTCTGGTTTTGTATTATTTATTACTTCTCATACAGTAAAAACAGTGATGTTTACTATTCTTTAGAACAAGATTTATAGAGATGAGTGATGAGCCATGCTGTATGCAGAATATCATCTTCACTATTTATTGGACTGCCAAATTAAAGGAAACTAAAATAAGACTATGATTTTTCAGCAAGGCTAGGTGCTAAATTTAAAAAGAAGGAACAATATCCAGTCCCATGCCGTTTAGACCACAGGGATTAATTATACTGAAAATCAACTCAAATGTAGGAAAGAATCAGCTTTCTTTTGGCTTATAACAGCTTGTCTATGTGATGTAAACTGTGACAATGTCAGCTCTGCTGTCACTGGGGGCATCTAGCAAGGAAATAAGAGACTGTGTAAGCAGGAAACAAAGACAACCTGACATTCACCATTTACTGAGGCATACTGGTTCTCTTTAATTTTTACATAGCCACAGAAACCAAGCTGAATAATGGTCCAGGCAAACACAGGTTATGCAGTGCAGAAAATAAAGCAATCTCCTTCTATCTCTGTAGGTCTTTGGGATGCCTTGTTGCGCACACACCCACCCCCTGGTCAACACCTCTAATGAGTGCATTCATCCATGCAAAGAATGGATAGAAAAGGAATTCAAGATCATTTTCCATGTCACTCCCCTTGAAACAATTCTCTGCCAGTGTGATTCCCCAGGGCTAAGCAGAAACATATAGCAATTAATCCCAGAAGTGGCTTGACAGACCATATGGATCGATAGAAAATCCCTGGATGATACTGAGCCCAGGTGGTCACACACCCAAGCCTTCAGCTCTATTTAACAGCGTGAGATTATGGTTTTCTCTCAAAACCAGTTACAGTTTTCTCTCAAAACCAGTGTCACCTTGTGATTCCTCAGACTCAGGTGAACCTTCATGCTTACTCCTACCTGAGAGTGAACAGAATACACACTGCTACCACATCTTTCAGGTTCCCCTTTCTCTCTAAAGAGACAGTCAGTGAGGGATTTCAAGACCATCATATACAACCTTGAGGAAAGGCAAAGTAACAGGAGCCAAATACCAACATATCCCTAGCACAGGTTGTTTTTTTAACAATCAACGGTTTCATTTATGAGGAAGTTTTGTTCTCATTTTATAGTGCTTTGTTGCTACTCTAACCCTTAACAAAAAGCTTCATTGTTCTTCAGAAATTCTGCGTTTTTCAGAGATGCTATTCCAGCTGACTGCAAAGAGATAAACAGCCAGGAACTGAGAGTCTGTGAAAAATAGCAATGGCAGAGATATATTTATGATCCATACACTATCTGTAATTTTTAGATGGAGTCATTATGTGACTAAGTAGTATCTGCAATGTTTAATGCTTCCAGTTTGTGTTGACTTTGGTTATCTCAGAGCCTTGCATCACATGGCAAGAAATCTGTCCATAGTCCTAGCGTAAGAAAACATCTCAGTTTGGTTGTTTTTAATGAATTTTGGGGTTACAGGAAGGCAGTAGGTACTGAGCTATCTTCATTCTTTGTACATTTAATCATTGTTTTCCTGAATACCAGGGTCACCGTTTTCCAAGAATGGCCAATTCATGTTACTGGCCAGCATCTGTTCACAGGTGTTAACACAACAGTTCCTCATCTATCTCCAATTTCATGCTGGGGAACAAGTGGCTGTGGTCAGCCAGCCATCTACATTAAGGCTGACTTCACCTCAGCTAGTGACCACCCCGCTTCACTGTGCAACCCATGGAGAGAAAGGGGCTGGCCAAGGAGTTCACCTCAACCTGTGCAGGCACTGGAATTAGGAGGAACTGCACTAAAAGCTGTGCTATAAAAGCAGCCACAGTGAGCTGACACTGTGTCTGACAGACACCTTTACTGTAGGCATATAAAATCAGATCAAATTATTCCACCCTAGAGTTCTGTAGTTCAATGTTGCCTCAAACTTCTGAGCTACTTGAATTTAATTAAGAAGCCCCCTATAGGCTTGGCTGAATCCTTCGTATTGTACTTCCTGTCCCTGTATTGTAGCTCAAGTCCCCACACTAGTGAGTCTCTTGTGAAGCCCCAGATGGATTTTTCTTTGACTGACTTTGCCTTGTTTTACCCAAGTCAGATGTGCAGCATGTATTTTTCCAAATCACTACACAAGCATAAGTATTTGCTATAAAATAAGATTTATTTTATGTACCTTAAGTTTAAGGTCTCTCTGTTGCTGGGGTCAGTTATCTATTTTCTGTTTCCTAACTGGAGATAAGAAACAACAGTGAACACTGGAAGACTTATTTCCAGTGCTTATACCAATGTCTGGGCACTTGTGGAAATGGATTCAGACTTCTTACTGAAGGATCACGCTTTAAAGCTCAGACAAGTTGTCCATTTGCTACTATTTTTTTTAGACGGGAGTATTTTCTTATTTTGTTTGAGATGGAAAAATCTGTGTCCTTATAGTAAGACCCGCTTTTGGTACCAGACAAAACCAGGAAATGCAGAGACAAGTAAAGCTAAAATAAAATCACCAGTGCTATTGTTACTAATTGGTATCCTTGTTAGCGAGTTCAGCAGAGATGCCAGAAAATTAATGTATATATACGAAGACACAGTAGTAGACTTGGGCCCATAATTTACAATGAATAATTTATTCAATTAATTTAGCCTGCTTTTCTTCTCAGCAAAACAGATTACAATTTTCCTAAATTTATTCATTATTCAGAAGTGTTCAATAAAAAATGCTTATTCTTTGCACTGTATAGACTGATTACAAATATTGTAGTACTGAACTGGGTTGTTAAGTTCGATTGAAGAACTTGAAGTAGCACTCTTTCACTTTTTTTTCTCCTCCCACTAACTGGATGGACAAGCAAGCACTTAGGGCTCACACACGTGCTGGTGGGTATTTAAAATTTCCTGTCAGCAGGTATTTAACATGCACAATTTTAGTTATTTTCTAAGAAGATTTTTACTTTGTTTTTTTTTTTTACCCAGGAAGGGACAAAAGCAGTGGAGACCTGCCCCCCCCCAATATTAAGAGTAGCTCTGGTCCAGTGTTGTAAGTGTTGCAGAAGCACATTCTTTAGAAGAACAAAAAATTTGTAAACTTTATTTTATTTTATTTAGAACAATAGGTATGTGACTGTCTTGGGGGGACAGCTGCCTGTGGTGCAATTATTTATGGGGTGTTTTCATCATGGCTGTCAAACCAGGCATTTTTGTTCACTCTCCTCAGGATGCCCCTTTCCCCATTCTCTTTAAGTTTTAACAAATGTTTTGGAGTTATTTTAAGATTTGTTTGAAACTTAAGCTTGCTGCTTTAGCAAATTAGCTTCTGCCACACCCTAGCGAAAGCCTGCAGTTTCAGTAAAAGGAAAATGCCGTGAAGAAAGATAAGAAAAGAGAAGATTAAGAAGTTGCAGTTTTGTCCTACAATTCTCGGCCACAGATGAATTTCACACTATAGCCATGTGTTGCACTGGAGCTGCAGTTGCACACCTGTAAAAATACACACCAGCCACTGATACTCTTGAAGAATGAACCCTGTGAGGAGTGGTGCCGTGGAGCATGAGGCCCTGGGCACTGAGCTTCCCCCTCCAACAGCCGCTCCAGCTGCTCCCACAGCTTTTTTGGATATGGAACCCCAGTGAAAAGGTAGGGCTCTCTGGCAGGATTTGAGCAGACCCCAAACCCTCACAACCCACATGCCTTCCCAAAGAAAGATGCCTCTCCTTCTCCTGCCGTGATTCCAGCTCTGCTGTGGGAGCAGTGGGAGCCCAGCTGGGGGGGGAAGCCACGCTCTGCTATATCCATCCTGCTCCCAGCTACGCCGATTACCAGCAATATCAGGCTCTTGATATCCCACCGATACAGCATCATTCTGCAGCCCAGCAGGCAGGCAGAATTTGCAGCCATGGCAATAGTGACAGCTGGGTCATTACACACAAACTCGACATTCTGTTAGTGTTTACTGTGATTTTTAAGCAAATTCTTTTTTACTGTATTGGTGCCTCTTTGTGTGTGCGATGGGGTATCTTCCAAAGCAGGAATATTCTTCACAACAGTGAATATCAAGCTGGTATTGAAAAGTGATCAATGGATGGTTTCGTTCGATTTTTCTCACTCAGTCATTAGGTTTTGCTCAAACTGATTCTTTTACAGGCTACACATGGGCAGTCAAGAAACTGGAATTAATACTGTGACCTGTTTAGTAAAAGCAATTGGAAATTCAAAGCTTGGCTCTGTAGAAGGAACAGCGTGCAGGCCATGCAGCAGACAGGTGATGAATCTCACGGAATATTAGTGAATAATGAATATATTTTTAGGAGACTCATGGCCTCTTAGTGGACATCAAAAAGAATCGTAAGATGTTGCTGAGAACATTTCGCACGTATGTGCCTAGAACTAAAAGTAGATCTTGACTTCAATAATGAGATCTTCAAACTAGATTAATGCTTATTTGCTGGGAGCTCTAAAAAGAAAAGATTACCTTTTGTCTTTCATCCTGTAGTTTTTTAAGTGAATGCCAGCCTGCAAAGCTGTAAAGCAATGGATAGTCATCTGATTCAGATATTTGATCACCAAATGTAGCACCTTTGCTAAAGGAAGAGATCAGATGTAAGAACAAAGAGAAGGGACCATAAGGCAAAGGCTACCATTAGTCACATCAGACTCTGAAATTACTTCCAAATTTTATTAAAGAGAAGAAAATAATAAAATTTAAATAAGGCAGTGCAAATGAACTTGTAAGAATTATTTGGAACCTCTAAAAAAGCTGAAGAGAATTCTTGAATAGTCTCTGTTGGGTGCAGGACTACTTAAAGATACTCTGCCCAAGGAGAGCTGGTCTTTATTTTCTTTTTTCCTGTTTTTTTCCCCTTTCTTTCCTTTTCTTAGTCTTTAAGAGTGATCTAAGTACTTTAAAACATGATTATAACAGACATATTTTCTGAACAGTGATTCTCTTGGTGCTGTAATTTTATGTGGGCTGAATTTTTGGTCAAACAGCATGGCTGCTTTTGGAAGGCAAATAGGCATCAGACCAGCAGAGTTTGCTTCAGACATGGAAGAACCATGGATTCTAGCTTTCCTCACCTTTACCCTTCCATCTTTGATGCAAGATTGAAAAGTATCAGACCATGAAGGAATGGTACTGTGTTCAACTTGATATTTTCATAATTTCTCTCTCATGTGATGTTGAATGATGATAACCTCATTCAACAGAGCCAGGGAAGTCTAAATCCCGTCTAGTTCGGCATGAGTTCACAACAGACAGAAGGAGCAAAAACATATGTGACTGCACCAAATAGTGTATCATTTTACCTGTAGGTGTCATGGTTTAACATGTGACCTTTTTGGACTGTTAATGCAGAAATACAGTATCTATTGGAAGAATTCAAGTAATGCCTGGTCATTGCACTACTTTTGCCAATATCTAGCTCACCTGGTCAGTGTGCTGCAATTAAAACGGTCCTGTACTCTGCCAAATGAGTGTGAGTGTCCACAGCATCAGGTGGGTAGTAAATAAAAGATTCCTTATCTTTAAGGAATTTTCTTCTCTTGCCAAAAGTGAATTACCTAGCACAAGCATCTTCTAGCACTCTGGAAGTATAATGTTCATCCAGGAAATTAGTGCAAAAGAACACATTTGCTGAAAATTTCTGTTTTTCTTAATACCATCCCCACGTTCACAGGCTTGAGCCAAAGCCCATTGAAATCTTTCCAAGGGTAGAATGGGAATGCTAGGAATATTTCCAAGTTCACATGGAACATCTTTTTTTCTCTTTCATCTCTATTTGCAGTTCATGAGTTTTCTGTGACTCTCAGTTAAGTTTTTAAAATAGTGGGCTCTGATTGAAGAACAAAAAAGATGCAACAGTTTGGGGGTGGGCACCCTGTGAAGTCTGTGGGAGTTTTGGAGCATGGACATAGGATGAGTCCATACACAGTAAATCACTTTATTGTGGATGATTATTTTTTCCAAAGTCTTGACTTGCAATTCATAATATTTCACACAAATTACTTATGAAAAAAAGGGTTCTATTAATTTATTTTCTTGCTTGCTTGTTTGCATATTTCTACTTCTTCTACAGAGAGTTCAGAGCATTCGAACTGGAAGTCATGCAGCTCAAAATTCTCAAGAATTAGTATTATCACTAATGGATGTTTGAACAGATTCTTTGTTGCTTCATTTCCTGTGCTCAAATATATTTACAAGAAACATCTATTTTTGCTTCAGTCTTCTCATCGCAGCTTCCTTGCCAGTCACACGTACATATGTTATAAAAATGCCTTTTTCATGTCCCCTGAGTGGTACCATATGCTGACAAAACCTTATTAAATTCACAAGTCAGATTTCATTGCCTATTTGCCCTTCAATTTAAAAGAGACTTGTTAATAAATACTCCTCAACACCACTACTTTCAATCTGCTCCCCTCTCCCAAGGCAGCCTCAGATCAACTGTTTTCAACAATTTCATGATTCCTAAGTTAATTACCAGGCAAAATCTCACAGATTGATGCAAAAATCTCTCAGGCCCATTTTTCTTCTTTTTGTTTGCCCCTGCTTGCTTTCCTCTGTAAACAGCCTGCATTCACTCTTTGCAGTCCAGATTCTGCTGCTCTTTTAGGAGCTTTAAGGCACAAGTGCCCAGAGCTGGGAAGGCTTGACATTTGAAAGGTCTTGACATCGTTCAGGGGGTTTTCCCCCAGTGTCGGACAAGTACAAGCGCGCTGGATAATGGGGCCATTGTGCCCTGCCGCTTCCATGTCGGCTCTGGTTCCCATTACTACAGCCCCCTCCTGACAGCTCGGCTTAAAAGGGCACGAGTTCAGGCCGGGTATTATTAAGGCTGAGGCCTGCTATGACTTAATAGAGAATAGAAATCTTCATCAATAGCACACAGATGTGTGGGCTGAAGCAGAAGTACTACTTTGAGTGAAGTAGTCCAGGTCCCGAGTTCTAGCAGTGTGCGGGTTGCTTGCGCGATGGATCCTTTCCTCAGTCGTTCCTTGGAAGTTTGTTCAGTCACACATTCCTGTGGGCTGGTCACATAGAGCGGGCTGCAGCTACAGCTGGCTCTGTCCTCTCTTCCCCAGTTCTTCTACACCCCTCTCTTGCACGCCAGCTTGCCTTCCCTTCCTATCTGACTGCTTTCTTTGTCTCCTCATCCAGCTTTGCACACTGCCCCTCCTGGCTGGAACAGCTTCTCCCTTCATAGATGCCAAATTCCTTTCCTCCTCACAAATGTCGGAAGATGTGGCTTCTCAGTGCAGCATCCAGCTCAAGAGCCGCTAGCGCCATGCCTGCCTGCACTGGCCTTGCCAGTTTGGTAGGGAGGGAAACCATCATTTCTTTATCTTTCCCCACAAAAAGCTCTCTATATCTTAATACACAGGGCATTCATAAAAATTTTTCTCTTACTCAGTACCTGATTTTAGAGTGCTACTCAGATTACTGAATTTGTGATTAAGAAGCCCAGATTCTGTCCCTAACACATGAAAGAGCAATGACTGCACCCTATAGGAAAGCTTCAAGCATCTCACAGTGAAACAAAATCTGTTGCATCCCGAAGTGCTCTGAGGCAGAATAGCTAGTGTTAGCTGTAGCAGCCAGACAGGCTTGGAAAGATCCCTTTCCAGCATTTTTATTTTAGGACTTCTTGATTTGTCATTTTCACAATTAAACACTCATATTCTTCAATCCCAGCCCTGATGTTTGCTAAGAACCATCAGAGCAATCTGTTATGAGAAACAGAGTATGGAAAAGTAACTGATACCTGAGGTGTTGGATGCACATTAGTTACCTGCCATTGAGTACTTTGTTCACAACTTTGGCACTACAAAGCATGCCGTGACATCTAGAGATGCATCAGCTCAGAACTGAAATCAGTAGGATAAGAGAATACAAAGAGAAGACGTAAACCCAGGCTCAGAGAAATCAAAGCTTCTGCAGCTTCAGTAGGAGCATGACATTCAGTTGCTTCTATCGCAACCTATGACAGAAACAGTGCAAATAGCCACATTACAAGACAAACAGAAGGGAAACATAAATAGTAAGCCCTGTAGTGAATTTGCATGTGTTTCTTTCAAAAAAAAAAAAAAATAGATATATATATCTGTGCTACTTGTTTGTGTCTACCAGTTTTTTTGAAGCCATTTCCCATATTTTTTATGTCACTATTGATAACCATGACAAAGGTATGGGTGGGGCTGACGGGTGTAAAGATGCAGTGGCAATGTGCTACAGGTACTAAAGTATGATGTCACGGGAGATTGGCTAAAAGAGGCTTGCAGCTGATGGTGTTTTGGAGGCTGAGTCCGTGAGCTGCTGAAAGTTTGAACTAAGAGGTGAGCATGCCCAGAGTTCACCAATTTGGCCTGAGGATTCTAATCACTTGCTTGGCTCAGATCATTAGCTTGGTGTTTATTCAGTTTGTGCTTTTGCTCCTTCCGGCAGCTTGTGTTGGGGAATGAGAGAGGAAGTGAGAAACAGCAACATCAGAAGGCCTGAAAAATGCATTAGTTAACTTCATGTTCCCTTGACAGCAAGACCTTTTGTGATTTACGAAACAAAAGTTAGCATACAGTCTTTTTCAGGGATTTGTTGTGCACCCTAGGATGTTCTCCAAAGGATAGCACACGGTGTGGGGGCAGGCAGTGCTGGATAACATCCAGCACTTTCCCCCTCCTCCCCTCCCACAGCTGGAGCTGTAGGCAGGCTGTGCAGCAGGTGCGCTACGCTGCATCTCGGTTGAATCAGGCTGCTTTCCTTAATGAATCTTGTTAGTGGAGTGGTTTATTTTACTTTATCTTTTCATGAGGAGGAACACTTGACTTGTTGTTATGAAGCAACATGTCATTAATCCATCTGATTGCTGGAACCTGCTCAGTAAAATGAAAATACTGGGAATAGTTAGAGTAACAGTCTGTAGCTTGGTGTTGGAATGCGTGCGCACACATACAAAGGCCTTTGTAGCCCAGGAACAGAGACTGACGGGCATCTGAGCTGCAGGTGCCCCTCTTCCTCAGACTGATTTATCAGGTGTCCAGTATAAGGAGTTTTATTTTCATGGTAGAGCACCAACCAGAAGTGTAACAATCACACTGTACTTAGGCTCTGTCACCTGAGGATCACTGAGCATGTTTATATAATAATTAAATTTTGCAGCACCTTTTGTGAGGTCGGATCAATTTTTGTGGTGTAACTTTTCCTATTTAAACGAATACATAGGCTGGCATTAGGGAGTTTACTGGAGGTCGTGTAAAGAATCACTGAGGAGAAAAACCAAAACACGCACCCTTGAATCCTTTCTGTAACTTTCTGTATTAGTTACTTCCTAGTTACAGTATAGGCAGCCTGGAGAGATTCAGGCATGACAAGTTACGTAGTAATCTAAAAACACAGAAGGCAAGACAAGCCCTGCCTGCCAAAGATCTCCTTCTTAAGGTTCTTCTAAAGTTTAAGCTAAATCCATTAAGTTTAATTAATTATTTTAAGTAATTTAGCTTAATTAATTCCTAAACTAAATATTGATTTCAGAATTTTAAAGTCAACTTGAGGGTAATTTTAGCTTGATTCATGTCTACTTTTGTACAAATATTGGCTGCAATGCTATTATGGAAAACTGTAACTATTCCAGAAGTGTTTCTAGATGACCCTATTACAACTGCAGATTTTGAAACATTTCTGTAAAATACTGTCGTTCTGGGGGAAAAACTTCCTCTCTTTCATTAGGTAAAATTCCTATTGGCTTTAATAGGAATTTTGACCGATTAAAGACTACTGGAGATCACAGGATTTTGTGTGATCTTTTACCTTTATTAAGGCTAAAAGATTTTTCGCCAGTGACAATGGTGCTCATCATCTTTGGGATCTTTTTTTCTTTTTCTTTCTTTTATTTTTTATTCTTTTAGTTGAATTGATAGAAATGCCTGAGCTGGCTTCTCCTGTAGACTTAGTTACTCACAGAGATAAATGGATATTTAAGAGAAAAAAGAAAAGAGAAAGAACCTAATTAATTTGGGTTTTTTCTCAAAATCTGCAGTATTATACTGTATCATCATTGATATACTTGAAAAGCTAAAAAACAACAAACAAACCCCTGTAAGTCCAAACCCTTCTGGTATTCAAATAGTAGAGTGAATCAGGCCCCTGTAAAAAAAAAAAAATTCTTTAAATGTAGGTGTTCTATTCCACCAAAAGCAGAAAACTTTTCATCCATTTCAGTATTGTTTTTCTCAGCATTAAGATCTCCGTCATCTAGAGGACAAAATATCCAAAAGCTTATTGAACATAGCCAGGAATTTCCATTGCTAGTGTTCTTGAAAATACAGTAGACGTAGTCCTGAGAGGGTCTGAGCGCCCACGGTTTCCTAGTCAGGCAAGGAGTTGCATTAAGCACATTTCCCCACTCCCATGGGTTCCTAGTCAACTTATTCCCTTCTGCTTCTGATGAAATAAAACCACCTTAGTCTGTGGGTCAAGTGTGATGCTGGCCAGCCTCTGTTGCATTGCTTTTCTGTCTGGCCATGGAAATCAGTCTAGACATTGCCAAGATGTTCCCTACAATACTGTATGTCCAAAGAAATTACGGTGGTTTTCTCCATCAGGAACCAAATACTTGTTGCTTAACAGAATGAAAGCAAACTTGCATAGCCTGTATTTTCATGAAATATATAGCCTGTCTTTTCAGGAAATTAAGATCACAAAGTAGTTTATCACTAGTTTCATCTAGAGCAATTGCTCTTCTTTTCTCTTATCTTTGATATTCAAATAAACATTTCAGTCACCAGAAATCTGCCTTATTGTAAGAATTGACCAGTGCCTATTCATCCTGAAATTTATGCTCTTTTTCAGTTACCTCTACAGATAAACTCTGCGTGTAATTTGTAAGTGGAACTACTTCTAAAGGATGTGATTATGAGTGTTAAACTGAACAAAAAGGTAGGTGTGTTTTTGGAGAGCATATACTCTTGCAGACCCACAACACACGGTGTTTTAACTGCACACACCATACCTTCTCTGCTCAAAGCACCTTCTCAGCACCCATTATACAGCTATATATCACAACTGCTTACATCCAAAGGCACTGCACAATTATTAGAGTGCGTATGCATTGCCTGAGTGTTTCCATGTTCGATGAGCGATAAGCAAACAGCATAGCTTGGTTTTCTCAAAGGTGTCAGAATCACACAAAATATTCTCCCCAGTCCACTGGGTATCCATCCTCTGAGTTTAAGAAGTAAGAAATTACAATAATAAAGAAAAGAGTTGGGTTGTGGCATGGCAACCTTCCAAGCAGTTATGATAAGCCAGCATTCTTCGCTGCTTGGGAAGTTAAAGAGAATTGTGCATTGTTCTAAAGCAGCTGGGGAGTGGTTCCCCAGGCTGTCTCTTACAATAGTATTTTAAGGAGGTATAATACAATCTAGTATCGTTTTCATTTAAATTAGCCTAAAAGGTAAAAGCATGTACTGGCTAATTTTCAAGAGCTACAGCTAAAAAGTAAACATTGCCAAGGTGAAAGCAAAATGGCAACTTTTGGGGAACAGGGCTTTTGTAAAGGAGAAATCTCGAGTCTGAATGTTTTTTCACTATAAACTAGAATCGTAATAATTTTTAATTACGTACTTTAAATAACTGATTTATTGTTACTGCATATCAATTTCAAAGTCATTGTTCGTTATCTTTGTTTCTCATTGTGGGCAATGAATGGTAAACACTTCAGTGCAATGCCACCACATGGAAAAGAAATAATGCTTTACCTCTGAGACATCTTGGCCTAAAAGCTCGTGCATGTTTCCACTACGCTCCTGGATAGAGTGCAGTTTGAAGGGTAAACGTGACTGTTCACTCAGATTATTTTGGGACCAAACTCTAGGGTTCAGCTTTACAGAGGATGGGAGCACAGTGCACCGTGCTTGCTGGGCCAGGAATCCTTGCTGTCAGGAATCTCAGATAAGGCATTTTGTGGGAGGTCACAGGAATCCGTGTGAATTCCAGAAATTTTAGTATATACAAAGTATATACATATATTGTGCATGTGCTGTTTAAGAAAAGACTTCTGGAAATTAAAACATCCCTTGAAATAAACTGTGTCCCTTTTGTCCCTCTCCTGCAGATGTAGCAGGATGCAAAACAGTTGCTATAGAGACTATTTATTTAAAATGGAGGAATGGGGGGGAAAAAGCAACATAAAACCCGAAAGCTGGTGGGCAATTTTTAGGTAACAGGGGCTCAGTGGCAATCCACTGACCAGCCCAAAATAAATGAGGAGGCTACTAACCTTCCTGTGCGTGGTGAAGCTTTCATCCTTCCTACCTGTGTTGAGAGGACGTCCTGTGGCTCTGACTTGTGGTAGTGAGAATTACCCATCTGATGAACTGTAGCAGGGGAAGAAAGTACAAGTACTTCCCCAGAACTTCAATCACGCCTTAGGCCAGTGGGGATGCTGATCATTTTGTTGTGGGTTGAAAATATAACATATTTTCAGTCTTGCCAGAAAAAGGGGTAAAGTTCTTCAGTGCCGTTTGAAAAAGGATGACTGCAGGATGGAATTTCCTGCATCTCCAGCATTTGAATCCCCTTCTTAGCTAACATTATCAGACAGATACAGACACTTGAACTCTTGATATTTTCTGTGAGTCTGCCTTTGCTTCCGTACAAATGGGAACTAATCCAAAGTCTTTCCAAGTTGATACAGAGCATCCCCATAACAGCTTCAGTGGACTTTAGAGCAAGGCATATGTATGTCTTAGACCTTTAGCATACATTAGGTATTATTTTTCTCCTTAATATCCAATATTCATTAGCGAATGCTAGTGTTCTGCTGATGATGGTTGGTTTTATTTCTCTTTTAAAGATAAATTCAGGAGACATTTCCCCATTTTTAATGAAAGGGAAGCTGATCCATTTTCATATTTAAATGTACAATATTCTTATGCATTAGGTTATGTTTTGAGGATCCTTTGATTTCTACTTCCCTCTTTTTCCAAGCTCCTACAGGAAGCTCATCAATTTCTAACTTGATAATTATACCTTGAATTATTCCCAACCAAGCTTTTAGCTACAAAAGCAATTAGTATGATCAACATTGCAAAGGAACCTTCCTTTCTTCTCTCTTTTGCATATTTCATTGTTATAATTCTAAGGATTTGTATTTGTTCCACTGAAAATTCTTTGGTGTGACAAGAATCATATATTTAAGGAAGAAGAGAATATTTTTGTCAAGGAGGGAGGGAGGAATATTTCAGGAATTGTTCTCTAATTATATCTGTTGCAGTGAATTACTTAATATTGATTTCTGTCTTCAGAACTACGCATTTATGGACTGGCATACAAAGGCATAAGGCTCATTTATACAACACTTATGTTTTCCCTCGGTAATAGGAACAGCATTATTATTGACTTGATGATTTTTGCTTTCAAGAGCTTTTATTCCTCTCATTGCTTAGCTGCCATTCATTGGTTTCCTGCTGGTCCCTGATGTGAAAAAAAACAGAAGAGAAAATGCTAATTGGAGACCAATTTGATATCCACAGCAGCCTAACAGTACTCTTTTTAATAACACATGGGTATTATGGGTTGAATATTTCATATCATAGGTCTAGATAGTAGAGATTAATGTTCCCTATTTTTCACTGTATCAGAGCATCGTGGTCTGAGATAACACTTTGTAGTAAGTGATATTACAGGTGTTTGGGTTGTATATATGTACTTGTTGTCAGCCTGGTATTTGCACCTGGAATTTAGGGAAAATCTGCATGCAGTTATTAATTCACAGGTGAAGATGATGACTACTGCTTTTAAAAGGCAAGGAAGGCAGCTATATGGCAGAGGTGTGTTGGGAGGATGTTTGCAGGGAAGGCAAGGAATGTTTTGGAGCCACTGTTCAAGGCACAAGGCACTGACAGAGCGATGCCTCTTATGGACTAAGTTTCTTATTCAAGAAGATGAACAGAAGCTGGGCACAAAAAACAGAAAAAGAAAAGTGTTTAGATCACATAAAGGCTGAAGAATTGTCTTACAAAAATGAAAAGGCTAACAGAATAAAGTCCAAGAAGGATCCGGTTGCTCTTTATCATCATGAAGCAAAGTGCAAGCCACCAAAGGAAAAAGACAATGTAGAAGTAGGACATGGTGGCATCATTTGGTTGTGAATCATGTTTTAGGCTTAGAATCAGATTTCTATCCAGTGCAAGAAATAGAATATTGGAAGTTGAGGCCTGAATGCATGTATATGAGATGTCAGGAAGTGTCATGAATAGGATGTGATCTGGCTGACTGCAGTGGAGAGGAGGCTGGCCTCAGGAAGAGGCATCAGGGATACTGTAGATCTGTTTGCAAACATTTACTAACTGTAATTGCCATGAAAAACATTACCACATACACTTTGATTTTGGCTGAGGTCAGCTCTGTTTCACACCATTGTGAAGAGCAGACACAGGAAAGCATCTTGGACAGGGTTCTCTCTGAAGGCCCAATGACAACAATAACAGCAGAACCAAAGAAGCCTGTACCTCTCTAAATCAGCGTGTCTGTGTATACTTGTGTCTCTCCAGTTGGTGTATGTTTATACACAGGCATATTTAAGTCATTAAACAACTAGATGGGCCCACATTAAGTTGCTGTGACTTTTATCGTGCTAGATGTGTTTTATTTTCTACCAAACTATCCATAGCTCCTACTTTAATTGCTTTGTTTCCCATGTTGCCTTGTAGCTATACTGCTAATAAAATAATATTTTCATTTTCTCTGTTAAAACAATTTTTCTTTACTTCTTGAATTATGGCTATGACATCCAAAGAGGCAAATCCCTGTTTCATTTTCAGAATTTAATGCAAACCCAGCACTGCAAAAAATATGCATTCAGGTAGTCCACAGCCTTGGGTGCCTGAAAAGCTACATAAACTGAAGTTGTTTTTTCTTAGGTCTCTGTTGGCCTTGTTTCTTTCACGCATAAAGAGCTTACCACATTCATGCATGCTTTTGTCACCTTCAGACTTGTTAATGCAACCTTGTGGTTACATAAGACAACCACTGTGAAATTTCATCTGGTTTTAAATGCACATAAATACTTCACATGTGGAGCATATTAATCTGATGTTTCAGGAGTTTTGCTGGCTTAGGAATTTTTTTGCTTGCATTTATTAATTTTTTCCTTTTCGTGGATATTTTTGGTTGGGGGTTCTCATCCGTAAAAATGGCTGAAAGTACTTGTTTGATTCACCTCTAATTTTCTGGGGAAAAAACCCTCCAGAAATAACCAAACCTTTTCTTTCTTCCTGTACTCTGAAATCTCCAGCCAAAGACACTTTTTGAAGGATCTCATGTTCCTCCCTGTTGCGTTGCTCGGAAAGCACTGCGAGGCTGCTCAGGATAGAGTGGCAGTTCCGCTCTCCCGTAGTCCTTGCGGACGGCCCCGCGCGTTTCTTTCAAAAAGCTGTCGGCCCCACAACACCGTGACAGTAAAGGAGGCGAGAAGGGTCTCTCATGGCAGCCTCAGAGGAACTTTTATTGATACATATTAACCAGCTGATATTAACCAGCTGGTTCCCAGAGGCAGAAAGACGCCGGTGGTGCCAGAGCCGGGGAGGTTTATATGAGGACGAGGGAGGCAGAGAAAGCACATGGACGAGTGATCTCAGGGTGCAGGGGCGGTACATGGGCAGAGTTGGGGTACTGGAACCAATAGGGAGAACCCAAGGGAGTGGCCAGGGCTAGGGGCAAGGGAAAGGGTGGGGAACAATGTGGAATGAGAGAAGCAATGGGTAAATACAGGACCATACTTCCCGTTGCTACTCTCTGTCTGCTGCCTTTTTCCTCATCCATCAACAGATATGAAAGCCCTTAGAAGATTTTTCAGCAATCTCAAGGCTTAAGACTCCCTAACGAAGCATTCTGCCAGCTAGCTGTAAGTTGTGCTGGACTTTCCGGATCACAGTGAACAGAGGTTGCTAAAGAACTTTGAATAGGGAGGTTGGGTCAGAGTTAGGGCAAGTGACAGCCCTGACAACAGAAGTCGATGTTGCCTTTCTATAACTGAGTTGCACAAACCCTTATATTCTGGTGTGTGCTCTCATGTAAGGCTTGTATGAAGTCATTGAACCATGTTTTCTGTCAGACAAAGTCACTTAAATTCTCTCCATCCTAATTTTCCCACCTATAAAATAGAGCTAATAACACACCCTGCAGAATTCCAGTACCCATAGGATAGCTGCAGGTGTTGTTTGGGTTAGGCTAACACTGACTTTATTGAGCAGAAGAAGAACTTAAGACGTGGGAAAGGTAATTAGTTCACTGAGGGAGAGAGCAGAGAGGACGAGGTGGCTCAGGAGTCAACTTGAGAAGTGTAAGTTTTGGAGAGCTAGAGAAGGAGAAGAGAAAGGAAGATCTTTCCCCTCATTGCCCTCTGTGTACCCTCTCTAAAAAGCCACAGCAGCAGCAGTCTCCTAGTTCCTGATTGGTGTGAGGTGAAGGCAATGACCTCTTGCCACTCTTCCAGTTTCCAGGAAGCAATGGTGATTCCTATTCCATGAAAATATTCCCTAGGAAATAAACAGAACAATAAGATGGAACCTGAGCCCACGTGGAGACTGATGGTTATGAATATTGAGAAACTGTCAAATTCTCAAGCAAAAATCTCTACTCCAATCTCTTCAGTTCTGCTGTACGCTGCAAATTTGTGTCCTGATTCTTAGACGTTGTGATTCTAGTGCTACTTGCCTGACTTCCACTTGCATTTTTTCTGAGCTTGTGACTCCTTGGTTCTGGGTGAGACAATGGGTTTTCTCTGTAGACTTCGATTGCCCTTGAAAAGCTGATTATCATTTTTATGGAAGCAGGACTTCTGTTCTTGGATCAACTGTGCTTTAGGATATTCTGACCTACAGTCCAATTCTAATCAAATTTGATGTGGGTAGAATATAGGAACATAATTCCAACAACTAGTTGTATGAAAATAGTGTGTGAGCACAGGAAAAAACGTGGCTTTGACAAGTGAGAAAGAGGAAGCAGAAAGTGTTCAATCCTTACTAGGCATCCGAAAATCCATTCACTCAGGAAAAAGCCCGTAGAGAAGCTACAGCTGGAAGGAAAACTTCAGGTGGCTCTTTCATCTTCCCTACAGCCAAATCCAATTAGCCGTGAGCCATAAATTTACAGGAAATGAGGCTCATTAATCTTCCTGTCTAGGGAACTACTTGATTTTCAGTGTTTAGCACTATAAGGACTAACCTGTGGCAGAAGAGGGTGTAGAATTTAGGCTCCTGCCCCCCTTGGCTGTGGTTAGAGCCTGTTATAGCAGATATGCTTGGAAACCACAGACTCAGCAGAGCTGCATGATGAGATCAGAAGCTCAGCCTTCATACAAAATACATTTGTCACATGAGCCTACACACAATTCTAACATAGCTATCAACAGTTCACTGAAATCTTCATCCACTTCTAAGAGGCTCAAAGATCACAGCCATGAGGTCATGGGAATTTAATTTGGATAGCACTTAAGGCACATACTTAAAGTCTAAATGATATTATTTTGGTGTTCATTTTTCAATACACCTTCAGCCTGACATTTGTTTAAAACCCTACCTTTGGTTGCCTCTGGCAGTTTAAGACATAAGCATTGTCATATACAACTTGCATAATGCAAAATGTGGCAGAGAACCCTAATTTCTGACTAACTAAAAAAATACCATCCTAAATTTTAAGGTAATGTCAGGCTATATTCCCCATGTGTAGAATGCATTGCCTTAAAGTGATATTACATTTACCTTATGCATGCAAACTTGCTGGGAAAGCCTGGAAAACATCCCTGTTTCCCTGATATTATCCAGTAACAGTGCAGTATAATTACTCTTTGATGCAGTCTCACCTAACAATGTCTTCTTAATTGTTTTAAAATTGGTCTGCTTGCGTTTGAAATACTCACCAGTGAAGAGGGTTAGTGCTTGCCCACCCTAGACCTGCTCCACTGATGAAGTGCTTTTCTTCACTGGCCTCCTAATGCTCAAATATTATAAGCACGAGTCTGTTTCCAGAGGCGAATAAAATGTAATGGTATGGCAGGTGATGAGGCTTGTATCTACAGCTCGAAGATTAATATGATACTGTTTAATTCATACTTAAGTCTGAAAGCATTTGGAACGATGGGTACATTAATGAAATGATAATTTCATGCAAAATGTCTGACCGTTATTTTTCCTGAAAGAGGCCACAGTATTGGCCACATATCTTTATAGGGCTCTTTGAGGATGAATTATTGGCAACCCTCTTTATGTCTGAATTACATTCCTCTGATCCCAAGTGAAAAACAAGCCTAAAGAATGATTACAATAAGCCATCACTTTCCATAGCAGAACGCAATGTAACTTGTACTGAAATATCTAACGTGCAGAGCCCTTTTTCGATGCACTTTACATACCAATTTCATTAGCAGGTGGAATAGGGCAACTATGCTAAATGAGTCAGGATTTATCCTTTCAATCTCTTCTTTATCTGATATTTTGCAACCTCAGTGCAACACTTTAACCTCATGATTCAACTGTAATGATCTTGTGCATTCCTCAGAGATACGTTTAATCTTTTTACTAAGATAAGTTCTTGGCTTAACATTACAGTATCAGACAAGTTGAACAGAAGGAGAATGCATTTAACCTAAATGGCATACCAGGAGGAGTGCCTTTTTGCCCTAATATTAAACAGAATGGTTAGCACAATTAATAGCCAGCTAGCAGAGATGCAAAACATGCTCATGCAGAGCAACACAAGCCTAACAGCACTGTCTAATGAAGCAAGTGATATCACTTTATCTAGAAGGGGTTTAGGCCTATCAAGTAGTCACCTTTAAAAAAAAAACAAACAAACAAACAACACTGCTGGGCTTTAACTGCATCCCTGTAGTAGCATTGCAGAAGGTAATGAAACAATGAATCACGGGAAAGGTCTTACATGTTCAAACTTGAACTCCTCCTTTGGTCTCCCTAGGTATCAGAACAAGTGGTCTGATTTTCAGAAGCACCAAACGCTCCCAGTTCCCTGCAGAATGGGCACTGTTCAAGGCTCTTTGTATTGCTGCTTGTGGTGGGATGGCTCTTAAGAATATTCAAATTAGACTAAATATTCTGGTAGTCTAGCTGGATCCTGTCCCTAAAAGTGACCAGGAATAGAGGAATATATGAAAAAACTAAATTATGCTTCTTGCAGAAAAGCCTTGTGTCTGTTACCTATTGCGACCCAACCACCCTGTGCTTACAAATCCTGAGAATGGGTATCAGTGAAGGTGGAAAGAGTGTTATCTGGGCTTCAGACTCCTTTACCCTTAGTCTGGACTACTTCCAAACAAAGGAGCTTTTTTATTTATTTCAGAAAATTGGTATTTCAGGGTCTCCACCAAGGTGCAATCCATAGAGCACACATTGAAACCAAAGGGCTGAACACTTGAAATGCCTCTTATGGCAATCAGAATTGAGAGCATGCTGGAATATTATCCTCCATCCCCTCATGAACTACTCTGGAAAAAAAAAACAATGTTCTTATCATTGGCTGAGTCTTATTTTTCTTAAAATCAGGTGTGCTGTGCTTTTTGCACAAGCTAAGGCTAAATGTAATGATAATGCAAAAAAAAATTGAATGTCATAAAAATATTTTGGCAGTGAAAGAAATCACTCTCAAATGTTGGAATATCAAGGGAAAGAATTTACATGTTTCAGAATGTGTTTAATTATATATTAAACGGATTGAATTAGCCTTTCACTGCAACAAAAAGGTAGGGAGGGAATGCTTCATAAGGTGGAAGAAATGCAACAGTTTAATAAAATGGTAAATATAATCAGTATTCTGTTACGATTGAAGGTGTTCCACTGAAACCAGTTATGGTTTTGCCATTGACTTTACAGGGATGAAGTGCAAGTCCCTCTTGTTTAAAATGGAGGTGGAAGGATGTTAGTTGGAAATGAAAAGCAGCAAATAGCACAAATGCATGAATCTGTAGGTATATTTTGCCTTCCCATGATTTCCATCAAGGAAAGAATTTTTTTGAGAACCTGTTTTGAAAAATAATTACAAGACAGAGCATTGGGCAGAATGGTTTTAGTGAATCAACTACTGCTTGAAAAACAGGAGTGAGAAGGAACACCCAACTCAGCTGCTGAATTGGGTTTGGTCTTCTGGTTCCAGCTGCTGTTCTCCACCTCTTGCTTTCTGCATTCCCACATGTAGTATTCACCGTGTAGGAAGGTGCATGCAGTATATGGTCTGTAGGGATGTTACATACTCATGAAGGAATTCTGGGAGATTGTATCAGGGTTTTGGAGATTTTAAAACACAAAGAACTACTCTGGATGCCTGTGAAAGGTCTATGGTAGTAGTTTGCAGGGACCTTAGTTCTTCCAAGCCAATGAATTTCTAGGAGAGTTGAAAGTGAAAAACTACTTTTCTGATAGATCTTTCTGATATCCATCCTTCTCCCTGTGCATTCTGTCAATTTTCTGAAATTTTTAGCTTTCTCCTCCTTTCTTCCTTCTTTTTTTCTTCCTTTTCCCTTGCTGTAAACTCTGTTCCCCATTAAATGTCACTGTAGGACTAGAAAAATGATAGTTTTTGTTTTGTTTTCTCCTAGCAGAAAGCCTTCAACAGAAATCAATATTATTCCTGCCGAGAGGAGCCCATAGCACTGTGGTGTTCCAGGGCTGACTGAACAGACAGAGTGCAACAAGGGAATTGAGATAGCCATATGTGAACAAACCTGCTCACCTGCTTGCATGACGGACTCAAATTGGGTCAGCTGCAGAGGAAAAATTATAGGAATTATTTCTCAAATATTTAGATTTATAATATTTATATTAATATATTTATAAGGAATTGCTAATATTTCCTCAAAGCATTCCTAGCCCAAAGGTCAAAAGTGAATGGTGGTACAAATCAAGAAGTGGTTTATTTAACCTGTACAGTTACCCTGTAAGTGCAAGAGTATTAAATTTAAGAATTTCTGCTTTCATATTTGGCAGCTTTTGTTCACATCACTTCTCCTGACCCTCTTGATGGAGTACAGCCCCAGGCTGTGTTTTTTGAATACCCCTCATTGGCCTAGGTGCTCAGTCAAGTACAAATCACAAAGGTTCTATTGGTGTCAGCAAAGCACTGATGATCTATTCCAGCATGAGGGTCTGGCCTCTAATGAGTCAAGGATGATGTGAAAGCTGTAAATGGAGACCAAGTAATTTAAAAATTAAAGATACTTTAACCAAAGCCTGGAACTATGCCTAAAATAATAATTTCCATCCTGTGTTTGAACTTAGACTTTTATGAGTTACTTCGTGTTATTCAAAGCTTTACTTACATTCATTGCTGTGAAAACCCCTCCTATAATACACACTACAAGTGACATAGATCACAATCACATCAAAGTAGGTTAGACTTCAGAGAGGATAGACAAGAGGATAATTTGCACTTACATAGTTTCTTTCATCCAGGGAGTTCAAAAAGCCTGTATTCATTAGGTTTAAACACCACTCCTTATGGTCAGGTAAGTATAAGTACCAAACCCACTTTACAGACAGATAAACTAAAAGGCAAAACAAAGTAGAGGCAGCAAAATGCACTCCCTCTCGTAGTGACAGGAGGCACCCCAGTTGCCAAAACCATCCACTTCCATTAACCATCATGGTCTGCCCTTTTTCCTGGCCCAAATTATTGCCTTTGAGGTAGAAAAGCTTACTTCTAACGCATGACTGACACTATTTGGAACATTCCCAGGGAATACTGTGGGCAAACCATTCCCCCGTGCTGTGGGCATTTCATCCAAAAGTGGAGGGTTGATTTTGTGGCAGATTATTTGCCAAATTGTCCTTGCACTGTTCTGCACATGGGGGAAATATTAAACAGATAAGATAAATAGCTATCTTTGCCAGAAAGATGAACAGTACCGTATTACAATAGATTGTTACCAAAGACCTAAAAGGTGAAAAAGGCCTATGCACCTCTGACCTCACCAGAGGACATGACTTTGGGGATGGTTTGATGTGCGTGGCTGGGCTAGAACCACCTGCATTCCACACATGCTTTTTGGGGAAGAAAAACAGAAGGAACTCTTCAATCTATTGTTTTAACAGGTATGGAATCATGTCTCTGATAAGCAACACATGAACTCACAAACTAAAAGTAAGTGCCTGAACGTACCTGCAGAAAGGAGATTTTTGTCCTAATTTATAGCACTCAGAAGGGCAGGCTCCCTAAGCCCATAAGAGGAGAAAGGTTAGAGTAGTAAAAACGGTCAGAGAAAGCATTAGCCATTAAATCTTTGGGACAGTTTCTGTAAAGAAACTCACTAAGAGCCTTCTTACCTTAACTGTGCAACTGAAAGAGCTCAGAAGACTTAGGAAGAGGTTACTGAGCCTTTCACCTCAAGGTCAGTGGTGGCATCTGGTTTCAAAGTAAACATTAAACACACCATTACCTCTGACAGATGCTGGTAGTTCTTTGCTAAATAACCTAGAGTAGGTGTCAACTTTCTGATAAATAAATATCTAGGTAAACAGCTATTGAATGCTGTTAACCCATCTGGGCAGCAGAGAATCATAGAATCGTTTAGGTTGGAAAAGACCTCTATAATCGTCGTGTCCAACCATTAACCCAGCACTGCCAAGTCCACCACTAAACCATGTCCCTAAGTACCACTTCTACGCGTCTTTTAAATGCCTCCAGAGATGTTGATTCCTCTTCTTCCCAGGGCAACTTGTTCCAAGGCTAGACAACCCTTTCCATGAAGAAATTTTTCCTGATAGCCAGTCTACACCTGCCCTGTCACAACTTGATGCTGTTGCCTCTGTTTGCTTCTCACCTTCTGGAAATCGACGCTGAAAACTGTGTTTGAATGGTGGTCTAATAGCATAGAGGGAGGTTGCACCAACACTGCAGCTGTCCAGCTTCTTTGGGCTTCCAGAGAAGGTTTGGATTTCCAGTGCACCTTACCTTAATGCAGAACCCTTTCAAAAAAATGTTTATGTTGCAGGGGAAGGAAAATTGGTCTTTTCAGTGGGTGACAGTGTTTTTCAGGACCTCTTTAAATGGGAATAGTTGAAAATCAGAGAATAGAGAGACCTTCTTTAAATTTACAGGAAAGGAGGATTTTTTCCTTTCTTCTTTCCTGAAAAGCTTTCCTAGTAAAAGGCTCAGGTTTGCTGGTAACAATCTCCCATATCCAAATTTACATATGGGAATTTTCTTGAAAAATTGTGTTACGCTTATTGAAAAAGGGGTTTATTTTTCAGTTAAATTGACAGTATCAAGAATAATGAAGTTTTGAAAAATATGACATCTGCCATGGCAAGTTCTGCAAAATGGAACAGTAGAATAAAATGTGAAGTCATTTCTGTTTCTGTGTATAATTAGGGAGTGATCACATCTTTATGTCAGTGCAGTTTCACCAACACAGAATCAAGCAGAAGTAAGGTTAGGTCCAAAAAATGAATTGTTTTTTCCTCTTGTTGGCTTAAATTCAAGAAAGTCATTGCTTCATCTCTGAACTGACACTACCATGAAAGAAAACACAATCATAGCTACAGTCTGTACTCACTTACACTTGTATTCATGCAGTCCGGTTTGTTGGAATTTATTTTCAGAGCTGAACTTGGCCAGATTTTAAGATGGCATAAATCAGTGCAACACTGTTCTGTGTCTCCAGCTGAGGATCTGCTCCATACAGTTTAAATTAGCCAAGATAGGGTACCTAAACTCTGTGCTAAAGGAAGTAGAAATCTGTTGAAAACTGGAAAAAAAATACATGTGTACAAATGACTAAAACCCTCATGTAGCTTAAAGATAGTTAATCACTAGTTTATATGTAAATCTATGTACTTGTAAAATGTCAGGAAAACTTGATGTACTCTCTCTTCGTAATTCAGTTTCAAAGTACTGTCATGACTTTCACTCAGTGGAAATGCCTTTTTCCACTAAAGCTGCATGTTTTGTCTTAAAAAATATTCAAATTAGATGCAAGAGTTGAAATAATATTGTAAGGCAATGGTTATTTTATCCACATTTTATCTCCTAGCTATAAATTTTATATGTTGGATTATACAATTCCCAATAGATCTTGGTATAAGAGACCTCAATAAATCTCAAACCATTCAATATAGAGGAAATTTATTTGTTATTTGTGTCATGTTTTATTAGTGCCCTGCAGTTCAATCTTGACACTGGAGAGATAGCTCCCTTTGCCAACAAGTAAGAAAAAAATCTTTACAGCTTTAATTTATGGTAACAACATATTTATTATTTTTTTACTATGCATCTTAATTCACAGATTCAGGTATTCCAGCATATTTTTCTGAACATACCTCTTCAAATTCTGTGACATACTTATATTTTATGCCACTGATATAGGCTTCATAAATCAACAGCATTTAACTAGAGTATGCATAGAAAAAATAGCATGTAAAAGATTTTATTTTCCCACATTGGAAGTAAAAGCCACACAGTAATGAGATGGATGGGTAAATAGATAGAAATTCCCTTTCCTTTTCAATCTCTGGATACCACATCTGTGCGGTACATTGTGCCAAACGCTACTGCTGTTTCTGCTGCTGTTGTGTCTCAAAATTGCTTTGTAATTCATGAGCTATGTAGTCATCTCTAGCTCTTGGAATAAAAAGGTAGATTCAGTCTCTTGATATCTATAATGGATATGAGTATTCATTTTCTTATTCTCGCTCTATAATGGATGAATGGAGAAGAAACCTGGCTTCTAGCTTGTGAAAGGAAAGCCGTATCTCACCATTATCATATAAACAGAGCGCTAGGGAGTAGGGCTGGGAGGACATAGATGAGGAATACATTTCCAGGTTTGAAAAGGGGAGAAGAACAAAACAGTACTTGCAGCCTTTTTAACCAATAGGGTGGTGATATAGAAGTAAATTTGTGACAATGAGTAAACAACTAAAACCAGGCCAGCAGCTAGTCCTGCCCGCCCTCCTGGCCCCTCTGGTCAGCCCCATGGTCGTAAAGCAAATTGCTCCATTTAGCATGCCTGAATTCAAGCTGCAAAAGTCTCCAAAACAGGGATATTATCCCCATCATGAGAGGATGTGTTTTCAGTTTCATGCAGTATTCCCAGAAGAAATTGCTCTCATCATAACGAGACTTTCAGATTCCTTCTAAACTATATGGACCACTAGTTCTTTTTCTTTTCCACTGCTTCCCATAGAGTAAAATCATAGTCTGATTGCAAGATTAGCATCTTACCTACCTCGGTCTTACCTATGTTCACCTCGGACTTTCACCATGGCCTTGGGCAAGTCCCCTCACCTCACAGTGACATGCAGATGATAAACCTGAGCTCAGCTTTTAGCAGCAAACTCTTCTTTCTGGAAGGAAAATCCTAAGGAATGTCCCATGTTGTTGCTAGGCTAACTGGGTCATGTGGTCAAAAGATCAGTGTGTTCTTAGTTATTTCAAATTTACAGAGAATATTACAGTCAATTGCCAAACTTGCTTCAAGAACATCATTCCATTTTGACTTCAGGAAATCTAGTGCCATGTCAATTATGCTGAAATGTCATTATTTCTAATAAGAAGCTTTGAAGATGTTTTTACAAAGTTTTTTGAAGTTTTACTTTGCAATGACCTTTCATTTTTGAAATGTGCTTTGAAATGTATGTTGAAAATTACGCCATTGAGTCAACATTGAATTGAAAGGTTTCGAAAATTGTAGCTGAAGGGAAAAAATGAGTAAAATGCTAACATTTTGTCCCCATTTGGAAGGGAAAAAATATAATCAAAACACAGGACAGAAAATTTTGCTTTCAAGAGCTCCTTACAAATATCCATTTTCTCCCACATCTGTTCTCTCTGTATCTCTTAGGTATTTTTATTTCAGGGATGTGGTGTTCACCTCACTGTGAAGGATTCTAACACACCAGGATAAAAGAACATGTTAAGAATATAATGCCACACAGCATGTGCCAATGTTTTCAGTGAAAATCCGTCTATCCTTGGAGAGAAAATCTGGCCAAAAGTTGATTCAGACCTCTGTGCATAAGGCCAGATGCTGAGAGGTGCTGGGTGTGCTGCTGTCCGTTGCAGCGATGGCCACCAAAGTCACTGTACTCACTGACTGTACATCGTGCCTCCAAGTCTGGGCCTGAGCTCTGACCTGGAGATAAATTCTGTCCACAGGTCTTTACTGCAGTATAGGTGAAACCTAATATCTTCATCTCCTTCCATCGACACCACTGAAAATAACATAAAATAAAATCTGAGCTCCAACACAGGAAAATAGCTTTTCCAGCCAGGTTGGACTGGCTGATCATTTCAGTTACTTGGCCTGAGTTATAAAAATACTAAGTAACAGGTGATATATCTCCTCTGAATACTTCCCCCATTGTAGGTCTAATAGCAAGCAACTTTTTGGTTTGGTTGGGTTTTTTCTGTTCATATGTGATTATTTTCTGTTTCCTTTTCATGTTTGAATTTTAAATAGAACTTTGAAAAACTTGTTTCAGTTTGTGTTTATAACTCTGCTTTCATTTATCCTGAAAGCTTCATGTTTTGTTTAAGGTCAAACACTGAAAACAACATTGTTAGTCTGGTGAACTTGTCGCTCCATTTCCAAGGGTGGTGTTTGACCTCCAAGTGCCTCCTTTGTACCCCTATCAACAAGCTTTGTTATCAAAACAGTACCACAGACCTCCATCCCAGAAAAATGCTGACAGTCAGGGACAGGAGAAGATTTTGTCTTGATATTTGCTGTTAATTCTACAGGGCACAAAGTCATTTTGCATACAATTTTCTGCCTCTTTCCTGTAGGAGCTGAGACTACTCCCTCAGTGTTGGGAGCACAGGAGATGGGGAAGGAACATGCTGTTTTGCAGAGCATGAGGGCTCCTGTTTTCTGCCAGGCTGCTCTGTCTTGTCTGTGTTGTGGTTTCCAGCAGCTTTCCCCACAGAGCTTCATCTTCTCTTTGCATCTCTACACATGTGACCTTGCTTTTTTCTTTTCTAACATCTTGAGCACAGTTTATTTCTTACCTGTTTCCTGTGTTTCTTTCAGACATTTTTCTTCTCTGCCTCCAATTCCTTTTCAGAGAGTTTAAAAGGCTCTCACGTTTTCTTTGTTTTCTGTCCTCTTTTCTCTTTTCCAAGACCTCATTTCAAAGAGGAGTCCAGTCCTGTTCGTGACAGTGCGTGTGCATCTGTGGAAGTCACTTGAAGCCCAGTGGATATGTGCCTATGTACTGCCTTAATCTCTCACCCTCCTTGGCTTTTCTTTTTTTTTACAGTTTCCATTGTTCATCTTTTAAACAATCTTTTTAAGGAAAAAAAATGAATGAATTGGGCTTATGGATTCTTACATTACTTTCTTGTTCTGTTAGGCTAGATAGAAAACAAACATCAGGTAGTGGGGGCTTGAGTTGCCTCCTGTTTCTGGCTGAGGTAGTTATTTTTGTGAAATGAAAGAATCTGATCAGAAATCAGAGCTATCTGCTGTGCTCTTAGTGAGACAGACAAACTCTGAATGCACACCATGGAGCTTTTTAATTCTTGGGTCAGGAGTTCAAATCCATCCACCTTGCCATATGCTAAAACTCATTACTGTCTGATGGCCACTTTGGATTTATTTGAAATTAGTGGAGAGTGAGCAAGGGATAGAGGAATGGAATTTGGAGGGGGAAGGTAAAAGAGCAGGGGATCATCTTCTATCACTTCACATAGGACCCCTTTTCCTTCTACTGAGAGAACTTGCATTCTTGTCAGCAGCCTCAGCTAAGGAGGCAAAACTGTGGAGACCAAAGTGTACACCAAGCTGCTACTGCCCTGCAAAGATGAGCTGTTGAGGCAGTGCTCAAACACCTGGCAAGGCCCCAAGGACCAGCTTTTCCTGGCACAGGCCTGTTGAATGCTGGTGGGCTTCAGGCTGCAGTACTGTCAATGTGCCACATTTTAAAACTCGTTTTGAAACATCCTTTGATGTTTTATCTGTCTCACCAGAACAATTAGCTCCTCGATGCTCTCCATACAACAAAGAAAATTAATTAGGAAGAGTCAGATGCTGTGATACAGAGTGGTGTTTGGGAGATTGCAGTGTCTCGGGTGGGTTTTGATGTTGCAGCAGCTGAACTGGAGACTGTTGTCATGTGCAGTTGGACAGGGAGATTTTACTGAAAGAGAGAAAGTCACCTTGTAAAAGCTCTGCATTTCTACCCTAAATGCTAAAGGTTGTTTTTCTCTGAGCAGAGACATGAAGGGTATGCATGTGGGGCAAGCAGCCACCTTGAGACTCTCTCATGAATATTACAGTCCATGAAAAACAAGAAAAAGACCATACCTGTGTGTTTTCAGTTCCTAGATACACCCTGGCTGGAAATCATACTGGAGTAGCTCTGCTCTTGCTTCCCCCGTTATATTTCTAAATGGGTTTTACCTGTAAGGCACTGAGATGCTAAACTTTGATCATAATCATCTGACTTTGAATCCGACAGATATCAAGAGCCATTTCTTTTCTGTGATGTATGCAATCTCCTGACATGAAAAGAATGCATTTAACGTGATTGAGAGAAACAGAATTTTGATCCCAAGTCAGGGCCTCATGTTTGTAAAACTTTAAGTACAACAATATTTTCCACATGCCTGACAGATAATTGGAGTATTTTTCTCTTTTCCTGCTTTTTTTTTTTTTTTTTTAAATTTTATTTTTAGGGTGGGATGTTCTTTGGTTGATTTTTTTCATGAATCCCCCAAACTGGTGCAGGTTTCTTCAATCTCCAGACTAGATTGTGGAGTTCCAAACCAGGCTGCACCCCTGCTCTGGCAGCAGCTGAGGGAACAGGACTGTTGGGGGAACTCTGGACAGCAGTGACATTCCTTAGAGAATCTGTACTCCTGCATTGCATCCTGGCAGGCAGAAATGGGAGCCTGACAGCAGACAAGGCAGACACAGCTACAGCTTCACAGGGAAGAGTGTGTCCTGGGAAATGGAATACAGGTGACAAAGTGGGAAATGGTTCAAAAAAGTATCATGAAAGGAGACAGCTCTTGTGTAACAGAGGTTGCTCCTCTAAGTATTATCAGCAACTTCAAAGGAAAGGCAGCCAAATACAATGAGGACAGGCAACTAATGTTCATAACACAATTTTTTAAAGTTTTCTCAAGTACTGAAGGAGCTCTTTTAATGTATAGCCAAATTACTTGTTGAATGGACGTGGGCTGCACACTAATTTTCTCCCATGAGAGTAGGAATACTTTAAAAATACTATCCTCCAGTAGTATTTAATCTGGAATATTTCTTTGTTCTCTTATTGAAGACTAGGAAAAAAATGCCAAGCAGCAAAACTTTGAAAGTTAAGACAAAGGGGCAAAATACATGGAGGGCTGGAAGATTTATTAAGTTGTATGTTGCAATTTCCCTAAGAAGCATAGGCAAATGTGAAATGAAGGGAAAAAATAGCTGTGAACCATGATGAAGATGATTAAAGAGTGTACAGAGTAGCTGTCAAAGCAAATATCAAGCAACATTAATAACTTCATAGCAGATCAGAAGACTGTCTCCCACCTTCCCAAGAAACAAGAGCTTTTGTTGCTGCACAGGGTAAATGGAACTAATCCTTCGGTGCAGGTAACTAGTCTTTGTCTGTCAGAGATACTCCAGTGTCAATCTGGAGCAGAACAAGAGATTTTAATGGGGTTAATATGACCACAAGCTACCAACTGAGAAAAAATAAAAAAGGTTCCAAGATTTCAAAAACTTACAGCTACATGGGAAAAACCATCTTCAGTGGGGAACTTACACCTTCAGAGATATTAAAAAATACATTTTCTTAATTCCCATTCTTGTGTATAAAGGAGATGAATTTTTCTGTGTACAGAAAAGGAAAACAATGAGTGTTTGCTGCAAAGGGCTCATTCTTTTAGTCAAATGGTTGACATATTTCTTTCCCTAAAAGCACAGCAAATTTTCTTCTCATGCAAATTCATGAAAAATTATGCTCTGGACCACAGAGTAGAATTTTGCCCATCTTTGCCTTCAGCCTAAGAAAATACCTCTTTTCAGAGCCACAGAGAGGAGTAAGTGAGAAAGAGTGAGTGAGAGGAGAGTGAGAGATCTGTTGGTGTGGCTGGAAACACCTAGCCAGTATTTTAGGAAAATTTTCTTTCAGTCAGATTTGCTGTGTCCAACTGATTCCTGCATGTGGGTTAAGAAAACCTTCGACATCAGGCATGAGCAAAGAAGTAAAATTACTTCCTTGCAGGAACCAAGCAAATTATCTTAAACATTTTGGTGTCAGCATGGTGTAATCAGTTTACAAATGGACATAACAGACACTCCTGCAGGCTTGTGTGTTCTGTGTCTACAGCCAGAAGCAAATGCTACTCTGAGGTGTGTCGGGTTCTTTACTGCACACAGTTTGAGCTTCTTACACATTGCAAAGTCTCCCAGGAGGCTACGGTTTGATGTCAAACATGGTATGAAACTGTAACCCCTCATATTTCTGTAGCACCGTCTAGGAAGGGGTGCACTGGAATAGCTCCTGTGAATATTAAAAGATTAACTACAAGGAAGCTATTACTGACAGTAGTAAAGCCTGTTTTCAATCTCCTTTTCATATTAGAGAAATTTCCTCTGACTCAGGTCAACCTGGAAGTATTCCAGTTTTCTCCCCACTTGAGATTAACAAGTGCATCTCTTCACTTGTTTAAATGTCCCCCTACTCTGACCTGGCCATTTCTCTTTTGTCTCTTTTTAAGCAAAGCGATTGATGTAGGAATGCCTGAAGTCAACATTAGCCAGCCTTTCTGTATTTTTTATGAAGTTCCACAGGAGTAACAAGAGTAGAATTTTGTCACTTTCTCCTGGAAAACAAAATCTACCCTCTAGTTTCCCAGTCACAATTAGGTTTTCCAGATCATAGCTCTGCTATTCTGTTCTACTTGCCTCTGCCTCTTGCGTAAAACCTATTTGAAAGCTAAACAGTCGTTTCCCATTTAAAGCTGTTTCTGAGTTTTCAATACAGATATAAAGACAAGAGGGAAATTCGTGCTGGTGGGGAGACCTGAGATATTATGACTCCACTGTGGGATATATACTCTGTATTTTCAAAATACAAGCTTCCTATATAGTCCAGTATCCTTCCCCTTCCCTTGAGATGACCAGTGAGTCAATAAATATAATGGTCAAATACATGTCTCTTTCTTTCTTTCTGTACTTTTTAATGAAATATGTCATTCTAAAAGAAGTAAAAGTGGATTTGCTTTGTTATCTTTTTTTTTAAACGCATTCCGTCACTCTCTTCACTATGTGCATCGTGATAAAATTTGTGGGAGCTCCCAGTAAAACCAGACAAATTTGAATTATCCACTGGTAACAAATGAGCCTGTACAGGTTGTTCTGGCTTTGCAGAAAGGAGTTTTTACAGTTCCCCAACATGTCTCTGCTTTGAGGAATTCACCCTCTTCTGTATCCGTGTATAATGATTACTTAGACATAATAAGGGTGGTGAAGGGGGAGGATGTTCATCATTAGAACAAAAAGCTGGTAATAGCAGAGAAAAAGGACTATTTGAGATAAAAGCCTGGCTACATGAAAGATCAGATGGGTTACTCATATGTAATTACTCACTTGAGTCCATATGGCCATGGTGTATTATACCATTCCCACTCAGCAGGCCGGTGGCATTTTGTTGGTGTTTTTCCGGTTATTAACCATATCTTCTTTGTCAACCCAAAGACTTAATACTTTACTCATAGAATTAATATTTTTAGTGTCCTAAATATCTTATTCTGCATTCTGAGCCAGCCCAGCATTTCAGCAGCTGCAATGGAAACAAGGAGTAAAGGAGCCCAAAGGACTTTTTGTAAGTGATACAGAATTTTCACTTGATGGAAGATCATGCGTACCCCTGCAAATGAGATCTGGGAGCCTATGATAAAGTCTCCAAATGGCACTTGCACTGCTCCGTCCTCAAGGGACATTCAGAAACGTTATGCTAGTGGTACTTATTTAGAAGTGTTTTAGCAGATCAGTCCTGTGTCCTTTAGGTTCCCAAGAGTTAGATCGCATTTGAAAATGGGACTTGGCATTCTGAGTCTTTTAGACAGAAGCTGTCTGTTTCTTTTCCTAACTGGGATCAGGTGATGGAAATTGCTTCCTTGGTCCATGTGTGTGTGCATGCATGTATATGTGGGAAAGTAAGAGCTTTAACAAAAAATTAACCTTTCTCTGATTTAATTTTTTTTTTAAACTACTTTTAATGGCATAAAAAACTACTTGAATATGTTGGGTTTGAGGGACCTTGGCATTTCTTCATGCCAGTTTGGCTTTCCCAGAGGGACGTCTCCCCATAGTTGATGTGAGAGACTGAAGTATAATCAACTCGTGAGGCTTCCAGTATGGATTGAAAAAGTTTTGAAGAAAAATGGAAGAGCTTCAGGAGCACTTCAATAATTTGCAGAGTCATTCAAGAAGCCATCAGCCACTTAGCTTATGAAATAGAACTTCTCAGCCAATACATCTTCTCAAAATAGCTGAGTATTGGCAATGCCAATAAAATGTGAAGGCTGTCTAGTCACGTTGCTTCCCTTTATTTATTTATTGAGAAAACATGTTAAATAGACAAGAGAGCTCTGAAAGGGCAATACATACACATGTGTGTCTAGTGAGCTTTCCTCTGAGTATATGTGCACACATCTGCTGAGTCTCCCAAAGAAAGCTGTCACAGACTGGTTAAAAGCTTTTTGTTGGCATTTGTGTGAGTTTGGCTGCGTGAATGTGATCTTCATAATGTAGTCTCTGTATTTTCAGTGGTTTAAACAATGGAAAGGAAATTTTTCCAAGGCACTGATAAAGCTTTCTAAATTTTTACCACAACAATAAGAAAATGCTTCTCATTCTTTTTGCTATCAGCACTCCTCTGGGTGGAATCCATGGTCCCCACCAGGCAAGTGCAATAGCTAACTATGGTCTTGAGATCCTGTGGGAAAATACATCTAAGGAACTTTTAGAGGAAGAAACCTACTGTGCTTGGCATTCTTTCCCTGTCCCAAGGCTGCCGTACTCCTGCATATGTTTTGTGCTTTATGTAAGTGCTGTAAAGTTAAGATGGTGATGAAATCATTTATTTGGGAGCTTGGCCACAGACTTCAGCAGGAGTCAGAGCAGGCACTAGCTCAAAACAGAAAATGCATGGAAAATATCTTATTTTTTAAGAAAAAGATGCAGAAAATGCAAACTCCTTAATTGCTATTCAGACCAGAGCGGGGAAGAGTATTATTCACACTGTCAGTCAGCTTTAGAGCAATTAATACAAACAAAAGTTTGGGATTCAGGAAAAATACATATAGGTCTCTTGTTTTGGAAGGGATTATTCCTGAATGTGCTGCTAATCTGACTAATACATTTATGTTACACTTTGGGGGTAGAGGGGATTAGGTGGGAGGAATTAAAGAGATTTGATATGGATACCATATTTGGTAGAACTTCTAATGAGATTACTTAAAAAAAAAAAAAAATAGCTGCCTTATGCATTGGCTTGACTTAGTCCAGAGACTCTAATGAGATCATGGATTCTGTCTCCAGTAGGGGAAATGGTGCCAGTGCAGAACTGTGATAATAAAATTCATTGGACTCTGATTAACTCAAGGATTGTAGCAGTACCCAAACTAGCACTTAGAATTTCATGTCTCTTGGAGGTCACAAGGAAACCCTGTGGAAACAGAACAGGGAGTCAGTTCTGTACCAATGCTGATGCATATTTATTTTCCACCGAGCTAAATTTCATGGATGAAGTTTTATTTTCCTATTTCTTAAAAAGGAGATTTTATGGAGGGTTTTTTTTTCCAAATGATCTTGGAGATGAATCAATGGTCTATCCCTTCTGTTCATATGATTTCAGATGCCTAAAGCCACAGGATATGAGGTGAGTTATTAGATATGCCTTTCCAAAGAGGAAATGGTGAGACAGAAATGACCTGCCTGAAGTTACAGTTTATAGATTAGAAAAAGGCACAAACAATTAAAAGACTGAGACAGTTACAGCAAATTACTTGCAATCAAGCTGCAACTAAATGAGCTTCTTGATGAGGAAACCAAATTCATGTTGTTTAGAACCACAAAGAAATGTTCCCAAAACAAACAAACAAAAAAAAAAGTTGAAGGTGAGCAGTGTTAGCACAGTTGGATACAGATGTGTTGATAAGAGAAATTATGGGTGCAATTAAAGCTCTGGTCTTGGAAAAGAAAAATAATTATAGTAACTACAAAGACCTTTCCTGCCAAATCCAGTGAGACAAAACCTTAAGAGGTGTAGGATGGGAGGTTTTCCCCCTCTCTGCTTTCCTGTGTGGCTAGCAACCTCAATAATCAGTTTTGACTCAAATAAAGCAAAGTGTGGCAGTTCAAATCAAAACATATATTCTCAAAAAAATAATATATTTAAAGAAAATGGTGGGTGCCAGGGCCAGGGGTGAACACATTTAACACTAGAATTAAACATTTTGTTCTCTCCCACTATGAAAATGTGAATTACCTTTTTGGCAGCTCTTTGAAAAGATCTTTGTGAAGTTACGTATATTCAGCGAGGAAGACAGAAAGTCGCACAAAAGCCCTGAAGACATGTGAAGGCTTCAGTGTGAAGCACCACATTTTTCTCTTTGTTGCTCTATATACATTTTGCATTCAGTGTAGTATTCATCAGTTTCAGTGAATGCTAGCCATTGTCTACCTATATTTATCTGAAAGGAGTGACTTTAAAGACTTTGTAATTATGAAAAGGCAACGAGCAAAGCTATCCTTCTCCGTTCTCATTGCCTTGGAATGGTAGGCATAACACAGTAGACAAAAGCAAGGTATAATAGGGCTTCTTATTGGCAGTCAGAAAGCACAAGTATATGTAGAAGGAGATAATACTCTGCTGGCATTTTTCCTTCTCTTCATTCCTCCTGTCCTTTCATGCAAAAAGTTTTGTGTGAACAGAACCTTTTGGAAATAGGCAGGCGGAGAACAAGACTGAAAAATTCGCAGTTGTGAGCTAGAAGAACTGAGATTTCCAAGTATGAAATTTTGACAAAAAAATTTAAGTGACTGACCCTGTCATGTCTAGGACAGTAAATCAGAAGTCCAGACCTCTAAGCTCCATAACATTTTGTAGCACTAAAGAACTAATAACACTATATATATAGTTTTCTGCTCAGTTGAAAACATTTATCATCTGAGAAACTTCCATAATACTGAAAGAAAGAGATTACAATGTGTGGGCCAGTCAATCATTAAAAAAATTAAGAATAAGTTTTTCCAATGATATTGCCTAAAGAGATGAGGCAATAAATGATATTGCCTGCTTAGTTAAGTTTTGAATTTTGAAAACTCAAGATAGATTTTGTAGATGTACAACCTTCTCTTTATTTCTGAAATAAGAATGGACTTTGTGAGGATTTTCTTTGTTACCAAGTGCCTCTTCTCAATTTGTATAATCAAAGGTGTTATTACACTGCTTATAAAAATGTGACTCACAGAAAGCAGATTGAGCTCTGGTTTGTAATCGTGGGCTTTATGCTTCATCACTAGTCTTAATATTGTTCTGAAATGTGATTAGGATTCAGGTCAATACCCTCAATATGCATTATTTATTTGTACATTACATGATAACTTATATGCTTAAAGGTATGGAGAATGATAACACGCTTCAGCTGTACATAGTTTTATCCCCATTAACTCTACCTTTGTACAATCCTTAATTCTGTCTCCTCAGCTTGATGTGGACATGATCAAAGGAAGGAAGATAAGTTTGGGAGAACCTGCTTTTATTTTTTATCAGGATCATAAGGGCAGCATCATCTGTTTTGAGGGATTGCTGGCAAGGGGCGAGATTAGGAAGGAAACTCAATTTTCATTAATTGTGATTTGGGCATTATTTTAAACTCCCCAGAGATGAAGGGTTGGATGATTAGACAGGTAAGTAATGTGAAAAGTCTAATGACTTGGAACTGCTGAAGGGAAAATTTGTCTCCTCATTTATATTTTCTCTCTGATAAAGTGAAGATGTCTTTGGTTAACAACTGCAGGGAGATTTTAAGAGTCAGGTACTGACTCACAGGCAGAGGCCTGGCAAGAGGGGTGAAGGTTCAGTTTGGTCTAAATGAAGAGAACTACCAGTGTCCTTCCAAGAGGACATTTACCTTGACCCAGTTTATCCTTTCCGCTGCTCAGCAGGAAGGCAACCCAGAGACCCTTGAGAAACAGAGCAAGAGAGGAACTGGCTGGATACAACAGTGTCTCTCCTACAACTTTTTCTCCTCTTTTAATTTCTGTTTGACTTCCCCCAATTATATCTGTCCCAGGCAGCATACTTTATCCTCAAGGCACCGAGATGCAGGCAGGGAGTAAATATGGGGCACCTTCAGAACTTGAATCCTACTCATATTTGTATAATAGTATTAAAACCAGTGACTGAATATAAAGCCTGTAATTGTATGGAAGTATCTATTTCAGAAGCTGTTCAGTTGTATTTGATCTTGTTTTTCCTGTAGCTAACACAGAAATAACCCCACTGAATCCTGTTGACTGTGTTCTTTAAAAATAATAGTAATCTCATTTCATACTGGCCAACAGCATTTCACTGTAATTAACAGGTGGGACAGCAAACTTAAGACTGTTTCCCAGTTTCTCTGTTGTAGAGACTAAAACTGGTTGTTAGACAACCAGAAACTGTTGTAATATTGGCATGAAATCGAAAAATAGAGTCATTAAAAGTATTTTCATTGCAAAGAATAAAAAACCATTATATTTCAAACAAGATTTAGTTTCCCTGCCTCTTCTCCCCCTCAAATGTACAACACAAGTTTCTTCTATTTCCAGGGATAGGCAACATTCCTGTAGAGACTTTGGCTCTGATTCACAACCTCTTCCAGGGCTGCCCTGAACCTGGATAAAGGGTTTTATTTTTCCAGTCTACCTGCAAGCCCCAGTCTGTTCATAAAGCTTAATTGTAAAAATACCTGTTCAACTGTACATAGTTTTGGAACTGTGCAGCAAGCTTGTCTCTTCCTGCAGTCATCCTTCCTCACTTTACAGCTGGAGTTTTGGTTGCTTTTCAAGGACCAGACAATCTCTCTCCCTCTTTTGCCAGGAAGACTGTTTGACCCAGAGGGCAACAAGAAAAGCCAAGGAAAACAGACAAATGTTCTGCTTAGCCATGCTTATGAAATGTTGTGGTACACAATGCCTACAACATGGGCTTAGAGCACCAGGTCAAAAGCTTAACTCCTCTGTCAACAAGTTACACCGAAAATACCCCCATCTTTCTGCCATAAGTAGTCTTTGTGTCTGAAGTCTCAAGTTAAGGGTCCCATTGTGTTTGTGGTGTTTGCACTCTGATCATCTCTAACAGATATCTTCATTTGTAAAACAAAGGAAAGCCTTGCTGAGTAGAGCTCTTTATATTGACTTAATCCATCCCCAACACCAGCTATGTCGGTCTCTGTGGATGCAAACACTGAAACACTTTCCTAACTTCATCTTTCAGTAGTTTCCCACTGAAGGCACCAGAACAGCAGCACGTACAAAGAATTTGCCAATCTGGAGTCCAGATACTACAGATATGGGGTAATCTTGTAGGACCTAAAGACTCACTGGAGGATTTGCCTGTGGGAATTTTTACTCACACCCCTCAGGCCACTTCTCTCAGCAGCTGCTCACTAACCTCAGCTAAAGCATAACCCTCTCTTCTTGCAAAGCCAGGCCAATGCAGGAAAGGAGAAGTCATCAGCTGTGATCTATAAGAGTCTTTCGTTTGGAACTTCTCAACTTCCTTCTGCAGATGATCACCTTCTGTTTTCCGCATTTTTTCCCTAGAAGCTACAGCTACGTGCAACATGCAACCTGTGTTGGGCTGTGAGCAAATGTCAGAAAAATACTGCATGCCTCTTGCTGAAGTGTTGCCTGACTGAACAGCTGTTTTACCTCCAATAAGGGTGGAAGGAGAAGGCACCAACAGGCCAGATTCAATCCCTAGGTCTTGGCAGGGTGTGGAAGAATTGTCATACAATTATATGCATTGGGGATAAATTTAGAATTATTCCTACTGTGCAGTACTTACCAATTAGGTCACTAAATGAAGGCATGTAATCCCTTATTTTCTGATACATAATTCTTTGTTTCCTCAGACATGAGTATATTATTTATATTCAGAGGAAAAAAGGCTACGTTTGTGTTTTTGTGCCAGCCTCAAGAAATATTGTTTACTCAAGTTTGTATTGTCAAGTGGAATTTGGACATAAAGGACTAAAAAAAATTCTCAATAATGATTTGGTTCTTGTGTAGTTTACTGGCCTCTTGGTTCCTCTTTGCTTTGTCCTGATGCTGTTTTCTGTTGTTTTCTGATGATTCTCAGCCCTCATGTGTGTCACTTTCCCTCCACCTCTCCCCAGCTTTCAGGATTTTTAGCCTGATCTTGTAAGGGAATTAGCATATTCAGTTGTATTTTTGTCTTCTCCTTTTCCTCTCCAAACAACCAGCAAAACCAGTGGGAAAATTCAATTCAGTTTCACAGATGAGGCAACAGAACAGTTGGCACACTCACCCTGGCCCAACTTATGGCTGGGACCGGTTCCATATGACTTAGGACTGAATTCTTTCTTTGTCTGAGATTTTGTACACTTTTGTGATACGTGCTTTCTTGTGTTTGCTGTGTTTTGGTTTCTTTTCTTCCTCTTCAAACATTCCCCAGAGTTTGGGTGAGAAAAGCATTCTGTACTGCTAATATTACTGCTGCTATTCCAGCTTCATCTCGCAGGTGTAGTATCAGCCGTGCAAGACTGAAATTCTGTGTTCTTACCAGCTTTGCTTTATCATAAGGCATGGTCTTTCCAGAAAGTCCAGGACAGAAGAGGCTGGATGTTTTGAGCCAATATTCAATGATGGGTACAAAGAGATACAGATGTGGGACAAATTCTACCTCATGGGTGAACAAGATGGTTCTCTGGTTGAAAAATGACTCAATGAGACAATGCCAAATATTCATCATATGCTATATTCAGCAATGAGGTTTTCATGTGTTAAGATGCTCATGGAAAAAGAAAAATGAATCTTTGAAGAACATTAGGAAAGGCTTAGGCAAGAGTCAGAACTGGAGAATGTACTTGATACAATAGTGTTTTCAAATTAGAAAGGCGTGGTCAGATCCAAGATAGACCACTCATTCTCAAGAGAAATTTAGGAATACTACTGTTCCAAACATCTAAATTATTCCTGAATTATAATAGAGGGTTTTATGATCTAGAAAGAGCCACATTGAAGCAAGCTGCTCTGTCATATGTGACTCGGGAGGTGCTTTTCCCCTTTTTTTGGCAAGTTGTTGAGTTGAGACTGAGAGAAATCCCATTTGAAATTTTCTGTAAGGACAATCAAAGCTTATGAGAGTCTATGTCAGGAGAAGGGCTTAACATTGTGTGTTTAAACATGTATCAGGAGTTAACTGTGACTGCTTCAGGCTTTATTCCACCAGCTCCATTCAGCTACTCTAGGGAGTGTTTTTGTGCCTGTATAATTCTCCATCTCATTTAGAGTGGAGCACAAGCTGTTGAAGCGTAATGTTGAATTTGCACTTTCTTGTTTATTTGTGTATGTAAGGCAGATTCATTCTGCAGCTGCTTTGAACCTTAAAACAGGTAATGGATTTATCAGCATTTTATTAAAGGAAGACCAAACGAGAGGAGTAGGTTATTTTTTTTAAGTATCTTACCTCCACCTTTATTTCAAAAATCCATTACCTGTCCTCTGACTTTTCTGTGAGTGTTCTTTCCTCAGTTATCCATTATTTCAACTGCTGCCTTTTGTCTGAAGAAGGATTAAAATACCTCCATTAGCACTTGCTTCTTAATGGGAGGTCTGGGTGAGAAGTGGTGTTAAAGCAAGGACACACTGGAGGGGTTGTATTTACTGAACAAAGACTACTACCCATGGTTCAGGATACTGCTCTGATCCACACTGTTTGTTCTCACCACCCTGCAGCAGTTCCAGGCACTTCAGTAATTTCACTGCTCATGAACACTGCAAGAAGGATCAGAGTAGGTCCTTGTGTCTTTGAAGATCTGGGCTTCAAAAATGTATCTGCTCTGTGCAAAGTGAGACCTGTCTAGAGTCTGTAGCTCCATTATCACATCCCTGCAAATTTCTTTGTTTCTCCAATAAAGCCACCGAGAATGGTTTGTCCTCAGTTTCTTTGTGGGTGTTGCAGAGCTGCAGTGATCTGGGGTCACAGGACCTGTGCCTTGGCTGGAGAGGCGGAGAGCTCCTGTGCTTTACCAGTCTGGACAGCCACCTTTGGCCATCACTGATGAGGGGGTGGAGTCGTGGTGGTTGCTTTTCATCCCTTAGGGTACAGGGGCTGCCACACTGACAAATCTAATCCTGGGTGGGGAAGATACCTTCTTGCTTGATTCTCACTTTGGATGAGATCCAAAGTAATCACAACCAAAGGTGGAATTTGGTGCAGTTTAGGTGGAGAATGGAAATTTTTCCATCAGTCCAAATTACAGAGAGTTAATCAGATTACAGTGACTTTATCTCTGGGAGAGTAGGAAAGATGGTCTCAGGAACTGGATGTTTTTTTAAAATAATGACTATTAGCATGGCCTCGAAATGGCAGGGCTGCAAGCACTGAGAGATCCACTCCTCTGGAGGCAGTTTGGAGAGAGTGTAAAAGAAAGTGCTTTTTCACCTCCAATTTGAAAGAAGGCAGCTCTGTAAAGTTATTTGTGGGGCTTTAGACTGCTTTGAGCAGGGAAATAGGACTTTGTTTCTGAGTGGAAACCATAGAGACATTTAATTACACTACAAAAAATATACACAATAAACAAGTCTATTTTGTTTTATTTTATTTTTTTCAGCCAAATATACTAGAGAGCCCTGGAGGGAAAATATATTTTAGTACTTTACAGTTACAATTGCAATTTATGTTAGTCTAGTGTCTTTCATACGAGAAGTACCATATCATAAAACACTTTACAGTCTGTTTATCAATACAATAAACTGAGAATATTGCTCAATTTACTTTATTAGAACTTGCTGAGAGATACAAAAATAAAACCAGCTTGGATTGCTAGTACTTTTTGGGGTTTTTTTGTAAAGCAAGTGAAACATTGGGAAGGGTAAACATAGCTAGATTCAGTCTTAGTTATGAAAGAGTGTAAAAAAAGCTTCAGGTAATGAGAAAGGTTGATGCAAGGACAGATTTCTCATCAAAGTCATCCAAGAACTGGCTGGACTGCAAAGCACATCAAGAAATTTTAGTCACGCTTAGACTCAAATTAAACCATTATGATACCACTATTTTTGCTTCCTTGAATTGTGAGATGTTGTGCAAGTTGTTTTTATGGCCAGCATTTGCTGGAATTTGTTTCATTAAATATTCTTGTGATACTGCAGGATCTTGTGGTAATGCTTCGACAGGCATATTCATATGAAAATTTATGGCACCAGCAGAAAACAACGAAACAGTTTTGATAGGCAAGAATTTCTTTATTTCTACACATTTGGAAACAGTCACACGTAGACCATGGGCTGTAACCAGCTTGGCACTAGAACTTAATAAGATATAGACATGGATTTCTTGTGTTTTAAAACATTTTAAGTACTCTGAGTACAGGTGCTTAACCCGCCTCAGGAACTGCTGCCGGTTGTTTTACGCAGCACTCACCGGCTGCAATGGGGCCATGAACAGCTCCCGTGCTCACACACAGGTTTTGCAGTGTGGGGATGCTGTGCACCTGCGAGTACTTTTAACCAGCATCTGAAAAGCACATTTCCCTAGTTTGAGATGATAAACACAAAGGTGCATTAATTGCATCAGCAGGTTATTGAATACCGTTCTGCAACAATATCACTGACAGCCCGAGTTAGAGCTGTTCAAGAGGCTTAAGTGGGCACTTCCATATGGTAACAGCTTTTGATTTTTTTTGAGCTTAACCTCGTTTTATAAGGCTCTGTTTTGAGATGATTGAAGTTTTTCTTTGAGTTGCTAGCTATTAATATTTTAAGAAATATTTTCAAATTTTGCTCTATCCTAGTGCAGTTTGTAAGTTTTCAGTCTGTCTTACTATAAAAATAATTATAGTTATTGTTGCTTTGGAATTTTTTACCACAAACTTCAAACTAGCCTGAATTTCATGCTGTGTCAATTTATTATAAATTCTAATACTCATTCTTTCAACATAATTTTTTGTGTGTCTCTACAATGTTGTTTTGCCTTGCTTCGCAAACAATTGTCAGCATTAAAAACACTGGCATCTCAAAACCATGCTTGATATTTTATACATATATATATGTAACACTACACCCTATCATTAAGTCAGGAAAGACAAGTGGTAGCTGAATGATATTCGTTGACAAGATTAGATTCAGAAAGGCAAATATCTGTGCAATAACAGGAGATTAGAACAAATAAACTAATTATGCACTGAAAAAATTCAGTTCAGGTGATTCATTGCTGCTAATTTCAGCACAACAAGAAATGTATTCTATTTCAGTTGCCATCAGAGACTCTTCAGGAATGCAAGAATAAACCCAAAAGGGAGAAATGCAAAACCCATCAAATGTTTGAAATGCAAAGATATATATTATCTAGTATGAGATTGCCAGCTACAACAAGGTCACTTCTGGAGACTGGTAAACTCAAGCTTTGAAACACAGGGTTATTGTTGTTCTAATTGCTTTGGACACCTCTGTGTTATTTAGTAGTTTTGTGTTCAGTAAGAACGCCCTTCCACAGTAACTTCCAGACAAGATGACATCAGTGCAACACTGCAAGAACTAGAAGACTGTGTGAGCTCTATTTGTGTTTCTGTCAGCATTTAATTGAATTGTCTGTGAGGAATTGCTAGGCCTGGAGCAATTACTAGCAAGAGCAGAACTATTACTTTAAATCTTCCATACCTTCTTCCTTCTTTAGAAGCCACTTTTTGCAGATCTTGTAGCTTCACTTGCTTCTTAGATGTAATCATATACTTCAGGACATGCAGAACTAAGTCACAGGTTGTGTTGAATAAGCACAGGTTGAAAAAGCAAAACTATATTTTTACCAATCTCAATATTTATCAGGTGATATTTAAATTCCAGAGCTTCTGGTTTCCAATTTTCAGACTTAAGTTGATAAAACATCCATGTTTGACAGTACCTCATGGAAAAAGGAGTTTGGTGGCTGTTCATGCCAGAATGAAAGGTCACAAACATAATTTTTCAATGAATTGACTACAGACCTAAAGACTCCATTAGAAAGAAGACCTGTACTGTTCTACTGAATTTCAATTGTGGCCTGGCTAAGGGAAAAGGGAAGTAGGGCTTCTGCCTTCACACTGCTAAGTGGCTCTAAATTGCAATCTTTAACACCTTCTCTTTGTTTGCATATTCAAAGTTCAAATTAGTGTCATCCCAGACTCTAAAAGTGACTTGAGTAAAAAAAAAAGTTTATGTACTCTACCTTGCAGGTGTGCCCTAATTTTAATGTTAGTACATATGAAGGACAAAATTGTGTTTGGCCCTCTAAGAAAAAGTTGTTTCCTTTAGCATTATCTTTGAAGCATATTCCTAAAAATGGTGATGGAATAAAATAGCACACCGAGAGTGGGAAGGAAAAAATAAGGTACTCAAAGAAACTAGTGACAAAAGAAGTCAAAAATCAATCAAGCTTTAAATGCTGATAAAGAAAAGAAGTTTAATGTACCATCAAAGAAAAACAATTGTGCTGTTAAATAAAAGAGCATCAAAGAAATAAATGAGAGTTTAATCCACAGGAAGAAAGAAACCATCATAGCAAGGTGGGAAAACCTAGAACAAAAGGTAAGGGATGAGAAGTGGTTTTGTCTTGTTCAAATATAAGTGTGCATGTAGCATTTGGGAATAACAATATTTGCTCTGAAATTTGCATTAAAATGAAATCTTAATCACAATAGAAGGAAAATGAAAACACATGTGGAGGGTGGAAAAAAAAAGGACCCTAAATCACAAACGAAAAGGGAAACATCAATGACAAATGAAGAGGAAAAACAGGGTGATGGAGTAGGATACTAATGAAGCCAGAGTATAATGGTGTGAGTGGGCAGAGAGAAACTGTAGAAGCGTGTCATGTGCTATAAACATCTATCCCATGGAAAATCAGAAGGTGCAGATCAGGGATTGGAGGGTAGTGGATGAGCTGGCAAGGGAGGCAGAGGAAAATTTTCGTCACTAGAAGCTTAGCAGGGTATGAAACGGAGCACTTCATGATTATGGGATGTGGTTTGGCTGTAGAAAATATAAAATAACTTCTACTGCATGTCTGACCAAGATAACATGTAAATGTCTATGTTAACATGAATTTAAATGGACTAGTATCTGTAAATATATATATTTACTTATATTGATAAAAATACTTCTCTGGTGCTTTCAAACTTGCCCGTATTTAAACCTTTCTGACCTTCAACCTTTTAACGCCTCCTAAAAAATGTTTGAAAGCCCTCCTATGCACCAAAGCATTTTCATCAATCTGACACTGAGCAGCTACCTACCCCACTTCCCTACTGCAGGCAAGGCTTTGGATTCACGTATCACCTTGGAAGCTGTGATCTGAAGATAGGAGGATTCAGGCTTTCCCAGAAAAGTCCTTCTTTTGCAAAGAACTGTTAGCTGAAGCACTTCGGCTGATGTCTGTGATGATTGTTTTGCCTGGGATAGCTCTCAGGATGGTTTTGAATAAAACCCATACACTTAAAGAACACGAGGGAGGAGTGC